>CM062297.1:254236914-254689495 GCA_031216915.1 Pictodentalium vernedei
TGACCATAAAAGTGGTTTTCCCCAATCAGAATGTAATTGGAATGTGACTATTGCATCAGTGGGTCAAGATTTCGTAAATAAAATACTATGACACTGAGACTGCATCATGGAAAACAAAAGAAAATAGTATCTGAGATTCATTGTTCTAGCATTTTTCTCTCAAAAGGTTAGATTCTAACAGTTTTGTGGGGAGAAAGTGGACAGAGTATTTCAACTGGAGTGCGACATGCATTTCTCTGTCCAGGAGTTAGATTCTCTTGTGTTGCGAGGAAGAAGCTGACTGAGAATTTCAACCAGATCCCGACTCTGATCGCGATCCAGTTTAATATCTCTTGTCCACTTTTGTGATCACCATACTGAACTTGCACGATCATAGAAGCAGGACAAAATAGTCCACCACCTCCACTTCCATTTTTGTTTCCAAAAATGACTAATTTCCATCCTTCTTTCGGTTCAGTAAATTTGAAATTGATGAACATGAACTGTTTTTTTATGGACTGAACATGCTGAGATATCCAAATGTCAGTCTTTGATCAATTGACGGCAGATGAACCTAAAAGTGAGTCACTTCCTGCTATATGGTTTGCCGATAATAATTCAAGATCATTTCTAGGGAGCTCAGTGTTCATCATTTTTGCAAGATACACTGTGTATATTCTGTTGACAGAATGAATCCGCATTTTAAATGAATGTGACTTGCCGTTACCTCTGACCTCATGTGTTTACGATATTTTCATCATGGGTTATTTTTTAGTGAGTACATGTGTGATAAATCAAATTTTAAAATTTCAAAATCTCATTTTAAACCTTCTCATTGAGCTCATTTCATTAGATGTGATATTCCATGTTTTTCAAGAGCCTGTTTTTGAAATTTTTTGTACCCTTTTTTTTAAAAAAGTATGTTATTTGCAAAGCAGTTTCTTTTTGTAGTTTGAAAATGTAGTAGAGAAGCTTTCATGCACTTCTACCAAATAATGTTGGTAAGATTTCAGTATTTTAATAATAGATGCTTTGCAGAGACTTTGTCATCTCCAGTATAGCTGCCTTGGATTGGTCATACATAATCTCCGAGTAGGTGGTGATGTTCATGCATGTGTTTACAAGGTAATAAAAATCATCAGCAAAATTTTAATCAATGAAACACTGGTTTCTTCCCGGTGCTTCATGAATTAAATTTTTGATTATTATTCCTGTAATTAGTGTTTGGAATCTAATATTATTGCGTCTGTGGAAATATTTCCCACCCATGGAAAGTGACCAGTACACGGCAGGCAAACTATAGTGATCTGCATTCTGTCAATAATTTTTGCATTTATTGTACATTTCATGTGAATTTAGTATTTAGATACATTTAGTTTATAATTCTCATTTTTGGGGATTAAATTTAGAAATGCCAGTTTTTGCTTGAAGATACAGTTTTGTCATCACAGATGTTGTGTCTTTGTTGATCAGGTAATAATGATTTAATTGCGCCAGTGAGTCGTAGGTCAAGATTTCCATAAAAAATTATGTTGGAATCAAAATCAAATCAAGAATTACAAATTCGCATCTGAGATTCAATAATTTCTCACATTTTTTGTGTTATGCAAGACTCATGCTGTGTTGTGGGAAGGAATACAGGCGATATTTCGACCAGATCCCAACTCATTTGCAATATGTCCGAAATTCTCAGTCTGCATGAGAATCACAGTAATACAATGTACATGCAAGTTCAAGTTTTACTTAACCCTGATTGCTCATCATCTGTTTATATTTCATGTGTGTGTTCAAGCCAGAAAATAAGCAGACTGTTATCTGCCAAATGAGGTCCCCAGAGGATGAATTTAGTGATGCTACCCTGCACAGCAGGGTAGCATCACTAAATTTACCCTCTGTGAACCTCAATCTGAATCAGAGCCTCAAAACTAAACCGAAAGAGGTGCCCAGAGGATAAATTGGCCCACTGTATGGGATAGCATCATCAAATTCACCCTCTGGGGACCTCATTCTGCAAATGTCAGACTGCTTATTTTCAGGTCTGGCTGCGTTTAAAAAAATTATAGCTTTTGAACCATTGATTCTACTGAATGCTCCACAATTTCTGTAATTGACGACCAATTTTTTGAGCACACACTCTGCTAAACATTCTTCACAAAGTGCTGTTTATTTATTGATCCATTTTGGTATCTTTTTTTATTGAGATTTGGATCAAGTGATAAGTAGAATCTTACGCTTGTCCCCAGTTTATACATGTAGTGAAATATATGAAACCTGGCCATTAAATTCGGCTTGGATCTCGCCAAGGGCTCATACTAAATTTATTTATATGGAAAGTGCTGGAAGTCCATATTTGTGCTTTACTCTGAACTGCAACTTAAAAAGCTCATATTCCATTTCATATTATATCTGAAATGAAATTGTTCTATCTGTATGAATTTGCCTAGCTACAATTTATGAGAGAGTGTCTGAAGGCACTTTCCCACAAATTGTTACATGGCAAAGACACGTAAACAACTTTTCAAGGGCCATAAATAACTTTGCCCTCTACCTGTTAACTTATTCTGAAATATTCATTATATTGGACAGAACCATTAGGGAACTTGAGTTTTAAGGCTTAAGAACATTATAGTATTTTCCAAGTTTGGTATTCCTATTGTAGTTGTGCAGAACTGAGGATATTTATGGAGCTTTTTGTGCCCAAGCTTTTTGGTTTTGAACTGAAATTTGTTTGCTTTAAATATACTTATTTACTAACACATGTCAGAGCCTAGTGACAGTCAGGGATGTGAATTAAGTTTTCATGGTTTTCTCTGAATTTGGTGTGTTTTATCCAAGGTTTTGTTTCAGTTTAGGGATTTTTATTTTCAATTAACCCTTTACCTAGAATAATATTTTTTGTTCACAATTTACAGAAAATATCTGGTGAACAAAATTCACAAAAATTGGCATTCAGACATTTTTTTTTCTCAATTTTTGTCTCCAAAACTCAGCTTATTATTCCTAATTAGAGCAAGCTCATTGAGCTCATTCCAGAGGGTTCTTAGGCCACGTTTTGGAGGCAGAAATTGAAGTGTTTCAGTTGAGAGAGAAACATTTTTAAAAGTATTGTCTTCTATTCATGTTAGGTAAAGAGTTCAATTCCACTTGCCTTAGCTGTTTCAGAGTTTTATTATACGTCTATTACTTTTCCTCCAGTTCCATATATGCAAATCCACCTGATTCATCAGAAGTCAAAATCGATTATCAATTGGAAACATAACAAAGATTTTTAAAGTTTGAAATTTTCTCTGTGTGATGCTTGAATTTTTGGTCAAGTTGTGTTAACAACCGTGACCTGAGGTTTGGTGATGGTTGGTGTGAATCCGAGTGCACGTCCAGGTGCCAAGGTGGGTGGGCAGGCATCCAAGCGCCCTCGCACTGTAAGTGCAATAACTTGAACAATTGAACAAGCATTCTCCGATTTGACTAATATTTGCCGTACAGGTCTTTTGCAATAATATCTCAGACGAGTTCGAAAACTGGCCCAGCCCGATTTTTAGCTCATCTTGACAAAGTCAAGCTGAGCTAATCTCATCGCTCTCCGTCCGTCGTCCGTCGTCTCTCGTCCGTCGTCCGTCAACACCATGTTTTGGTCTTCTCCTCCAAAGCCACTGGGCCAATTCAAGTGAAAGTTTGTGTGAGTGATGGTCCCAAAGGGGCATTTCATTTTTGTTCAACTCAGCATGCCCAGCCCCATAGGGAGGGAGTGGGGGAAAATGCTCCAAAATATTTTTAAAATCTTCTTCTCAAGAACCAGTGTGTACAATGACTTGATATTTGCTATGGAGCTTCCATATGAGGTGTAGAATCAAGTTTGTTCAAACGAAGTTCGTGAAGTAATATTTGGCTTTGTAATAGGAGGGGTAAGATTTTTGGCCCCGCCCAAAATTTCTATTTTCTGAACCGATGGTCCGGTATGAACCAAATTTGGTTTGTGGTAGTATTGGGTCATAAGTACTTGACCCATGCAAAAAAAAAAATTCCCGCATCCCCATGGGAACCCTGGGAGCTAAAAATAGAAATATTTTCAAACGCCCATATTTCCCAAACCCCATGGGACAGAGAGCTTTTATTTGGTATGAAGTATCCTTATGACCAGTAGAATTGAATGGTAAAAAAAAATTGCCATCGGTTATGTTAGGGTGTTCTGTAATGGGCATCGAAAAAATGCTGAGTCAACTCTACTGAATAAATAAGCACCATTGTAAAACATCACTCGTTGCAAAACTGACTTTCAGTTTACATGGACGACTTATTTCTTCTGGAGCGTGTTATTTATTTATTTATTTATTGGTGTTTAAGGTCACATACGTATGCACAATGGCTAATCGTAACTGTGACAGTTTTACGGGTGGAGGAAGCCAGATTACCCGGAGAGAAGCATCAACAAGTAACTATCAGCTCCTCAACTCTGGAGCATGATAAGCGTACATTTTATGTGATATCTTTTGATTACAAATTTTGTAACTAATCTTGAAAATCTAAGATTGATTTCAAAGATTAAAAGTGGTTTGAAAACACTTAATAAATTTGACCTGAAACTTTTAACACAGTTTAGAAGTGAACCTTTTCACAACCTAATAGGACTGCTGATCAAAAGAACAGAATAAATGATGGCCATGTAGATAAATAAAATATGTTAGGCCATTTAAATGGTGGAAACAGAAACAACAGACACCACCTTTCTTCCAAACAAGTGTTATAGCGTAAAAATAACAATAATGGTAACAGAAATAAATCTGAGAATCCGCAACAATGACTTGAAGTTAACTATTCTAAAATTTAATAATTAAAAATAATTTGAGACAAAAATGATACAAAATCTTTTACACTGATTGGTTTGCAGAAAAATAAAAAAAAAACAGAAGTACTTATGAATTAGTCCAAAATAAAGTTCAATAGAATCCAGTAATCTTGTGATGAAGAAACTTTCCAGCTGGTATTATAATGTCCAAGAATATGTCTGCAGAAACAGTATCCAGTAAATTGTAATGAAAATGTTCACTCAAAAATTCAGCAATCTCCAATAAATTCCAATAAAGCACTCAGTACAATTTAAATGGAATTAATATCTGATAAGTATCGGCACCACAGGTAGTTTTGTAGTTTTAAATAATCCAGTAGAATCTTGACTTTTCACAAAAGTAAATTCTGTTTCACAGCTTGAATACATTCTCTCAAAAAATTTGAAAACACTTTTCCAATACACAAAGATATTCCAAAGAATATATATATAAAACTCGACTGCTTCTGTAAAAATTGCTATGTCCTCAAATAATAATCTCCAATGTTCAATGAATGCGCTGAATAACTTCAGTTCTCAATGCTGTCTATATGAAAAGAATGCCTGAATTCTGTTGACAGAGGTTATTAGCTTACCTGATTGAAAGTCAGGGTGAGCTTTTCTTATCACTCTTCGTCCCGTCGTCTGTCGTCCGTCGTGAAGGTGGTGTTTGAGCCTCTTTCTCCTAAACCACTGGCCACATTTTAATTAAATTTCATGTAAGTAGTGGTTATATTGGGGCATTTGATTTTTATCCAAAATAGGTTTCGGCTCATATTGAGCAGAGGTATGGGGAAAAAATGGCCAAATTTTTTGAAAATCTTCTTCTAATGAACCACCAGTAGCAGAGACTTGATATGTGGTATACAGAGTCCTTTTGAGGTTTAGAATCAAGTTTGTTCAAGAGAAGTTTGTCGGGCATTATTTGTCTTCGTTATAGGAGGGGCAAAAATTTTGGCCACGCCTAAAATTTCTATTTTCAGAACCATCAGGTCGATTTGAACCAAATTTGATATGAGATGATAATGGGTCATAAGTAGTTGATTGATGCAAAAAAAAATTTTCTTATTGCCCCGTGGGAACCTCGGGAGCTAAAAATAGGAAAAACCTTAAAACTGCCATATCCCCAAAACTTCATGGCACAGAGAATTCTTATTTTGTTTTAAGCTTACTTTTATCCAGTAGAATAGAATGGTTAAAAAAAATCCCTATCGGTTTGATCACAAGGTACTTTTTTCAGGACTTTGAAAAAGTGCTGAGTCAGCACTTTTTAACACTGTAGGCAATGGGAAAAAGATTAAAAAATCTTCTCCAGATCCAGCAGGCAGAATCTTTTGATATTTGGTATGCAACATTGTAGGGTGGATCTGATTCAAGTTTGTTCAAATCGGCCCCCTGGGTTCATATTTGGGCTCAGTATAGGAGCTCGATTTCGAACTTAGTGCAATTCAGGCAAATTTCTTAAAAAATCTTCTTCTCCAGATCCAGCAGGCAGAATTTTTTGATATTTGGTATGCAACATTGTGGGGTGGATCTGATTGAAGTTTGTTCAAATTGGCTCCCTGGATTCATATTTGGGCTCACTATAGAAGCCTGAATTCGAACTTAATGCATTTCAGAGAAATTTCTTAAAAAATCTTCTTCTCCAGATCCAGCAGGCAGAATCTTATGATATTTGGCATGCAACATTGAGGGGTGGATCTGATTCAAGTTTGTTCAAATGGCCCCCTGGGTTTATATTTGGGCTCAGCATAGAAGCTCGAATTCGAACTTAGTGCATCTCAGGCAAATTTCTTCAAAAATCTTCTTCTCCAGATCCAGCAGGCAGAATCTTTTGATATTTGGTATGGAACATTGTGGGGTGGATCTGATTCAAGTTTATTCAAATCGGCCCCCCTGGATTCATATTTGGGCTCACTATAGAAGCCCGAATTCGAACTTAATGCATTTCAGGCAAATTTCTTAAAAAAATCTTCTTCTCCAGATTCAGCAGGCAGAATCTGTTGATATTTGGTATGCAACATTGTGGGATGGATCTGATTCAAGTTTGTTCAAATCTGCCCCCTGGGTTTATCTTTGGGCTCAGTTTAGAAGCCCGAATTCGAACTTAATGCATTTCAGGCAAATTTCTTAAAAAATCTTCTTCTCCAGATCCAGCAGGCAGAATCGTTTGATATTTGGTATGCAACATTGTGGGGTGGATCTGATTCAAATCGAAAATCGAACTTAGTGCATTTCAGGCAAATTTCTTAAAAAATCTTCTTCTCCAGATTCAGCAGGCAGAATCTTTTGATATTTGGTATGCAACATTGTGGGGGTGGATCTGATTCAAGTTTGTTCAAATCGGCTCCCTAGATTCATATTTGGGCTCACTATAGAAGCTTGACTTTGAACTTAATGCATTTCAGGCAAATTTCTTTGAAAATCTTCTTCTCAAGATCCAGCAGGCAGAATCTTTTGATATTGGGTATGCACCATGCTAAGGGGGGGGGGGGGGGGGGGGGGGGGGGGGGGGGGAGATTCAAGTTTGTTCAAGCCAAGTCCCTGGGTTCATATTTGGGCTCACTGTGGTAGTCCAAATTATAACTTAGTTCAAAATGAGGAATTTTCTTTAAAAATCTTCTTCAGATCCAGCAGTTGGAATGTTTTGATATTTGATATGCAGCATCCTTAGGGGGGTGAGATTCAAGTTTGTTCAAGCCATGTCCCTAGGTCCATATTTGGACTCACTGTGGGAGCTTGAATTGTAACTTAGTTCAAAATGAGGAATTTTCTTTAAAAATCTTCTTCAGATCCCGCAGTCGGAATGTTTTGATATTTGGTGTGCAGCATCCTCAGGGGGGTGAGATTCAAGTTTGTTAAAGCCAAGTCCCTGGGTTCCCTGTGGGAGCCCGAATTATAAGTTAGTTCAATATGAGGAATATCCTTTAAAAATCTTCTGGGTTTTTTTTTTAGATCCACTGGTCAGAATCTTTGGATATTTGGTATAAGCTTTTCTTAGGAGGAGCAGATGCAACTTGTTGAAATCAATTCTCTGGGTTGATATTTAGGCTACCATGCCAGGTGGGCGCCCTCAGGCCCCTTGGGGCCTCTTGTTTATATAGTCTTCAGATAGACTGTTCCAGAATAAGACATTTCTCCAGTGTTTCATTAATTATGATTGGCTGAATAAAGTCACATCATTAAGCTTCTGAATGATTCTGTCTAATTTCAAGTAAAGTGTGACCCAATTGAACAATCCGTGAGCTGCAGTGAGCTAAAATTAGATTCTGTATAACATTATCTGTAACCATATTGATAGGTACATTCAAAGGTCACTCAGTGCAAATAAGTGATCATACCAGCCAGAGTCTGCTTTTTCTAATTAAAAAAATAATTTTAGAAAATATTAATTGTTTACTTGACGCTGAAACAGTTCACCCTTTACCCAACGTAACGGCCAAAACTGGCCAGCGCTATTCTAAAAAATCCCCAGTTAATTTTCATTTTTCATTTTTTGTCTCAAAAACATAGGTTATGACCTATCATTGGAACGTGCTCGTTCCAATGATGGGTCATAACCTATGTTTTTGAGACAAAAAATGAAAATATAATGAAAATTAACTAGGGATTTTTTAGAATAGCGCTGGCCAGTTTTGGCCGTTACGTTGGGTAAAGGGTGAACTGTTTCAGCATCAAGTCACTTCTATGATACCTCAATTACTGTGTGTATTCAACGTTACCCGATACAATATGGACATAGAGAAATGTGTTAGGTATACCACCTTTGGAATCCAGCCTACAGATAAGAACATCATATAAGTAAACATCTGATATGTTGTGATGCATCTGAGTGACATTATGACGTGAATGAAATCATTTGACACAAGGAGTGTCAAGCAAGAATGAAAATAGACTGCCCAGGCGATATTTCTTGTTAAAATTATCAGTCTCATTCACTTAATTCAAGTTGAATTGTGGTATAAATACAAAAAAATAAGAGGCCCCAAGGGGCCTTAATCGCTCATCTGCCAAAGTGGTTAAAAGTTATTCAAGAATTTTTGTTGTCTGCTTTTCATGTTAGGTAAAGGGTTATATTTGATGTTTTTATTCAGGTGTCCTGAATGTGAACTGAAACGTTTTTTAAAAACAAAAATCCTCCAGACCATCCTATGTTATTTGTTAATGATATGCATGATAGCCACAGTTGATTATTACAATATGAATTTAAAATATAGATATTATGTGGTGACATGTGTTATTATTAGAGAGATCGCAGGTTAGTTGGATGGTACATTGGTACTTCACTACATAATGTATCTGTAGACTATTCAACATGGAATTCAGATTTGAAAATCACCTTACATTTGAGTGAGTAGAACATGTATACATACCTATGGTACTCATTTTCAAAAACCTTCCAGTGACAAAGTGGATTTAGAGTGGTGGTGACAGGTGTATGTGTGGATTAGAGGTAGTAAAGCTATACAAGTCAGTTTTATTATTTAATCCTCTGAAATAAACTTCATGAAATTAATGGAATTGATTGTTAAAAATACTGAATATGATGCATCTGTGATAAATTTCCTGTTAGATGTTTATTTACAATTTACCCTTTACCCAACGAATCGCCTGCATCCGCCCGCGTAAAATGCAAATTCAGGAGTTGAAAAAATATTATTTTTTCAAAAAATGTCAACAAAACCATATCATGTGACACCTCGTTGGAACGAGCTCGTCGAGCTCGTTCCAATGAGGGGTCACATGATATGTTTTGTTGATTTGTTTTGAAAAATTTAAAAAAAAATGATATTTAAAATAATAAATTTTGATATCGTCTGCATTGGGTAAAGGGTTAAAAAGGTGGTTTGGTAGATGACCCACAGGTTAGGTTGTTCTACCTTTACCCTGAGAACAAACTAGAGGTTGGACAATAGCCCCCACAAAGACCAAACAAACCCTCAATGCAAAGCTCATCAAGGAAAATAACAAAGGTGGACAAAATCCCTCAATTTTGGTTTCAAAGTGTTTTTTGTCAGAAAATAAAAACAATTTTTCAACCAAATTGACATAAGAAAGAATCAAGCATCAAAGGGTGATACGACAAAAAAAACAAGTGTTCAACAAGATTAACTAACGTACAGATCAAACAAAACAAAGCTAGGAAAGTATAATAATAATGATTTTGTTCTCACTAGAGAGGGTATACCAATACAAATAAGCCCATATGATACGCCATTTACTCAATTTGGCCTTTGTATTTTGGAGGTTCACAACACAAGAAATAGACAGAAACAAACAATCATTCCTTATAATTAAACTTGAGGGGCAATAAATTTAAACACTCTCTACTTTGCAGAGTTAAAATAAAAACCAGGTCGCATCATGGTTCCTAGTGATAACTAAATAAAAATGGCATAGTTTTCTAAAATTCTGTTTGAAACGATACATTTCACTGAAACACGTTCTTATGTCAGTAAAATTTTTATTGACCAATGATTTGCGTAAGTTAAAAGGAACGTCATAGGCCACGCCCACACAAAACTTCAATATCCTTTTTGCACTTGACGGGAGGGTGCTGTCATTCAAAACAACACAGTTAAATTTAATTCTGATTTTGACCATTTCCTGAAAACACAGTTTGTAAATGTGGAGTTTGGTAGAAACCCAGATGACATGAAGTTGGTTGAACTTTGTCTCAGAAAGAGTTCATGCAGACTATTTGGAAATTGGAAAGTTTTGCTCGCGAGTTTTGTTTTTGTGGATTTTTATGACCGGCAATTGTTTACGTTTGATTTAGGTAAAACGATGAACGCAGATTATGACCTATTGCGTATGAACAAATTGAACATGCAATAAAAATCATGATAAGAATTTCATCGTTTATTAAATTTTATTTTGAAAGCCTTTTTAATATGAGATAAATATTAATCACTTTTTCATGTTGAAACAAAAAGAGCGTGCAGGGGTTCTTTTCTATTCACACTGTGCAACATAATTTTCAAGACAGATATTGGGGGCTTGGTTTAGGGCAGGCCTAAATGCATTTTCTGAGGTTCATTGTGTTATGAAAAGAAATGCTTTAGCCAATCATTTTGCCTGAAAATGCATGAACAGAAAAAAGGTTTAATTATATAAAAATATACCAAAGTATCACATGTGTCCGAGTGACCCGGGTCTGAGTAAGCCACATTTCCGAAACATTCGGGGTCCTAGTCAGCCGCAGTCCGTCTGGTTCCGATTTAGCTACATACCCACGGGTTACCCCTTTACCTAACGCGAAAGGCAGAGGACACTTTCAAACAAAATTTTCGAATAATTAATTTTAAAATTTTTTTGGCATTAAAAACAAAGCTTATGACCCCTCATTGGAACAAGCTCAACGATATTATCCGGGATTTCTTCTGTTTTATGTTTTAAAAAAAAAACTGGTAATCAGAGGTTAACTTTGACACTATGTCGGAGAAGTGAAGACGTCTGATTGTTAATTATAAGTTACCTGCAAGTCTCTGTTGGTTTTTTTTTTTTTTTTTTTTTTTTTTTTTACTACTTTGGGCTTGATTCAGTACACAGGAATCATTTTGAAGATGAAATTGTTGAGGACTCCGAGCTGCAGATGGACTCTGACAAAGTAACAATGTTGCACAGCAGTACACATGTCCCAGAAACCTGTGTGATGTCATGCTCATCTTTAAAAATAATACATGGGACAGGCCTGGCATTTTCAGGAGAGTGATTTATTCGCTCGCCTACTACTCGCCTTGAAAAAATTAAGGAGGGCGAAAACTAGCCCTGCTGGCCTTAGAAAATAATGATTACCATAAAAGCCTATTCCTAAAACCCACATCTTTTCAAATTTCTGCTACATGTATGTTAGTGGTGTCTGTAAGATGGCCACACTGAGGCCCGGTGGTGTGGAAGGGGCAGTCCAGCAGTCTCACAGACACTATCTTGTCAGTAGCACCAAATAAAATGTACAAAGCTCACTAGGAAGAATTCATTAATAGTAAAACTTCATTTTTCCACTTCTACCTTTGTAAGCTTGAGGAGAGCTAATCGCTTCCCAAGGCCATGCAAGGGGAGCGATTTTTAGCCCTCCTGCATTTTTAAGAATAACAGGCCTGATAGGAAGTCTCTCAGTTTACATCAGAATCCCTACATTTTTTGTTAATTTCACAAAAAATAAAGAACTCCAGCATCTGATACTTGAAAATTCCCTTCTACGGCAGGTGTGCTATCACTTCGAAAAACACTTTCTGGTGTGTGTGCCCCCTCTGAAGTGAAGAAAACTCCAGAAGAAAAGCTGTCTATTTTTAGCTCATCTTGACAAAGTCAAGCTGAGCTCATCTCATCGCTCTCCGTCCGTCGTCTGTCGTCCGTCGTCTGTCGTCTGTCGTCCGTCAACACCATGTTTTGGTCTTCTCCTCCAAAGCCACTGGGCCAATTCAAGTGAAAGTTTGTGTGAGTGATGGTCCCAAAGGGGCAATTCATTTTTGTTCAACTCAGCATGCCCAGCCCCATAGGGAGGGAGTGGGGGAAAATGCTCCAAAATATTTGAAAAATCTGCTTCTCAAGAACCAGTGTGTACAATGACATGATATTTGCTATGGAGCTTCCATATGAGGTGTAGAATCAAGTTTGTTCAAACAAAGTTTGTGAAGTAATATTTGGCTTGGTAATAGGAGGGGTAAGATTTTTGGCCCCGCCCAAAATTTCTATTTCTGAACCGATGGTCCGGTATGAACCAAATTTGGTTTGTGGTAGTATTGGGTCATAAGTACTTGACCCATGCAAAAATAAAAATTCCCGCCTCCCCATGGGAACCCTGGGAGCTAAAAAATAGAAATATTTTCAAACGCCCATATTTCCCAAACCCCACGGAACAGAGAGCGTTTATTTGGTATGAAGTATCCTTATGACCAGTAGAATTGAATGGTAAAAAAAAATTGCCATCGGTTATGTTAGGGTGTTCTGTAATGGGCATCGAAAAAATGCTGAGTCAGCATATTTGCAAAAATTTTAAAAAATCTTTTCTCCAGAACCAATCATCAGAATCTTTTGATATTTGGTATACAGCATTCATAGGGGGGGGTCAGATAAAAGTTTGTTGAAATGAAGCTCATTGGTTCATATTTGGGCTCTCTACAGGAGCCCGAAGTTTTAACATAGGGTAATATGGGGAATATTCTTTAAAAATCTTCTTCTTCAGAACCACCAGTCAGAATCTTCTAATATTTGGAAAACATCATTGTTATGAAGGTCAGATTCTAGATTGTTCAAACCAAGTCCCTAGGTTAATATTTGGACTTCCTACGGAAGCCCAAATTTTATCTTTGTTCAATATGGAGGGTAATTTAAAAAAATCTTCTTCAGATCCATCAGTCAGAATGCTTTGATATTTGGTATGCAACATCTCTATGGGGGTCAGATTCAAGTTTGTTCAAATCAGATCCCTGGGTGTGTATTTGGGCTCACTATGGTGCAATATGAGGAAATTTCTTTAAAAATATTCTTCTTCAGATCCACCAGTCGGAATGCTTTTATATTTGGTATACAACATCTCTAGGGGGGGTCAGATTCCAGGTTGATCAATTCGAGTGCCTAGGTTAATATTTGGGCTCCATATGGGAACATAAAATTTAACTTAGTACAATATGAGGGAATTTCTTCAAAAATCTTCTTCAGATTCACTTGTCAGAATGCTTTGACATTTGGTATACACCATCTCTAGGGGGGTCAGATTCCAGTTTGTTCAAATCGGATCCATAGGTTAATATTTGGGCTCGCTATGGTAGCCCAAATTTGAACTTAGTGCAATTCGAAGAAATTTCTTTACAATTTCTCTTCTTCAGATCCAACAGTCAGAATGCTTTCATATTCGGTACACAACATCTCTAGGGAAGTCAGATTTAACTGTGTTCAAATCAAGAGCCTGGGTTAATATTTGGGCACTCTATGGGAGCCGGAATTGGCCATTTTGCTGAAGAATTAAAAATTTTGTATTCAGTACCCTCTAGAGGTACTAAGATTAATCCACATAGGTTGTATCAAGGGGCTTCATAGGGGAGCTCTACATTTTACTTATGATCAACTGAAGAAAAGGCATGATGCCCAGATTATTTTTGTCACTCCTGAGGGTCTCAAGGATTGACAGTGTAGCCTATGGAGATGGCTTGCTTAATGTAGACTCATTCTTGGACTCTGTTTAAATTGTGATCTGTACAAGATGAGCGCTTCAGGCCCTGTGGGGCCTCTTGTTTACTATAGTAGACACTAATAAAAGGTGAAAGGCATTGTTTGTACCAGTGGAGCACAGAAAGGCAAATGGGATCACAAAAATCCTACAAATACTTGTAAGCACTCACAAAGAGCTGGTGCAGAAGTTAATTGAAAATGCTATTCCATAATCTCCTCTCACAGATTTTGTCAACAAAACCAGGCATATAAATTGGTCATCAGTGAACTATTCTGAGCTTCCAGATGATCAACGTTAAAAATGTTCACTGTTATTAAATCCACTTACCTCTGCTAAATTCCAGAAGTGTGATGCCACCCAACAGCTTCAAATTCGAGCTGAGACTGAGAAATTCACAATGTCACCTACGCCTTCCAGCACATGCTTTGAAAGCATCGTTTTTGAATACCAATAATACTCCCAATTGACATGAATTTGACACAGAACATACAATGCAACACAACTTATGTGCTACAGAGTTAAATCTGTGAAAATATGATATACATTGGAATACTGAATTTACACTCAACTGGTTGAAGGCTACATTATTTTTGGTGGTCTGAATTTGTCCATACAAATTTGTTTTATTACAAATTATTGAAGAGTTGTTCTGGTATCCTCATTTTTTTTGATCTATTGCTAGTCCCATGGTAGCATTTATTTTTGTTTGTTTCTTTCATGAAATGTTTCTCTGTGTGTTGAATTAAAATGATTTCGTGGAGGGTCCACTTGGATTTTTTTTAGAAAAAAGTTCATTCTCTAATTTTCTTCACTTAAAGGATGAAAAAATTGACTGTGGTAATCAGCCTATTTGTTTTTTTTGCTATTGGTACATTTGCACAATGATCGCATTCGACGCATCAATCGATAGATGCCATTGCAAATCAAAATGCTACTATTTCCGAATTTGGGGCTCTGTGTAGAACTTGAGGTTAATTGTTTGATGCTACATTTTGGTTAGGTTACCATATTCATTAAAACATGCATACATCAGCATTATATCTGTGGCATGAGGTGGGACAAAAGTCTTAATCTTGGGCAACATCCAGGATACATGGAGATTTAAAACCTGGATGTCTCTTTTTATACTCTTTGGTTTTGCCTCAGGATTTAAAACCAACATCCAGTTACTAAATCTCCATGTACCCTGGACATTACCTGAGATATCTTATAATTCACACTTACTTTTTTCACCTTAAGCACTACTGGCAGATGGTACTGTCAGCGCTTTGAGAATGTTCTGGAGACTCTCAAACGTTAATGTCACTGACAGGCATACAAAACTAATGAGTATAAGAGAAGCAGGAAAATATTGTTGAATTCCACAGCCTGGAATACAACTTGAGTATTTTCCTACATTTTTTTTTGGTGCAGATGCACATGTCAGATGCTGCAAATCTGAGGTCCACCCACATTTGCAATGACATGTGGCATGGGTGTGAATGCATTGGGAGTAACCATCTTCATAAAATGTTGTTTGCCACCCTCTGTAAAAAATTCTGTATCTGTCACTGAACACTTTCCAGAATCACAAATGATATCTCTTTTGGAAAGCATTAAATTTTTGAGGAATCAAGTGCATGTACTGTGGTGAAGGTTTATGTCTTAATCCGCTGTGTATTTTCAATATTTTTCATCAAATCTTGTCATGGTTCCTGTAAAGCAGCTATGACTAGATTTGATGGAAAATTTATCTGAATTTGACTGGTGGAGTGATAAATTACTTTTCAAAGGTGATTTGAAACACGGTTGTTATTTTTTTTTAAAAGAAACCCTGCTACATAGACAAAACTACATGTATGTTTCAATGAGTCGTTTTGTATTCAATGAGTCAGATGTGCGTAGGAAGAAAACGTCGAGACCGTAGGTCGAGACGTTTTCTTTCTACGCACATCTGACGAATTGAATACAAAACGACTCATTGAAACATACATGTGGTTTTGTATTTATTACATGACCCAAGCACCTACTGACCTAATTTTCTTTTCTATCAACGGTGGTAAACACCATGCACTTTATGCAGTCGCATTGCATAAAAAAAGTCCCGGTTGGAACAGGTTGGTGTGCAATACGGAATTCCGTATTGCACAGCCATATTGCACGCCGTATTGCATAAGAGAGACTGCATGGGCATGTAATAAAAGCACAAGTCGCCTTAGCTTAGCAAGATTTTTTTAATAAGTAATTGTTTTGTTACAATTTAAACCAATAAATTGCAACCAAACAATTTTATATGAATTTTTTCCGCCTATCAAACCTCAAGCTAATGCATAGTTTAAAGCCACTAGAGTGGCTTCCAGCACTTTTCAAAAGAGCCTTAGTAGTTGCTCTAGCACTCAACCAGTTAACTGAAAGAACCACTGGTGAAAAATGTCATTTAATTTACAGGGGAGAAATTTGATTAAATGTGGTCATAGTATACCCATTTCAGTGGCAAGAGAAATCCTGTTCTGGTCAGGAATATCCTTCAGCAGCATGCAATTTATTTATTTATGTACTGGCACTTAACTTTAAGGTCACATACTTCTGCACAATGGCTAACCACAGCATAGAGATAAAGTCAAGTTCAGTCAATTGTTTATACAAGCGTTGCTCATTTTAGAGGACTTCCACCCCAAGCACTGGTGACTGGGCCCTATTTTACCAGTAAAACAGAGCTTGTTTATCACAGTAAAAACAACACTGGCAGCAGCATGCAAGGAAGTTAAAGCTTTTTGAATTTGTTTCATTTTCAGTCAAAGGCAAAGAAGATTTGGTACATATAGAGTTTGTTTATTTGATCATTCTAATGTTTACAGCTACTTGATAATGAATTGTAACAATAGAGTTTTTAATTGGTTTTGATTGCCAAAAATAAGCTCTTTACTAAATCAATGATTAAGCATGAAGGCATTGCTTTTATTTTTACATTTTGAAGCAATTTCAATCAAAACAGTACCTTGGTATTTCTATTGTGATTTTGTGAAACAATTTTAACTATTTTTTTCCTTTTTCTCTATTTCAGAAATCCGAAAACAGACTATACATATGCCAGAAGGTGAGAATTCAATGTACTCTGTTTAATTGGAGTCTGTTTAAAAGAATATTCCAGTTAATTGCATATTATTGCGTCAATCAGTTTACCACACTCTGACACAAGGTGACCCTGGCTGGCTAAAATGGCATTAAACCTCAATAAAAAAACAAACAAAAAAAGTTCATCACATATTTCAATTGACATATTAATTGTTTATTGGTATTATAAGAAACCTGTCAAGTATATTGTATGTCAACTGGAAGTGTGTGTGTGGAATAAAGATTTGAGCATTTACTTATATCTTCGGAGCACAAAATTCTCTTAAGTAGCATTAACCTGCAGTTGGGCACTGTGCATCGGAAATTTTACTTTGACTTATTAAATAGAGCAACAGATTCGCTAATTATGCCTCCCCTTCTCACAAGGGAGACATTGTTTTACCCTGAATTCTTCTTGTTCTTCTTCTTCTCATACAACCGTGTCTGGGCCAGAACTTTTTTATCTTTTGACCTAGGCTTATGATATTTAGCATGTGGGTGTATCACCATGAGATGATGTGTCGCGTATCATCATGACCCACATATGACCTTGACCTTGATCTCCAGGTCAAATTACTGATTTTTTGGCAAGTAAGCTTGTCTGGGCCAGAACTTATTTACCTTTTCACCTCGGCTTATGATATTTGGCATGTGGGTGTATCATCATGAGACGATGTGTCTCGTACCATCATGACCCACATATGACCTTGACATTTGACCCCAGGTCAAATTACTGATTTTTTGGCAAGTAAGCTTGTCTGGGCCAGAACTTAGTTACCTTTTCACCTTGGCTTATGATATTTGGCATGTGGGTGTATCACATGAGACGATGTGTCGCATACTATCATGACCCACATATGACCTTGACCTTTGACCTCAAGGTCAAATTATTGATTTTTTTTTTTTAATCTTTTGACCTAGGCTTATGATATTTGGCATGTGGGTGTATCGCCATGAGACGATGTACCATCATGACCCACATATGACATTGATCTTTGACCTTAAGGTCAAATTACTGATTTTTTGGCAAGTAAGCTTGTCCGGGCAAGAACTTATTTACCTTTTCACCTTGGCTTATGATATGTGATATGTGAGTGCATCACCATAAGACTGTGTGTTGTGTACCTTCATGACCTAGATATGACATTGACCTTTGACCTCAAGGTCAAATTATTGATTTTTTTTCAGGGTTTGCACAGCTCTTGAAAAACCCTTGAAAATGAGTTTTTTCTTGAAAAACCCTGGATTTTGAAATTAGCCCTTGAGAAACCCTTGAAGTTTCAGAAATCTCTTGGAAAAACCCTTGAAAACCAAGCTATTTCCTGGGCATGGTAAATATATGTGCACTCGCCTTTTACTTGTTTGTTGCGCTCATGTCGCTCAGTTAAAAAAACCCATAAAAATGTATGGAACTTTTTACCATAATTGGGCTGAGCTGACTGGGGCGATTTTAATAGCAGGCAGTTGTGTTTGGGATTTTTTTTAGTAAAGAGTGAGAGAGTGAGCTCCCTTTAGTTTATTTACTGCAGCATACATGTTCAATGGCGTTTTTTTTTTGGTAAATTTCGTTGATATACGTTAACTGTGAGGGCCACATACATTAACTGTGAGGCCATATTAACCCACCCCTCAGCTCTTTAGTACAGTGTACACCTCATATTATTTTTTATCAAAAACATAGCATACAGGGAACAGAAATGAACATATTCCCAATTATCACAATTCTTGTCTTATTTCATAATCCTTTCATAAACATTGAACATTATCCTTTTCATCAAACACAACACACAAGCTAAGCTACAGTGTCATTGACACTTTTATTATATTATTGTTTTGATCGTTCCAAAATGTCAGGGATATTCCATGTTCGCATAATGATAAATATACTCAAAAGATAATTTTGTTATGACTACAGTGGGAATTCTGCTAACTGGACAGAAATGGAATGAGAAGATTGATCATCATGTGATCATTGTCTCGATTTGTCAGTATTTGTACATCACATGGGATGAAGATGTGATGTTCACCCAAAAACTGAAGAGGACTCTTGCCACCCTCTTAGGTATAAATTAGTACAAGTTTGCTTATATGGCATGTTACATATATCCCCTTATTTTCTAGACTTACCCAATCTGTCAAATAAATAGAAACATGACTTGATCATTGTTCAAATTTGCAGATTTGATTTTCTTTCATGTCAAAGTTCCGGTAACAAATTGAGTTTAATTGGCAGACCAGTTGGAGAATCAATTGGGAATTTTGATTAATCACAGGTCCATAACCTGCAGACAGGTTTCTTGAATTTGATGTGGCTAACTGTTCTTTCAGTTGTCTTTCTAGCTAATTATGATGCTGATATTTGACCAAGGATCTCAAATTGTTGTCAAGTAGCACAGGAACCGCAGCAATAATTCCCATGCTTTAACTTTTTTAGGCTTCACAAGAATCGTTTTTTATTTTCACAAACTCCTGTTATGAGAATCAGTTTTCAGTTTTTAAATAATCTAGAATTTGAGAGCAATGTTGTACTCTTGTGAGTGCAACCAGTAAATATTCCATGCAAAAAACAAACATCGTTTTATATATTTACGGAAGTGTAACCCTTAAGGGCCTGGAAAAGTGTCCTGAATTCCTACCAGCCCACAGCCTCTATATGTCCAGTGGCTTAGTGACTTCTAATCAAGTCTTGGCTGCTTGTTGACTTGCCTAGAAAAATTACTGCCCACCTAATTTGTTGCCAACAGGACCTCGTGATGGCATGTTAAGGGCACCTGTTCTGAGGTCATAAAAGTCAGAAATAGGCCTTTTAAGAATAAAGGACCCAGTTCCAGTTTTGATGAGTTTTTTGCCCTACTTGTATATATAGAACACATATTCCAACATACATTTTTAGCTCAACTTGACAAAGTCAAGCTGAGCTATTGCCATCACTTCTCGTCCGTCGGCGTACATACGTACGTTAGTACGTACGTCCACAATTTCCTTTGGCACACCTCACAGGTCGCATTTATGATCAGATTACTTTGAAACTTGGCATGCTTGTTTGGGGTGACCTCTAGATGGGAGCTATCGATTTTCTTCAATTTCCGTCAAAAAATGTTGCCGCGGCCAACGTTCTTAGAACTTAGTTTAGTCAAACCACAATATTTCCCTTTGGCACACCCTACAGGGCACATTTATGATTTGATTGCTTTGAAACCTGGTATGCTTATTTAGGATGACGTCTAGATGGGAGCTATCGATTTTCTTCAATTTCCGGCAAAAAATGTTGCCACGGCCAATGTTCGTAGAACTTAGTTTAGTCAGACCTCAATATTTCCCTTTGGCACACCCTACAGGGCACATTTATGATCAGATTGCTTTGAAACCTGGTATGCTTATTTAGGATGACCTCTAAATGGGAGCTTGTTTGGGGAGACCTCTAGATAGGTGCTATCGATTTTCTTCAATTTCTGTCAAAAAATGTTGCCGTGGCCAACGTTCTTAGAACTTAGTTTAGTCAGAAGACTCAATATTTCCCTTTGGCACACCCTACAGGGTACATTTATGATTGGATTGCTTTGAAACCTGGCATGCTTGTTTGGGGTGACCTCTAGATGGGAGCTATCGATTTTCTTCAATTTCCGTCAAAAAATGTTGCCGCGGCCAACGTTCTTAGAACTTACTTTAGTCAAACCACAATATTTCCCTTTGGCACACCCTACAGGGCACATTTATGATCAGATTGCTTTGAAACCTGGTATGCTTATTTAGGATGACCTCTAAATGGGAGCTATCGATTTCTTCAATTTCTGGCAAAAAATGTTGCCACGGCCAACGTTCGTAGAACTTAGTTTAGTCAGACCTCAATATTTTCCTTTGGCACACCCTACAGGGCCTATTTATGATCAGATTGCTTTGAAACCTGGTATGCTTGTTTGGGGAGACCTCTAGATGGGAGCTATCGATTTTCTGCAATTTCTGTCAAAAACTGTTGCCGCGGCCAACGTTCTTAGAACTTAGTTTAGTCAGAAGACTCAATATTTCCCTTAGGCACACCCTACAGGGTACATTTATGATCGGATTGCTTTGAAACCTGGCATGCCTGTTTGGGGTGACCTCTAGATGGGAGCTATCGATTTTCTTCAATTTCCGTCTAAAAATGTTGCCGCGGCCAACGTTTTTAGAACTCAGTTTAGTCAGACCACAATATTTCCCTTTGGCACACCCTACAGGGCACATTTATGATTTGATTGCTTTGAAACCTGGTATGCTTGTTTGGAGAGACCTCTAGATGGGAGCTATCGATTTTCTTCAATATCCGTCAAAAAATGTTGCCGCAGCCAACATTCTTAGAACTTAGTTTAGTCAGACCACAATATTTCCCTTTGGCTCACCCTACAGGGCACATTTACGATTAGATTGCTTTGAAACCTGGTATGCTTATTTACGGTGACCTCTAGATGGGAGCTATCGATTTTCTTCCATTTCCGTCAAAAAATGTTGCCATGGCCAACGTTCTTAGAATTTAGTCTAGTCAGACCACAATATTTCCCTTTTACACACCCTACAGGGCACATTTATGATCGGATTGCTTTGAAACCTGGCATGCTTGTTTGGGGAGGCCTCTAGATGGGAGCTATCGATTTTCTTCGGTTTCTGACAAAAAAATGTTGCCACTGGCAAAAAAAATGACATTGGTACCAATGATCTTCACTTTTGCCATTTCATTTATAACTTACCAAGCAAGTTTGTCAAGTTGAGCTACAGTGTCATTGACACTTTCATTTTGGTGACCTTGCTGATGGAAGCTACATTACCTTGACAGTGATGTCTAGTGAAATCTTGGCAGCCAAGACTTCACTAGAAACTACAGATGAGCCAAGTTTTGTTACCTCATTATAAGGAGGCAAGCATGATTATTCTCCAGGCTTTTTAACTGGTATAGAGTGCTAAATTATTTTTAGTCATCAAAATTTGTTCACATGTCTTTGCTTTGTTGCAATTTATGGTAGAGGCTCTTTTCATAACAGGCTGAATCAACTGTTGTTAAATCTGTTAAGAGAGCAAGTGGAATTTTAACTATATGGAATGGTTGTCTACAATAACTTGTGCAATGATTTGTTCCTGTGCTGATTGAACATAGGAAATATTCTTACCATTATAAATGTTGTGCTGAGTAGATCATTTATTTTTTACGACAGGAGCTTTGGTAAGCACTTGTTAACCCTTTGAACCCTGATGGTATATATCCCATACTAGTTCAGAGCTGTCAACTGGTAGAGTCTATATTTGTTACTTGGGGGAAGACCAAGAAATATTATTTAGGGCTGCACGTTGAAAATCTTGATTGGTCTTCCACTCAAATTCACAGTTCAACTATCTACTTTATAAAATCAGGTTGCATCATAATCCTGGATTGGAAAAACAACTTTTCATGTTCAAAGGGTTAAAATTAAGTTTTAATATTTTCAGTGGCAGTTACAGTCCCAGGTATCATGATAAAGCATGTGTTAGTCCAAATATGTCAAGGAGGCGACTCACTACTGATGTGTCTGGTCTAGTTATTAGTGATAAAGATTTAGTAGACTTCTCTGATGAGACTGACATTATGTATGCGCCATCAGATAAAGTGTATGAAGAAACACACACAGACTACAGTTATAAAGATAACCGATATGAAGAATACTCCGACTATTCTGACGATGATTCAATTGACAACGAGAATTTGGAATACACTAGAACTGTTGGTAAGTTGAGTACATAAATACATTCAACAAGATAATGTTTAGACTTCTGATTTAGAAGTCATGAATTTAGATCAGATCTAACTTAACATAATAATAATAATAATAATAATGCAATGCTAACGTCTAGCATCCACCACAGTACTCTCTGACTTACATTATTACCCCGTATCATAGGCATACACAGCCTTTGTTCATTCCATGATGCATACATCACTAATGTTTGATGCGTGATGTAATTAGAGCTGATATACTTGAATGAGAAGTGACTAGAAATACAATTTAAATTCATTTTCCATTTATTATACCCCCGCAAACAAAGTTTGGGGGGGTATATAGGAATCACCCTGTCTGTCTGTCTGTCTGTCTGTCTGTCTCTGTCTCTGTCTGTCTCTGTCTGTCTCTGTCTGTCTCTGTCTGTCTCTGTCTGTCTCTGTCTGTCTGTCTGTGTGTCTGTCTGTCTGTGTGTCTGTCTGTCTGTGTGTCTGTCTGTCTGTGTGTCTGTCTGTCTGTGTGTCTGTCTGTCTGTGTGTCTGTCTGTCTGTGTGTCTGTCTGTCTGTGTGTCTGTCTGTGTGTCTGTCTGTGTGTCTGTCTGTCTGTGTGTGTGTCTGTGTGTCTGTGTGTCTGTCTGTCTGTCTGTCTGTCTGTCTGTCTGTCTGTCTGTCCGTCCGTCCGTCCGTCCGTCCGTCCGTCCGTCCGTCCGTCCGTCCGTCCGTCCGTCCGTCCGTCCGTCCTTATAAGCGCAACTGCTCCTAAACCGTTAGAAGAATTTTCATGAAACTTTACACAATGGAAGAACTTCATATGTGCATGAAGCAATACAATTCTGTTCTGACATTTCCAAGGGGAGATAATCTAACTTATACATTTCAGGCGTGGGGGGGTATCACTTTGTGAGCTTGCTCACAGTACCTCTAGTTTCTGTTGGTTCATTGCCAGTGATGTTTGAGTGGCTGTGTAATTTTTAAGGATTACTCTGACACATGGTCAATATTATAAAGAAAAGAATTATTTCATAGTCCTACATATACATGTGCATGTGCATACTATAAAAGTTTGAAGCTGTTAGCTCAACTTTAGTCATCTGAAAGGGATGCATCGTCATAAGAGTCCTGATTGTAGTCGCCGCTGAGTTTATAGACAGTATATTTGGCAAGTTTTAGTTTTGACAGTCCAAGTAACCACAAAACTCATTGCAAGTAGTTTCTTTTGACTTACAAGAAAATCTGTTTGTGACACAGGATGATTTTCTACAATTATAAATAATACTATTGGTTAACCCTTTACCTAACATGAAAAGCAGATGACACTTGCAAAAAAAATTCTGGAATAATTAATTTTTTTCATTTTTTGTCTCCAAAACATAGGTTGTGACCCCTCATTGGAACGAGCTCGTTCCAATGAGGGGGTCATAACCTATGTTTTGGAGACAAAAAATGAAAAAATCATGAAAATTAATTGGCGATTTTTGAGAATAGTGCTGGCCGGTTTTGGCCGTTATGTTGGGTAAAGGGTTAATACTTCAGGTGCCATGGGAATACTGCCAGTGAATTATCAAAATGTTGCTGTCACTGTTGCTCTTTGCCCAACCTTTATTGTACTGCAATGGTACTGATACACATTTCTCTAAGCACCGTCAGTATATACCTGTCTGGTAGTTTGCCCACTTCAAATAACAGATAAGAGAATATTGGTTGGGTGGAAGAGGAACTGTTCACTCCAGCAACTTAAATGCGACATACCGGACTTTATCAGTTGAAGTCTGATCAGGGCGATCATATAACCTACACATTCATGTTTCTATCTTGCTGCCCTCTTTGCATACACCTCAACATATCCTTACCACGAAATATAGTATACAGCAATCACATCCTTTGAATGTATGCAGCCCCACAAAAGCTTGACACGAAGGAACACCGTCAACTGTTGCAAAGGTGTAGTATATTCACACACACACACACGTTTAGTTCCGCCCATCGTACCCAGTGAGAGTATTCATTTATAATGGATAAAACTACATCAGTTTATTCCCCTGTGAAACTGAAATGCCAATTGTAATCTACTTCCGATGCTCATGCTGACATGTATGACAATATATTTGAGTTACGTGTGAGGTTCGAGATGTTCCGAGGTTTAAGCTTACGTCAGCGTACACAGATAAATGAAACTTGAAAACAAAAACCTGGTGGGAATTTCTGCGGTTAATTATTACTTTAGAGATAGATAGGGAGAGAGAGAGAGAGAAAAATGTTACCCCCTTTTGGTTGATTTGCCAAGTTCTGGAACTGTGGAGCCAACCCGGGTACAAATAAGAGTAATTGTACTCAAAAAACTGATGGATGTTTACAGTATGTGGTGGCATATTTATTTATTTATTGGTGTTTAAGGTCACATATTTCTGCACAATGGCTAATCATGACCACGACAGTTTTACGGGTGGAGGAAGCCGGAGTACCCGGAGAGAACCACCAAGCAACGGCGAACAACTGTCAGCTCCCCAACATCCTAACTCCACACAAGCAGGGATAGCATTGGTTGAAGACAGGTGCACCATCGACGTGCAGTACGCCTTAGTACACTGCATCACCGAGCCTCCACGTGGGCAGTGGGGGTGAAGTGTCTTGCCCAAGGACACAACGATGTGGTGGCATCAACATGGGACAACGTACCCAGGAAAAGAAACCCAAGCCATTGGTGGTCATTGTCTCATTCATTCTCTCCAACCTCTGTTCCTTATAATTGCAACCATGAAGTATAAGACTGTTGGTATAACATTTACAGGTAAGGGTGGAAAATGTTTATTAACATTTTATTCGTATTATTAAACTTAATGTCAATCCTTGGTGTGTACTACCCTTCCCCCAACAATGAAAAAAATGCATACCCCACCCCCACCCCCACAAAAATAAGAAAATAATCTGAAATGATGTTTTCCCGTGAGAGGTTCTGTCCCTATATACAGAAGTGAAATGCCCTTCTCATGCTCTTTGGAGTTCCTTATATTATGTCAGCTAGTCCCTGTCAGACTCCTTTACCTGGTTGAGACTTTAAACCAGGGAGAATACATAAAGAGTTGACTTGTCTGCGGCATGTCAGGCTTGCCCCCAGATGCTGATTGCCTCCCCCTCCCTGGTCCACACTTTGATAGAATTGAATTTGGAAATAATAATAAATTGCAGATTTTAAAAAAACATTCAATGATCACCTGATTTGTAGCCAGCAAAAAGGCTTCTCCTCAGAAAAAAAGCTCTGTTCTCTCAAGAACATCCTGGGACATGATCAATAATCAATGTTTTCATGCCCCATTTTTTCTTCGAATACTCAGAGTTTTACACACATTTCCATATTTTGAATAACTTTGAGAACATATTTAAGCCATTTAACACAAAAAGTCAAAGGAATCCATTGACAAACCTGATCATCACAAAGTTTCAGGCATCAGATGTGGTTGGTCCATCGGTTCAAACATTGCTATTTTTTATGCCCTTCCACAGGATTTGAAAGTTATTACCTGAGTGGAAGCTCCTCTCTATGGGTGTTTTAGTGTTAACCAACTCTCCTTGTAGTAATCATTGGAAGTACATGTACATAATAAACCCTCATTACGTATACAGTCCATTGAAGACCTGTTTTCCATCACCCCTGATTTCTAGTGCTAAACTAGGGGTGACGAACCCGGTTTGCGTTACTATCTATAGCACTGGGAAAATGCTAAGTGTGACCAATTAACCACGCTATCAGAACGGCCTGGCAACAGAATCACACCTTGCGAATTAAATGTCGAACAGGCAAGATTTGAATCAGTCAAAAGAAAACTATTTTGTTCGAAAATGCATAACCATAAGAAAATTATTAATTTGGCTGGCTATGTGTCGAAAAAGTGTCAATAATACATTTTAATCTGCGGAGTGCTGTTCTGTTTTCGACACACTGACATGACCATAATCCTGCCCATCAATTATTACCAACCAATGAGGCGCCGGCACAAATATGTGTTACATCCCACCAATGCTCACTGCACAGTGAAAAAAAAGTTTGTCCAACATCGCAGCGCGAAACCACGGTGGCTTTGCATTCGCAGCACAAATGTGTATCTTTAAAAAACATTAATTGGTTGTGTGTGTGTTCAATGCCGTTCATTTAAATTCATTCATTCTTCTGTTTTTATTAAACCTGTGGGAAAATATGAAGGTGTGAACGGGTAAACTTTATCGAGGTGTCAGCAGCATTCATTACAATTTAAGCCCACCAGGTGAAAATTTGATAAACATCGTTGTAAATGACACATTCACGCAAATAAATACGGGAATACTGGTACTCTAAATGTATATATTACGGCAAGCTAAAATTGAATAGAAATAAGTTTTAAAAACGAAGGATGAGGCTTGTTATGGGTACACATTATGGCCTACATAAACTGGGGAAGGTCCAAGAATAAACAGGTTGGGCATATCTCTATCAATTATCGGCTGTTGGCAACATCCATCCCAATTAGGTCTCTCCCACCAACCTTTAATACCACCGTAAACACTACCTATCTCCCCCAAAGCGAGCTATCACTTGCCTGAGAATCAACGAATTGAGGCTTGAATTTAATCACCCAGGTTTTGGACCCCCTCATTATAATTTTAATGGATCTGTGCTTGTGATATATTGACATCCTGTTCGCTTTCATCAACTGGAATCAAATAATTACATTTTCAAACAATAACCCCCCCCCCCCCCCCCCCCCCAAAAAAAAAGAAAGATCGATCACCAGCAATTTTAATTATTAATTCGCCATAATATTGTTGAATACGGCAATTGTTTTAACTTAATTTAAAGTCAAAACACAGCCTACAAGATCAACGTAGACCTCACATATCAAAGTTGTTGCTCATCACATGCATTTTAGTTTGGTTACCACTAAATCAGTGTGTGTGTGTGTGTGCGCAATAGGGGGGGGGGGGGGGCAATTATTTCTAAGTTTGATAGATTAGCAAAAGGGCTAGCCGCAGGGACCAGCCGTGAGGGCGACTAGGGCGATTATGTCGCCCTTCTAAGCCCAAAGTTGCCTAGAAAAATAGTCGGGGCGATTACAAGTCGCCCTCTAAAAATTGGCCAAAATGAGGAAAAGCTGAACTGAGTGATGCGAGGTTTACATGAAAACGATTATTTTCAAAAATCGAATGTGCTCGAGTGTCATAAATAGGCATTTTAATTCGTCAAATAAACGTCCACTTATTTGAAATCACACGACAATCAATTGTCCATTGTCGCTTTCGGCAGATTTTTAGCTCACCTGAGCGAAGCTCAAGGGGAGCTTTACTAATCACTTTCTGTCCGTCGTCCGTCGTCGTCCGTCCGGCGTTAACTTTACATTATCGACTTCTCCTCCTAAACCACTAGCCCAATTTTATTCAAATGTTGGCTAAATGTTTATTACCTAATGCCAATTCAGATTTGTTCAAATGAAGTTGCCCCTCCTCCTGGGTGGTGCCACACCCCCAAGGGGCACCAAAATCTTTGTAAATCTTCTTCTCATGAACCAGCAGTAGCAGAGACTTGATATTTGGTGTGCAGCTTCCTTTTGAGGTGTAGACTCAGATTTGTTCAAGAGAAGTTTGTGGGGCTATACTTGGCGTCGTTATGAGAGGGGCAAAATTTTTTGCCCCGCCCAAAATTTCTATTTTCCAAACCGAGAGGCTGATTTGAACCAAATTTTATGTGAGGGCTTATTGGGTCATGAGTACTTGATTTATGCAAAAAAAATTTTTCCCGCAGCCCCGTGGGAACCGCAGGAGCTAAAAATAGAAAAAAATTAAAACGCCCATATCTCCAAAACTGCACGGCACTGAGAATTTTTATTTGGTGTGCAGCTTCCTTAGGACCAACAGAAAGGATTGGTAAAAAAAAATTGCCATCGGTTTTATCATAGGGTACAGTTTCGGGACTTTGAAAAAGTGCTGAGTCAGCACTTTTTAACACTGTAGGCAATGGGAAAAACATTAAAAAATCTTCTTCTCCAGATCCAGCAGGCAGAATCTTTTGATATTTGGTATGCAACATTGTAGGGTGGATCTGATTCAAGTTTGTTCAAATCGGCCCCCTGGGTTCATATTTGGGCTCAGTATAGGAGCCCGATTTCGAACTTAGTGCATTTCAGGCAAATTTCTTAAAAAATCTTCTTCTCCAGAACCAGCAGGCAGAATCTTTTGATATTTGGTATGCAACATTGTGGGGTGGATCTGATTCAAGTTTGTTCAAATCGGCTCCCTAGATTCATATTTGGGCTCACTATAGGAGCTCGAATTCGAATTTAGTGCATTTCAGGCAAATTTCTTCAAAAATCTTCTCCAGATCCAGCAAGCAGAATCTTTTGATATTTGGTATGCAACGTTGCGGGGTAGATCTGATTCAAGTTTGTTCAAATCGGCCCCCTGGATTCATATTTAGGCTTACTATAGAAGCCCGAATTCGAACTTAGTGCATTTCAGGCAAATTTCTTAAAAAATCTTCTTCTCCAGATCCAGCAGGCAGAATGTTTTCATATTTGGTAAGCAACATTGTGGGGTGGATCTGATTCAAGATTGTTCAAATCGGCCTCCTGGGTTAATATTTGGGCTCAGTATAGGAGCCCGATTTCGAACTTAGTGCATTTCAGGCAAATTTCTTAAAAAATCTTCTTCTCCAGATCCAGCAGGCAGAATCTTTTGATATTTGGTATGCAACATTGTAGGGTGGATCTGATTCAAGTTTGTTCAAATTGGCCCCCTGGGTTTATATTTGGGCTCAGTATAGGAGCCCGATTTCAAACTTAGTGCATTTAGGCACATTTCTTAAAAAATCTTCTTCTCCAGATCCAGAAGGCAGAATCTTTTGATATTTGGTATGCAACATTGTGGGGTGGATCTGATTCAAGTTTGTTCAAATCGGCTTCCTAGATTCATATTTGGGCTCACTATAGAAGCTCGAATTTGAACTTTGTGCATTTCATGCAAATTTCTTAAAAAATCTTCTTCTCCAGATCCAGCAGGCAGAATCTTTTGATATTTGGTATGCAACATTGTGGGGTCGATCTGATTGAAGTTTGTTCAAATCGGCCCCCTGGATTCATATTTGGGCTCACTATAGAAGCTCGAATTCAAACTTAGTGCATTTCGGGCAAATTTCTTCAAAAATCTTCTTCTCCAGATCCAGCAAGCAGAATCTTTTGATATTTGGTATGCAACATTGCGGGGTGGATCTGATTCAAGTTTGTTCAAATCGGCCCCCTGGATTCATATTTGGGCTTAATATAGAAGCCCGAATTTGCACTTAGTGCATTTCGGGCAAATTTATTAAAAAATCTTCTTCTCCAGATCGAGCAGGCAGAATCTTTTGATATTTGGTATGCAACATTGTGGGGTGGATCTGATTCAAGTTTGTTCAAATCGGCTTCCTAGTTTCATATTTGGGCTCACTATAGAAGCTCGAATTCGAACTTAGTGCATTTCAGGCAAATTTCTTAAAAAATCTTCTTCTCCAGATCCAGCTTCAGAATCTTTTCATAATTGGTAAGCAGCATTGTGGGGTGGATCTGATTCAAGTTTGTTCAAATCGGCCCCCTGGGTTTATATTTGGGCTCCGTATAGGAGCCCAAATTTTAACTTAGTGCATTTCAGGCATATTTCTTAAAAAATCTTCTTCTCCAGATCCAGCAGGCAGAATCTTTTGATATTTGGTATGCAACATTGTGGGGTGGATCTGATTGTGATTCATGAACGTATTTATTTGTAAAGTTGATAGAATCTTAGACAAAATTTGCAGAAAAGATCTACTATAGAAGGGGTGGTATCCAGGGTGAACCGTTTACCCAAATCTAGCAGTACTAATGCATTATTCACACAAATCTCCGTTCAAATTTTATGACCCCTCATTGGAACACACGCATTCAGCTCATTCCAACAAAGGTCATATGCCATGTTTTCGAGACAAAGGAATAAAAATTTTAGTTATTCATGAAATTTTTAGGCAACTGTTGTCTGTTATTCACATTGCTTCATGAAATTTCAGTACTTTTAGAAGTTAGCTCAGTAATCAAGGGTTAATTCCCCTTAATTAAATGTCGCCTCTAAAAAACAACCACTTTGCATATCTTACCTTTTTACCAGCATAACTGCCAAAACTTGTCTGCATTCTTCGCAAAAATCGCTATTCAAATTTTAATTTTTGTCTCTTAAACATACATGTACTTATCGCTTGAAAATACCCCATTGGAATGAGCTTTTTGAGCTCATTCCAATGAGAGGTCGCACACCATGCTTTTTGAGTCAAAAAAGCAATTTTTTTAGTTATTCCAGAATTTCGTACGTAAAACACAGCTTTATGACTTCACATTAAAATGAGCTCTCTAAGCTTGTTCCAATCAACATTCACGCACTATGTCTTTCACACAAAAAATAAAATTTTCCATTTATTCAGGAATTTTGTTTGCAAGAACACTCTTACCCCCCCCCCCCCCCCCACACACACACACAAACACACACACACACACACACACACACACACACACAGACACACACATCTAAAAGTTCGTCAGCAAAAAAACAGTTACTTCAGTTTTTAAATGCATTATAGGAACAACTTGCCTAATCAAATTTAAATACTTTTGCATCATTCTGTATCTAGAACAAACCATTTACCATATCTTTACGCAAAATTCTCCAGCATCATTCACAAAAAAACACCATTATTTATATATTCACATTTCTGTCTTAAAAATATACCTGATCTTCCCATACCCCTATTGGAATAAGCTGTTTGAGCTTGTTCCAATGATGATAAAAAAACTAATATTTTGGAAAATTTGTGAAAATTTTTGTTTTTTTGCATGCAAATATATACATGTAGCACATGGAAGATATCCACAGTTGGGGAGAGATGTCCAAGGCTATCTCTTCACATTCCTTGTTTGTGCTTCATGCTAAACCAGTTTGTCTGCAGAGATAAATTTGCTTTATTAAAAATCATTGGAGATTGGCCACACACCAATGATTTTAAATAAAACTAATTTTAGGTAACAAATGTTGAACTTCAAACAAAATCTATCACTCAACCAGTTAATGTTGATGAGGCATGACATGGTGAAGGTGACCTAAAATACTTCTTAGAGTCACTTTGTCAGGTGAGCGATTAAGGCCACGTGGGGCCTCTTGTTTTATTTCTATTTTGTTGCGTTTCAGTCGGAGCTTCAAGTGTCGAAACGAAAATAGGTGACATTCGCGACTCAACAAAATAACCCAGTTTGAAAGTAGGTTACGTCGCTTAGGATTTCGAAAATGTATACACAACGGACGTATTTTATATCACAGTATTTTTATTTTGTTTTGCTGACGGCTGTTAACTGTTGGGCCGTCTATTCCCAGAAAAACACGAATGGAATTGAAACATATGAAAAAAAGCTTTAGTGATGACAAGAAAAGCTTTGTACAGGACACAAGTGTTCACGTGGACGATCTTGAAAAAGGGTCCTCCTAAACACCAGAATGACACGAAATCACGCGAAATGACACCGGAATACCATAAAAATGATGCGGAATGACATTTCTTTTACAAAATACTCGACCCCAGAATGTATTTTGTTTATTAACTAACAAAGTGCATCCCATGCAACCTTCTTACATCTGGTCATGTTCACACTTTCAGACTTTGGAAATTATTAGCTTAGTAGACTTTGGTGACAGGCAACCACAGGAGGGTGCTGGGGGATTGGCATGAAGAAGAGGGGAGGGGTCATGAAGGAGAGGGTAGCAGTGGAGGATTTTCAGTCAATAATTACTTTGTGATTTTTTAACCTGGCATAGATGCATCATAGACAACTGGACCTGGATTATTTGGACGTTAATGGAGGACCACAAGTTGAAAATATGAAGAGGCGGCGGGGGTGGTACATGAATATTCTTAATTTTCCCCACTTGCCTATGAAGTCTCCCTACATGACTGCAGTCTCCCTATTTTTTCTGGAGGGAGACATGAAGTCTCCCTAAAATTCCACCCTAGGCTGGTCCCTGGCTAGCCGTCTTTCAATGGTTGTTGACGGCTCCTAAGATTTTATCCAGAAATCGTAAGAATTAATCGCCATAACCAGTGATGTGGAAATCCACCCCACACCCCACCCCCCACCCCCCACCTCCCATCCCCCCCCCAAAAAAACAAAAAAACAAAAAAAAAAAAAACAAATAAGAAATTACCACACTGACCCCCTATCCACCTCCATTGTTAATTTTTCTGAAGTTTATCCCAAGATTATAAACTGAGAGAGAGGTCTAAAAACTACTTTTCTCTGTTAAATGAACGTGGAGTTTGGTTATTCACATTGCCAAGTGATCCTGTTCAACTATGAATTTGAAGTTAACATGTACAAAACAATAGGATGCTGAGTCGGTGAACAAAAGAAGCTTTAAACAATAATAAGTAGAAGTTCGATTATGTCACTGGTCGCTAATCTCCCTGTCATGACTGTCTTATTAAAAGATTATTGCCACAGGTTTTAATTACTGAACAAACTATTGTAATCATCTTCACGTGTAAGTTCAATAGAGTTTGTGAGGTGTGACATCTTTATCCACAGTCGATTTTTATTGGGAATTTGTGACAAATCTGTTACATTCTTGGTGTGCAGGACACTTTTGTAAGGTTAATAATTTGTCTTCAATACATTGAATGAGATGGTAGGCGGCATAGGTTAATTATGACGCGTAGACTTAGAGTGGAGTTTCCTCTCGCAGAGTTCCTTATATTAGTTCAGAAGTCTCTTTAATAACTTTTTTTAAATATATTTTTTTCCCAGTTTCACACTGAACTTGATTTATTATCTGGGTGGAATTTACACTCTGTGGGTGTGTTCAAATCTATTCAATATGGCATTGTACTCTGCAGAGTTTGCACCAGGCCACTGGACAGTCACTGTCAAAAATAGTTTGTCCACGCATATAATATGACGTTTGATTCGATTTAACAGAATGACGACCTCCCTGGCTACACCCTTGCCATCTTGTTTGAGGCCGAAACATCCAGACTCAAATGCGAAATGTCCAATTCATCAAGTCCATGGGAAAATATTTGCGAACTGTATGCATTTTTAGCTTTGCTGTTCCAATGTTACAGGCCCAGCTCTTTTTTCAGTGGAGTAAATACATCGCCGTCTGTTCGGAAGTTTTATACTCGTAAGTTTCAGAATTAAACTTACTTGCCAAAGGCTCGTAAGTTTAATTCTGAAGCCTACTCGTAGAATAAAAGTTTTAATTCCGACACGAGACGTTCATTAATTTGTCGCTCCCCTCTACTGAGGAGGCCTTCATTCCCCCTGTCCCACACGAGTCATCCCAACCCCATTGTCCCTTCTAATCTCCCAGCACTCGTTTTATAATATTTCTCACTGGCACTTTCTTAATCTCCCCAACTATAATATTAATATTAATGCTCAAGTAAAAGTCGCGTAATGTGTCGGACCGTCATTTACTACCTATAACAGCCAAGCCAAGTCTTGCCAAGAATTCTCATCTCGAAGATATATTTCATCATCCAGCTTTCCAAATTTCGCCGTAGATTGATCAGACACTAGTCAAGTTACCCAGTTTGTCAACAAATCAGACCATAGTTCTGCATTTTTTTTTTTAAATTTGAAAACTCGATTTATTCTACAAGTTATGCCCATCTAGGTATAACTTGTGCTGTTGAAGTTAATTTTTAGTTTCCTTGAACTTGTATATAACTGTCATGTTTCTAAAGTCTATATTTGATAATGAACATAGTTATTTTAGTTACTGTAATAAAAGCAGATAAATTAATGTAAAGTGCTGGTTTGTGTTATGTTATAACACCCTCAGCATTCCAGTTTTCTCTCTGGTATAAATTATTAACATTTCCTCACTCATCTCAACATGGACAGCCAGCTTGCTTATTACCACAGAGACTGAAATAGTCCCATTGCAGTCAATGATTGGCAGAATCTCTTTATAGGCTGACTGATCTTAATTACCCTTGATTAACAGGACTCAGATTTTTAGCTCAACTTGACAAAGTCAAGCTGAGCTATTGCCATCACTTCTCATCCGTCGGCATACGTACGTACGTTAGTACGTACGTCCACAATTTCCTTTGGCACACCTCAGAGGTCGCATTTATGATCAGATTACTTTAAACTTCTTATGCTTGTTTGGGGTGACCTCTAGATGGGAGCTATCGATTTTCTTCAATTTCCGTCAAAAAATGTTGCCACAACCAACGTTCTTAGAACTTAGTTTAGCCAGACCTCAATATTTCCCTTTGGCACACCCTACAGGGTACATTTACGATCAGATTGCTTTAAAACCTGGTATGCTTGTTTGGGGAGACCTCTAGATGGGAGCTATCGATTTTCTTCAATTTCTGTCAAAAAATGTTGCCGCGGCCAACGTTCTTAGAACTTAGTTTAGTCAGAAGACTCAATATTTCCCTTTGGCACTCCCTACAGGGTACATTTATGATCGGATTGCTTTGAAACCTGGCATGCTTGTTTGGGGTGACCTCTAGATGGGAGCTATCGATTTTCTTCAATTTTCGTCAAAAAATGTTGCCGCGGCCAACGTTCTTAGAACTTAGTTTAGTCAAACCACAATATTTCCCTTTGGCTCACCCTACAGGGCACATTTATGATTTGATTGCTTTGAAACCTGATACGCTTATTTAGGGTGACCTCTAGATGGGAGCTATCGATTTTCTTCAATTTCTGGCAAAAATGTTGCCACGGCCAACGTTCGTAGAACTTAGTTTAGTCAGACCTCAATATTTCCCTTTGGCACACCCTACAGGGTACATTTACGATCAGATTACTTTAAAACCTGGTATGCTTGTTTGGGGAGACCTCTAGATGGGAGCTATCGATTTTCTTCAATTTCTGTCAAAAAATGTTGCCGCGGCCAACGTTCTTAGAACTTAGTTTAGTCAGAAGACTCAATATTTCCCTTTGGCACACCCTACAGGGTACATTTATGATCGGATTGCTTTGAAACCTGGCATGCTTGTTTGGGGTGACCTCTAGATGGGAGCTATCGATTTTCTTCAATTTCCGTCAAAAAATGTTGCCGCGGCCAACGTTCTTAGAACTTAGTTTAGTCAAACCACAATATTTCCCTTTGGCACACCCTGGAGGGCACATTTATGATTTGATTGCTTTGAAACCTGGTCTGATTATTTAGGGTGACCTCTAGATGGGAGCTATCGATTTTCTTCAATTTCCGGCAAAAAATGTTGCCACGGCCAACGTTCGTAGAACTTAGTTCAGTCAGACCTCAATATTTCCCTTTGGCACACCCAACAGGGCCCATTTATGACCAGATTGCTTTGAAACCTGGTATGCTTGTTTGGGGAGACCTCTAGATGGGAGCTATCGATTTTCTTCAATTTCTGTCAAAAAATGTTGCCGCGGCCAACGTTCTTAGAACTTAGTTTAGTCAGAAGACTCAATATTTCCCTTTGGCACACCCTACAGGGTACATTTATGATCGGATTGCTTTGAAACCTGGCATGCTTGTTTGGGGTGACCTCTAGATGGGAGCTATCGATTTTCTTCAATTTCCGTCAAAAAATGTTGCCGTGGCCAACGTTTTTAGAACTCAGTTTAGTCAGACCACAATATTTCCCTTTGGCACACCCTACAGGGCACATTTATGATTTGATTGCTTTGAAACCTGGTATGCTTGTTTGGGGAGACCTCTAGATGGGAGCTATCGATTTTCTTCAATTTCCATCGAAAAATGTTGCCGCGGCCAACGTTCTTAGAACTTGGTTTAGTCAGAAGTCTCGATATTTCCCTTTGGCACACCCTACAGGGCACATTTATGATCGGATTGCTTTGAAACCTTTCATGCTTGTTTGGGGTGACCTCTAGATGGGAGCTATCGATTTTCTTCAATTTCCATCAAAAAATGTTGCCGCAGCCAACATTCTTAGAACTTAGTTTAGTCAGACCACAATATTTCCCTTTGGCTCACCCTACAGGGCTCATTTATGATTAGATTGCTTTGAAACCTGGTATGCTTATTTACGGTGACCTCTAGATGGGAGTTATCAATTTTCTTCCATTTCCGTCAAAAAATGTTGCCATGGCCAATGTTCTTAGAATTTAGTCTAGTCAGACCACAATATTTCCCTTTTGTACACCCTACAGGGCACATTTATGATCGGATTGCTTTGAAACGTGGCATGCTTGTTTGGGGAGGCCTCTAGATGGCAGCTATCGATTTTCTTCGGTTTCTGTCAAAAAATGTTGCCACTGGCAAAAAAACTGACATTGGTCCCAATGATCTTCAATTTTGCCATCTCATTTATAACTTACCAAGTTCAAGTTTGTCAAGTTGAGCTACAGTGTCATTGACACTTTCATTAATGCACTGTACACGTAATGTTATCATGAGAGTAAAATAATGATGGTAACCCTTTACCCAACATAATGGTTAAATCAGCTAGGGCTATTCATATTTTAATATTTTTTTCAATTTGTGCTCCTAAAACATTGCTTATGCCACTTCATTTAAAAGAACTCTTTGAGCTTGTTTAAATGAAGGGTCATAAGCTTTGTTTTGGAGGAAAACAAAGAAAATTTAATTATTCCAGAAAAAAATTGCAGTTGTTGTCCACTAAACATGTTAGGTTGAGGGTAATAGTTGATAAACTTACCCATCAGTTGAAATACATCTTGAAGTTTTCTTCATCATGAAATCAAGTGAAATTTGTTTGATGCTGCTAAAGATGAATTGTAAATTAGAACAAACATTGGCATGTTTGCAGATCCTGAGATGTGCTCTGTCATTACTTTTTCATGGATACATGCAGTTGAATTCACCTGCTTTTGACAGTGAATACTACTCATGGACTGGAGGAACACAGCCCATTAAAATACAAGTGACTTCTGTCAATCATGAGATGTCTGGCTATTTCTTACCATTGTTGCATTTGTTTTCTTGATTCACTGCTTGCTTCTGTAAGTTCTTCTATTGTTTGTGAAAGAACATTCCCAGGATACATTTACATTTGAGTTGAAAATTACTTGTCTTGTGCATTGAGTACCACTGGAAAAAGTTGTTGACAACTTGGAAAAAATGCCACACACTGTGGTTTCCACTTTACTGATACAAGATTGTGACCATCATCCTTTTTTAGCTCACCTGAGCGAAGCTCAAGGGGAGCTTTACTAATCACTTTCTGTCCGTCGTCCGTCGTCGTCCGTCCGGCGTTAACTTTACATTATCGACTTCTCCTCCTAAACCACTAGCCCAATTTTATTCAAATGTTGGCTAAATGTTTATTACCTAATGCCAATTCAGATTTGTTCAAATGAAGTTGCCCCTCCTCCTGGGTGGTACCACGCCCCCAAGGGGCACCAAAATCTTTGTAAATCTTCTTCTCATGAACCAGCAGTAGCAGAGACTTGATATTTGGTGTGCAGCTTCCTTTTGAGGTGTAGACTCAGATTTGTTCAAGAGAAGTTTGTGGGGCTATACTTGGCGTCGTTATGGGAGGGGCAAAATTTTTTGCCCCGCCCAAAATTTCTATTTTCCAAACCGAGAAGCTGATTTGAACCAAATTTTATGTGAGGGCTTATTGGGTCATGAGTACTTGATTTATGCCAAAAAAAATTTTCCGCAGCCCTGTGGGAACCGCAGGAGCTAAAAATAGAAAAAAATTAAAACGCCCATATCTCCAAAACTGCACTGCACTGAGAATTTTTATTTGGTGTGCAGCTTCCTTAGGACCAACAGAAAGGATTGGTAAAAAAAAATTGCCATCGGTTTTATCATAGGGTACAGTTTCGGGACTTTGAAAAAGTGCTGAGTCAGCACTTTTTAACACTGTAGGCAATGGGAAAAACATTAAAAAATCTTCTTCTCCAGATCCAGCAGGCAGAATCTTTTGATATTTGGTATGCAACATTGTAGGGTGGATCTGATTCAAGTTTGTTCAAATCGGCCCCCTGGGTTCATATTTGGGCTCAGTATAGGAGCCCGATTTCGAACTTAGTGCATTTCAGGCAAATTTCTTTAAAAATCTTCTTCTCCAGATCGAGCAGGCAGAATCTTTTGATATTTGGTATGCAACATTGTGGGGTGGATCTGATTCAAGTTTGTTCAAATCGGCCCCCTGGGTTTATATTTGGGCTCAGTATAGGAGCCCAAATTTGAACTTACTGCATTTCAGGCAAATTTCTTTGAAAATCTTCTTCTCCAGATCCAGCAGGCAGAATCTTTTGATATTTGGTATGCAACATTGTAGGGTGGATCTGATTCAAGTTTGTTCAAATCGGCTCCCTAGATTCATATTTGGGCTCACTATAGGAGCTCGAATTCGAACTTAGTGCATTTCAGGCAAATTTCTTCAAAAATCTTCTTCTCCAGATCCAGCAGGCAGAATCTTTTGATATTTGGTATGCAACGTTGCGGGGTAGATCTGATTCAAGTTTGTTCAAATCGGCCCCCTGGATTCATATTTGGGCTTACTATAGAATCCCGAATTCGAACTTAGTGCATTTCAGGCAAATTTCTTAAAAAATCTTCTTCTCCAGATCCAGCAGGCAGAATCTTTTCATATTTGGTAAGCAACATTGTGGGGTGGATCTGATTCCAGTTTGTTCAAATCGGCCCCCTGGGTTAATATTTGGGCTCGGTATAGGAGCCCGATTTCGAACTTAGTGCATTTCAGGCAAATTTCTTAAAAAATCTTCTCCAGATCGAGCAGGCAGAATCTTTTGATATTTGGTATGCAACATTGTGGGCTGTAGCTGATTCAAGTTTGTTCAAATCGGCTCCCTGGGTTCATATTTGGGCTCAGTATAGGAGACCGATTTCAAACTTAGTGCATTTAGGCAAATTTCTTAAAAAATCTTCTTCTCCAGATCCAGCAGGCAGAATCTTGATATTTGGTATGCAACATTGTGGGGTGGATCTGATTCAAGTTTGTTGAAATCGGCTTCCTAGATTCATATTTGGGCTCACTATAGAAGATCGAATTTGAACTTAGTGCATTTCATGCAAATTTCTCAAAAAATCTTCTTCTCCAGATCCAGCAGGCAGAATCTTTTCATATTTGGTAAGCAACATTGTGGGGTGGATCTGATTCAAGTTTGTTCAAATCGGCCCCCTGGGTTTATATTTGGGCTCAGTATAGGAGCCCAAATTTGAACAGTGCATTTCAAGCAAATTTATTAAAAAATCTTCTTCTCCAGATCCAGCAGGCAGAATCTTTTGATATTTGGTATGCAACATTGTGGGGTGGATCTGATTCAAGTTTGTTCAAATCGGCCCCCTGGGTTTATATTTGGGCTCAGTATAGGAGCCCAAATTTGAACTTAGTGCATTTCAGGCAAATTTCTTTGAAAATCTTCTTCTCAAGATCCAGCAGGCAGAATCTTCTGATATTGGGTATGCACCATGCTTAGGGGGGTGAGATTCAAGTTTGTTCAAGCCAAGTCCCTGGGTTCATATTTGGGCTCACTGTGGTAGCCCGAATTATAACTTAGTTCAAAATGAGGAATTTTCTTTAAAAATCTTCTTCAGATCCAGCAGTCGGAATGTTTTGATATTTGGTATGCAGCATCCTTAGGGGGTGAGATTCAAGTTTGTTCAAGCCATGTCCCTAGGTCCATATTTGGACTCACTGTGGGAGCTCGAATTGTAACTTAGTTCAAAATGAGGACTTTTCTTTAAAAATCTTCTTCTTCAGCCATGTCCCTAGGTCCATATTTGGACTCACTGTGGGAGCTCGAATTGTAACTTAGTTCAAAATCAGGACTTTTCTTTAAAAATCTTCTTCTTCAGATCCAGCAATCGGAATGTTTTGATATTTGGTGTGCAGCATCCTTAGGGGGGTGAGATTCAAGTTTTTGTTAAAGACAAGTCCCTGGGTTCATATATGGGCTCCCTGTGGGAGCCTGAATTATAACTTAGTTCAGTATGAGGAATATTCTTTAAAAATCTTTTTTTTTTTAGATCCACTGGTCAGAATCTTTGGATATTTGGTATAAGCTTTTCTTAGGAGGATCAGATGCAACTTGTTGAAATCAATTCTCTGGGTTGATATAAATTTAGGCTACCATGTCAGGTGAGTGCCCTCAGGCCCCTTGGGGCCTCTTGTTAAGATTCAGTTTTAGGGTTAATGTTTAATTTGTTATTTACTTATTGGTGTTTAAGGTCACATTTTTCTGCACAATGGCTAACCATGACCGTGACAGTTTTATGGGTGGAGGAAGCCGGAGTACCCAGAGAGAACCACTGAGCAACTGCAAGCAACTGTCAGCTCCTCAACATACCAACTCCACACAAGCAGGGTTAGCATTGGTTGAAGACAGGTGCACCATCGACATGCAGTACGCCTTAGTACACAGCGTCATCGTGCCCCCACGTGGGCAATGGGGGTGAAGTGTCTTGCCCAAGGACACAACGCGGTTCCGCAGGTGGGATTCGAACCGAGGACCTCTCGGCTTGCAGCCTGCACCTCTACCAACTGAGCCACCGCCGCCCTTTACCCATCCTGAATAGCAGATGACCCTTGAATAACTGAAAACGAAAACTTTCATTTTTTATCTGAAAATCATAGCATATGACCCCTTATTGTAATGGTGAGCTCAATAAGAAATGTGTGTGTGGGGGGGGGGGGGGGGTGAGGTGGGAGGGGTCATAAGCTATGAATGACATATAAAATATGAAAAATAATAAAACATCTGAATGGCTATTTATGTGAATAGTGCTGACTGATTTTGTGTGTTATTATAAAATTATGGACTTTTGTGGTGGTGAATATGACGTGGTATAAACCTAAAAAACTTATTGACCGAGACATCATCCGTGGTCAATATAAGTTTTTTTAGGTTCTTATCACATCATATTTACCACCACAAAAGTCCATAACTGTTTTATTATATACACCATCCTCAAAAAACAATCTTCTATTTGTCAATTAACTGGTTGAGTGGTAGAAGCCACTATCAGAGCTTTCAAAAAATGAGGGTACCAAAGTAAAAGCCAACGTTTTTCTTGCTCATGTTTCATATTCATTCAAATGCAAATAATTTTTGTTTATATAAATTTGCTCTATGATAAGTTACTGGAGAGTGCCCACAGGCACTCTCCAATAATTTGTAATAGAACAAATGTTGAACAAATTCAGACCACCAAAGATAATATAGTAGCTCTCAGCCAGTTAAAAGTTCAATTATATCAACCAGAAATACTTTTATTTAACAATAAAATAGTTATCATTGCTTCAAAACTCTCCATCATTGTTGTCATCTGAGACGGAAGTCAGGTTGACTCTGCATGAATGTCGTTTGAAATAGAACTAGAGAGGGGATTTCCAAAAGCTATATTTGGAAAGTTGCTATTCACTGGAAAACTGGTGTACATGGATTTTTGAATGCCAGTCATGTGTAAAAGATCTAGCCAATAGAAATGTGGTTATTTATAAATTATATAATAATGGCTGTTATGTTGGGTAAAGGGCAAAACATTTTCCTGCAGTCAACCAAGCTCTGTTTACTGTTGTTGTAATGTTTTAGGGGCCCTATCATATATTATCTATTCTTACTACTGATATTAATTCCATCACAATGTCTCGAGAACTCTCCAACTTGAGCAGGTACATGTATTGTTCTTCTGAAGCTGTGGGTACTTTGTTATGACTAAACTTGATGATAATAATGTGGCAGTGGCAGTGTCTTCTTGAATCATGGTGTTGTTGCTTCATCTTGGTAACATCACTTGAGCTTTTCTGGCCACGTTACCATTCTATTGGCTGAATCTTTTTTTGTTGATTTGTGGGGACAAATATATTCCTACACATTGGTACATATACTTCTTCTTACGAGAGTCCTACTCGGAGACAATGTCACCCTCTGTGCCATTTTAATATCTATGATATCTGCATAGGTGATATGTTTGAAGCAAGATGTAAGCACATGTTTCTGTGAAACTCGCAGCTTAGAAGGCTGTATGAATATGGATCATTTACGAAACTCAGATATATTGTCACAATGTTCAGTTTCAATGGGTAAAGGCTGAAGAAGGATATTGTACAGGGAGAAAGCTTCGAAAACGGGTTTGTTGCGGATTTTTGTTGAGGCCTGGTGGTTCTCAGGTGGACTGTTGATGATGCAATGATGGTTCTCATTACAGATAGCCTCAGAATGAAGCCCATTTTTTTCAGGGACCCCACATGTTGCAGAGGGACAGTCCATCTCACACCTTTGCCACTTCATGTTTCAGTTGGTGCTCACAGTATCAATGAATTGTTTCTGTAGACAAACTGGATGAAAGATAACCTTTACTCGACATGAATGCACATAGCAGACGACACTTGCCATAAGACAACACTTATAAAAAGAACTGAACATTTTCATTTGTTGCCTCAAAAATGTAGCTTGAGCTTAATCGAATGAGTGGTCATAAGCGGTGTGTTTTTGACCGGGCTCATATGGGTCATGGAGATTGAAAAGTATTTCTTTGTCTGGAAGTCTGTGAAATTTCTATAAGAGTGTATGAACCCTGTTTTGAGGCAAAAATTGAATTTTTTTTATAAGTTTCATTTTTTACTTCTTGTCTGGCAAAGTCATGGAAATTTGCCAAGAAATGTAACAACGATATGAAGTTTGTTAAAAATGTGACCACAAAACACTACAAAGTTTGCTTCAGCATGAAGAAGAGAATTGTGTAGGTCTTTATCTTTATGATTCATTTATTAAATGTTGCATGTTATCATGATATCCCAAGCCACTACCATGGCTCTACTGAAAATTGCTGAAAGCCACTTTAGTTTCTTTACACCATATTCATTAGCATTTTGCTCAACAGCAGAACACAAACATGTTTGTGCAATATTGGTTTATTACAATTTATTGGAGAGTGCCAGGAGACACTCTCCAATACATTGTAACAAAACAATTGTTTATGAGAAGCATTTTCCTAAAATAGGGCTCCCTTTGCTGGTTGCATGGTATCCTTGAAAAAAACAGTCATGTTGCAAATCACCTTTGAAAAATAATTTATCACTCTACCAGTTAGGCCTAAAAAATAAAAAAATTGTTTCTTAGGCCCTGCCGCATGCTCTCTTTTTATAACCAATTTAAACTTAAAAAAAATTAAAGTTAAACGGTTTATACCTGATATTTTACCCAAGTTAAAAAAATTTATGAATTTGTCCCTTGAGTGCAAGAAGGCTTTGCAATGCTTTAGCATTGCAAAGCCTTCTTGCACTCAAGGGATGAAATACACCACCACCCATGCTATTCTGTAGATTATGAGGCCTAAAACTTGAACCAAGAACATGAACTTTTGATGGCAAAGAAGTAATTACTGAAATAAAAAATAAAATAAAATAAAAAAAGGCTCGCCCGCATGCAATTTCACAAATAATGGCCTGAGGAACAGAAGATCTTCTTTGTGCGGCCGTAATTCTTACATTTCTGTGTACATATAATGTGCTACTGTAGTGAGAACAGAAAGGGAAAATTTCAGGCATCCAGGTCATTGAAAAAGTCCTGAATAATCGTGGGCCATATGCTTGAAAAGTTACACTTTCATTTCCTTTTTACCCCAAATCCACTTTAAACTTTTGGAAAATTCCCTTGAAATCCTGGATGATCATGAAATTTCATCTTAATGAGTGCATAAACCCTGTTTTAGGCAAAAATTGAAAAAAATTAAAAGGTTCACTTTTGTAATAGTGCTGGCCTGTTATGGCCATCAGGAGTATCTTAAATTCCTGAATTTTGGCTGCTGGTTGGTGGATTAATGCTTCAATACGGGTGGAGGTGGATTTTTCATCCAATGGAATTTTTAATTTTCAAGAACAAAACACAAGAAGCTCTTGCAGTCTTTTAGCTTTTGGAAGACAATACAAGTAAGTGGTCCATAAACTTGTATGTCACCAGTGCTTCACATCCTATTTCCAGAAAGAGTAAATAGTTCTCCAGAAAAGCTATGACACTTTGTTCTAATTATACCCCAACAAAACAAAGTTTGGGGGGGGGGGGGGGAGGGAGGTGTGGTATATCAGAGTCAACTTGTCCATTGGTCTGTCGTCGGTCCATTGCACATGTGAACTTTTGGAGCGAACTGCTTCCACAGTTTTAGCCGCATTTTCATGAATCTTAACAAAAATGATTAACCTGATGAGGGAAAGTGTGACATAATTTTTTTCCCACTCGGTTTCAAGATGGCAGACTGGCGTCCATATTGGGTTTTTTTTTTAACTAAACTTGCGGAGCGAACTACTTCCACAATTGTAGCCACATTTTCATGAAATTTCACAAAAATGATCAACATGATGAGGGGAAGTGTGTGACATAATTTTTCTCCCGCTCGGTTTCAAGATGGCCGACTGGTGGCCATATTGGATTTTTTTTTTACTTGGAAAAATTGAATGTCCCTTTTCAATAACCCACACTATGTGGTATGCCACGGTGGGGGTATAAAGGACGACAGACCATCTCTAGTTATAATGAGGTTTCTTCATACTATTTGTTCTTCCAACTTCTAAGGAACAACTGGGCATCTGGTGCATTAGGAAACTAACTAGCTCTTAGAGTGCAGGAATATTTAACTACAAAGATGTCAGCAAGAAGTTTTGAAAAATGTATGGTACTTTCAGGTTAGAAAGCTCTACAATCTCATATTCACAGCATGTGTTATGATGATGAAACAGTGGTTTTGTCATGCTCGAGGGGCATTGAGGTTGTTCATCCACTTTTGACCCTGATATCTGTGTTTGTTGTAATTTCTGATCTGATGCCACAGAAGGAGGAAGCAGGAATTTAAGGAGAATAGTTAGCATTCTGGGCCAGGCTTCTTTTTTTTCTACTGTTTGGGTTTAATTGGTGACGTTATTGCTGTGATTGGAATCTGGGTGGGTAGTCATTTCAAGATATTTGTACGTGGTGTTTCCCCATAGACATGGCTTAACCTTTTACCTAACATGAAAAGCAGACGACACTTGCAAACAGAATTCTTGAATAACTCATATTTTTCATTTTTTGCCTCAAAAACATAGGTTATGACCCCTTACTGGAACGAGCTCGTTCCAAAGAGGGGTCATAACCTATGTTTTTGAGACAAAAAATAAAAAAATAATGAAAATTAATTGGCGATTTTAGTGAATGGCGCTGGCCAGTTCTGGCCATTACGTTAGGTAAAGGGTTAATCACACTTTTCAGTGAAGATCACTCTGTTCACTTCTTCCTTAGCAGCCTCTTGCTGTTGATGTGGCAAGATTCTAGATGGGAGTGGTAGGAGCTGAATGTATAGAGGGGAGGTAATTTTCCATTTTCACACCACCTCCCTACTCCAACTTCTCCTGAGAAGACCATCTGCAGCTGTGAGGGAGGACAATTTCTCACATTGATGTCCTTCACCATCTCATTCCTCACTTTTCTGAAACCATCCAAGTGCCTGGCATTCCAGTGCTTTGCTGACAGATTGTTTTGTTTCTTCTTTAATGGTGCAGGATATTGTCTCTCTTTGAATTCCACCCCCCTTTTCTGGATATGGCCCAGATGGGTCCTGCAAAGAGTTGTCTCACTCTCTGGATAAGGCACCCAACTAAATTAAATGGTTAGTTGAAATCAACCTCCTTTGACAAGGACACACCACCAGTCTAAAAGAGTAGTTGTATTCTGCACCATGAAAGTTGTCTCAGTAACTGCATATGTAAGGTTTCTGTGTGAGCATCTGCTCTCTTCAGAGTTTTAACTAAGAGTGGTAAATAACAACATGAGCCAATGTGTGCTCTGGGATCAAATACATTATATTTGTGCAGTTCACATGGCGAGAGAAGAATGTAATCTGGACTCATCCACAGAAGGTTGTTTGTTTAATTCAGTATTCCTGTTCTTATTTTTCCAATTACATGTAAAATTGGTCAATAAAATTTTCCGAAAAAACAGAAAAAATTTTGTTAGGAACAAAATACCTAATATTGTGTTCTTAAAAATCTTGTTGGATTAGTTTTCACACTGTGCAAAGTACAGTTTTTGCACAACAAATTCCTCACAGCTGGAATGTGATTGAATTTCTACAATATTACTTGCTTGACTGTTTCAATGCCATGTTCTATACTCTAATTGGGGGAATATCTTTGTTTATCTTTGATTTTGCAGACAAACGCAGCTATGCTTTTCACTGTTGGAAAGTCTTTCAGCACCCTTTCCACAGTTTACCCTGTGACAACAGGTCATCAGATTGGTGGAAGAAACCCCCAAGAATTATAAGATCTTTTAGGCAATTCAGATGGGCCTGGGCACTGTTACAGTTAATACTTTCAGGATGTTGGGAAAACTGTCAGATTTGTATTTTGTTTCTCCAATGTTGAATATAGGGAATTTAATTTCTTTTCACGGAAAAGTAGTCATGGTGAAAACATTTCATTGAAGTTTGGCATCTTCAGTATAAGTAAAATATGAAACATTTGTTAGGCATAAAAAAATTCAAAATCTGTTTCTCAGGCCTTGCCACATGGTCATTTTGGCTGCCTCATACTCTCTTTTTATAACCAAAGCAAACTTAAAAAAATAAAAAATTAAATGGTTTATGTCTAATATTTTACAAAGAATTAATAAAATTGATAAATTTGTCTCCTGAGTGCAACAAGGCTTTGCAATGCTTTAGCATTGCAAAGCCTTCTTGTACTCAAAGGACAAAATGCACTACCACCCATGCTATTGTGTAGATTATGGGGCCTAAAACAAATCAAGAACATAACATAACTTTTGATGGCAAAGAAATAATTAAAAAAAATAAAAAATAAAATAAAAAAACACCCGACCGCATGCAATTTTACAAAAAATGGCCTGAGAAACAAAATCTACTTTGTGGGGCCTTATCCAACATATTTAGCTTAACTTGACAAAGTTAAGATAAGCTATTGCCATCACGTGTGCGGAAGTCTGTTAGTCTGTGAGTCTGTGAGTCTGTTCACATTTTCCTTTAGCATGGGCTACACCCCACAGTTCTTGTCTGATCGTCCCGAAATTTCATATGCAGGTTTGGGGTCATGTCTGGATGAGAACGTCCCCTTTTGGTCGCGATCGGTCAACCGGTATGGCTGCCTGAGCCCAAAACCCACAAACTATTAGCACAGTCTACGGGTCGTATTTATGAAGGGATTTCATTGTAACTTGGTAGGATGCCTCTGTATAATGCCTAGAGGATGACATCCCCTTTTGGTCGTGATTGGTCAACTGTGATGGCTACAGGTGCCCGAAGCCCGAAAATCTTGAGCACAGTCTACAGGTCATATTTATGAAGGGATTTCATTGTAACTTCGTAGGATCACTCCAGATGAGAATGTTCCCTTTTGGTTGTGATCATTCAACCATGATGGCTGCCCGAGCCCGAAAACCTTTAGCACAGTCTACAGGTCATATTTATGAAGGGATTTCATTGTAACTTGGTAGGTTGACTTCATATAATGTCTTGATGAGAACGTCCCCTTTTGGACACAATTGGGCAACTGTGACGGCTACAGGGGCCCAAATGCCTAGATGATGACATCCCCTTTTGGTCGTGATTGGTCAACTGTGATGGCTACAGGTGCCCGAAGCCCGAAAACTTTGAGCACAGTCTACAGGTCATATTTATGAAGGGATTTCATTGTAACTTTGTAGGATCACTCCAGATGATGCCCAGATGAGAATGTCCCCTTTTGGTTGTGATCATTCAACCATGATGGCTGCCCGAGCCCAAAGCCCAAAAACCTTTAGCACAGTCTACAGGTCATATTTATGAAGGGATTTCATGTAACATGGTAGGTTGACTTCATATAATGTCTAGATGAGAACGTGCCCTTTGGACGCAATTGGGAAACTGGCGGCTACAGGGGCCTGAAGCCCGAAAACCTTTAGCACAGTCTACAAGTGATATTTATGAAGGGATATCATTGTAAATTGGTAGGTTGACTTCATATAATGTCTAGATGAGAACAGCCCCTTTTGAACACCATTAGGCAACTCTGACGGCTACAGGGGCCTGAAGCCCGAAAACCTTTAGCACAGTCTACAAGTGATATTTATGAAGGGATTTCATTGTACCTTGGTAGGATGACTCCATATAATGTCTAGATGAGAACATCCCCTTTTGGTCGCGATCATTCAGCCTTGATGGCTGCCCGAGCCCAAAACCTTTAGCATAGTCTATAGGTCATATTTATGGAAGGATTTCATTGTAACCTGTTAGTTTGACTCCATGTAATGCCTAGATGATGACATCCCCTTTTGGTCATGATTGGTCATCTGTGAGGGCTTCAAGTGCCCGAAGCCCGAAAACCTTGAGCACAGTCTACAGGTCATATTTATGAAGGGATTTCATTGTAACTTTGTAGGATCACTCCAGATGATGCCCAGATGAGAATGTCCCCTTTTGGTTGCGATCCTTCAACCATGATGGCTGCCAGAGCCCAAAGCCCAAAAACCTTTAACACAGTCTACAGGTCATATTTATTAAGGGATTTCATTGTAACATGGTAGGTTGACTTCATATAATGTCTAGATGAGAACGTCCCCTTTGGCTACAGGGGCCCAAAGCCCGAAAACCTTTTGCACAGTCTACAGGCCATATTTATGAAGAGATTTCAATGTAACTTGATAGGATGACTCGTTTTGGAATAATTTCACTGTAACTTGGTAACTTTCGTTGATATACATTAACTGTGAGAGCCACATACATTAACTGTGAGGTCATATTAACCCACCCCTCAGCTCTTTAGTACAGTGTACACCTCATATTATTTTTATCAAAAACATAGCATACAGGGAACAGAAATGAACATATTCCCAATTATCACAATTCTTGTCTTATTTCATAATCCTTTCATAAATATTGAACATTATCCTTTTCATCAAACACAACACACTAGTTAAGCTACAGTGTCATTGACACTTTCATTTTCTAATACAGTGGAGCCCTGTTAATTGAATAGCCACTTTGCCAGAGTATGTGCAGATCAAGCAAAAAGGAGGAATATTCCAAAAAGTACTTTTGGAAGAGTAGCCTCCTTGAACTTTTCTTCTACAATCAGGACTGCTGTACAGAAGACTTGATGATAGAGAGTTCAAAAGGATCACTTGGTAGGATTTTCAGAACATCTTGTTGATGCAAAAACTTCCAAATCAGCTTGACTGGAATCAATTAATCATGATGATTGCAAATGAAATCGAAGTTCAAAGCTTTGCAGGGTGCTTGGGTGGAAACTCCACTCCAGGAGTTTTTCAGTGATAATCCACTCCCTAAATACTGTACATACATGTTTGTTGCTAATGGTTTGATGTCAAATTCACTGATCTCTGTACAACTTGATTGCTGGATGCAAGAAAGTTTTAAATTTTCTGACACCCTGCAATCAATCACTTTTTATACGCCCATTTCTAAAAACGGTTGTATTATGTTATCAGTCTGTCTGTCCATCGATCCATTTGTCTGTCTGTCCATCTGTCCGTCCATAAACAATTTGGTTTCCGTTCATTTAAAGTCGAACGCCTTGACGGATCGACATCAAACTTTCAGAAGTTGTTTTTAGCAATAAAATACAGGTCAAGTTTGATATTGGTGTTTCTCAGTCCATCTGCTGCAGAGATATGGCCCTTTGAAAACACAATTTTTCTAAAAAAATTGGTTTCCGATCATTTAAAGCTGAATGCCTTGACGGATTGACACCAAATTTTTCAGATGTTGTTTTTAGCAATGAAATACAGGTCAAGTTCGATATTTGTGTTTCTCAGTCCATCCGCTGCAGAGATATGGCCCTTAGAAAACACAATTTTTCTAAAAAAACTGGTCTCTGTTCATTTAAAGCTGAACTTCTTAGCGGATTGACACCAAATTTTTCAGATGTTGTTTTTAGCAATGAAATACAGGTCAAGTTCGATATTGGTGTTTCTCAGTCCATCCGCTGCAGAGTTATGGCCCTTTGAAAACACAATCTTTCGAAAAAAATTGGTTTCTCTTCATTTAAAGTCGAACGCCTTGACGGATCGACATCAAACTTTCAGATGTTGTTTGTAGCAATAAAATACAGGTCAAGTTCGATATTGGTGTTTCTCAGTCCATCCGCTGCAGAGATATGGCCCTTTGAAAACACAATTTTTATGTGTACCCATACTATGTATGGTACACATAATGCCGGCATCCGGGGTGACCATCCGTCGTTTGTCCATCCTTTGTCCGTCCATCCGTCCATCTGTCCATCCATCCGTCCGTCTCTCCGGCCGGCGTCCGTATCCATTTCTTTGGCATTCGGTAACTTGAAAAATATTGCATGAATTGTCAAGTTACTTTATATTTGTGTTCAGGTTACTGATGTGCTGAGCTGTATAGTTTTTGGTGTAAATCGGATAATTTGATCCTGAGATATTAACCCTTTATCCTTCAAATTGAAAATTCCTCCAATTCTTTTGGCATTCGATAACTTGAAAAATATTGCCTGGATTGTCTAGTTACTTTATATTTGTGTTCAGGTTACTGATTTGCTGAGCTGTATAGTTTTTGGTGCAAATCTGATGATTTGATCTCGTGATATTAACCCTTTATCCTTCAAATTGAAAATTCCTCCAATCCCTTTGGCATTCGATAACTTGAAAAATATTGCTTGGATTGTCAAGTTACTTTATATTTGTGTTCAGGTTACTGATGTGCCGAGCTGTATAGTTTTTGGTGTGAATCTGTTATTTTGATCCTGAGATATTAACCCTTTATCCTTCAAATTGAAAATTTCTCCAATCCCTTTGGCATTCGATAACTTGAAAAACATTGCTTGGATTGTCAAGTTACTTTATATTTGTGTTTAGGTTACTGATGTGCCGAGCTGTATAGTTTTTGGTGTAAATCTGATAATTTAATCCTGAGATATTAACCCTTTATCCTTCAAATTGAAAATTCCTCCAATCCCTTTGGCATTCGATAACTTGAAAAATATTGCTTAGATTGTCAAGTTACTTTATATTTGTGTACAGGTTACTGATGTACCGAGCTGTATAGTTTTTGGTGTAAATTTGTTATTTTGATCCTGAGATATTAACCCTTTATCCTTCAAATTGAAAATTCCTCCAATCCCTTTGGCATTTGATAACTTGAAAAATATTGCTTGGATTGTCAAGTTACTTTATAATTGTGTTCAGGTTACTGATGTGCTGAGCTGTATAGCTTTTGGTGTAAATCTGATGATTTGATCCGGAGATATTAACCTCCTTTATCCTTCAAATTGAAAATTCCTCCAATCCCTTTGGCATGAGATAACTCAAAAAATATCAATCCGATTGTCATGTTACTTTATATATTTATTCAGGTTACTGATGTGCTGTGCTGTATAGTTTTTTTTATGTAAATCTGATAATTTGAGCCAGAGATATTAACCCTTTATCCATCAAATTAGACACTCCTCCAATCCATTTCTATATGTATCCATACCTTGTATGGTGTACATAATGTCGGCATCCGTGGTGGCCCTCCGTCATACAGCTTTCTACTAGTTGTGCGTATGGGTACACATCTGACGATTTCATTGGTCTATTTTTCTAAAAACATTGGTTTCCGTTCATTTAAAGCTGAACGGATTGACACCAAATTTTTCAGATGTTTTTAGCAATGAAATATAGGTCAAGTTCGATATTGGTGTTTCTCAGTCCATCCGCTGCAGAGTTATGGCCCTTTGAAAACACAATTTTTGAGAAAAAAAATTGGTTTCCGTTCATTTAAAGCCGAACGCCTTGACGGATTGACACCAAATTTTTCAGATGTTGTTTTTGTATGCCCGTTTGAAAAACGGGACGTATTATGTGAATGGTCTCTCCACCTGTCTGTCTGTCTGTCTGTCCGTCCATGGACACACTTCGTTTCCGGACGATAACTTTAGTTGTAATGGTTTGAGCTGAGTTAAATTTGGCATGTGGATTTAGTATGACAAAATACAGGATGGGTTCGATTTCTGTTTCTAGTGGCCCATTTGCAGTAGAGTTATGGCCCTTTATTTATGGGAATTTAGCCCAACTTCGTTTCCGGACGATAACTTTAGTTTGCCTTGACCGATTTATTTCATATTTTCAGTTTTTTGTTTTTGACCACAAAATACTGCTCAAGTTCACTTTTGACCACAATTGCATATACCTTTCCAGAGTTATTCCCCTTGAATGATTGCAAATTTGTGGATTTTGTGGTTTCTGGATGATAACTTTAGTTTGCCTTGACCAATTTTTTTCAAATTCTCAGATTTTGTTTTTGACCACAAAGCACAGCTCAAGTTCACCTTTGGCCATATTCGCATGTACCGTTCCATAGTTATTCCCCTTGAATGATTGCAGATTTGTGAATTATGTGGTTTCCGGATGATAACTTTAATTTGCCTTGACTAATTTGTTTCAAATTCTCAGATTTTGTTTATGACCATAAAACACAGCTCAAGTTCACTTTCGGCCAAAATCGCATGTACCTTTCCAGAGTTATTCCTCTTGAACTTGTGCATTTTGTGTTTTCCAGATTATAACTTTAGTATGGCCTGACTGATTTTTTATATGCCTGTTGAAAAATCGTCGAATTATGGAATCAGTCTGTCTGTCTGTCCATTTGTCCATCCATTTGTCCATCCGTCGGTCTGTCCGTTCGTCAACATTTGGTTTCCAGATGATAACATTAGTATTTTTTTTTGAATTGACTCCTAAACTTGATATGTGGTTTAATCAAAACAAAAGACAGGTCAAGTTCGAATATGGGGTCAGTTCGAACTTCGAAGTTCCCCTGAATTATGGCTCTTGTTAGACATAGAATGTATCAAATATTTGGTTTCCGGATGATAACTTTTATTATTTGTTTTCCGATTGGTTCCAAACTTGGTATGTTGTTTAATCACAACAAAATACAGGTCAGGTTCGAATATGGGGGTTGGTCCGAACAATTTTCACCGTCACCCCCATCCTTACCCCAACCCTTCAAAAATACAAAACGGGCGTATAATGTCCCGCTAGGCAGTGCTCTTGTTAAGAATATTGTCCTTTAGCTAGGTAGGCAAATATGGTCATTCGGTATCAAATACCCGGGCAAATTGCCACTGTCTTTTTTCAATAAAGGGATGAATGTGGAGTATCAAAACGCATTACAGCTGGTCTGAAAACGTAGCTTTGTCTAAAAAAATCAATGAGGAATGTCTACTGAGAATTTGTCGATTTGTTGCTCAATATGCGCAATAAATAAAATGCAGATAAAAGTTGTGGAGGTTGTCAGGCATGAGCATGGATTCAAATAAGTTTTAAAGAAACATTTCATATGACTTTATTACGCTATCCTTGTAAGAAATTTCATGGAATATTAAAAACAAATGGGAAACTGTGAGCGAAAATGAAATTCATCAAAAATTATTTTTATTATTCTTGAGAGTATGTGATGACTAGATTTTTTTTTGTCCAAAGCTAAGCTTGATACACTGTCGCAGAAGAATGTGCAACTGTGTGTGTGTGCATTGAAGGATGCAACATGTTTTTGAAGAATTTTGAATGCTGATTTCTGATCCCTGGCTGGGAATCGAACCATTGGCAACACCGTTTGTCAATCGGGAGTCAGACGCCTAAAGCACTAGACCATTGCACACTGTCTAAAAATGATGGCTGGAATCTAGCTTTTTAGATGATGTTCTCACAATTACTTGGCTCACTTTTCTTATGGCAGATACATGAAAGTGTGGACCGCCATGGCTACTGTATGACGGAACTGCTGTGGTTGGCCTCAGACAAAGACTGGCATTGAAGGACACAATCATGTTTTAGAAGAATTTTGAATGTTGATTTCTGATCCCCGGCCTGGAATCGAACCATTGGGCTGGGACTGTACTGAGAAACCGCCCCCTCATGAAGAAATCATAAACATCTGGATGCTTCAGAGAATAGGACATCATGCCACTATAATATATTGGCAACTAAAGTAACGAGTTCAATTTGTTGCGTCATATGCAAAGCACCAGGGGATCATGACTCTCACCGATGCAAGGTGTAGCTCCCAATCTCCTTCCCCAGATGCTCTTTATCAAACTGAGCAATACATCTCTAAGTATATCAATATATGTCATCCAAAACAGTGAGCCATTGGAATATATTGAATATTCAATAAACTGTTCGAAAAGTTGAGTAGTCTTCTTGAATGAGGGAGCATTCAACACCTATGGCACTTACTCCCACTGCACTGTGTCACCCATGGTTGATCGAATAACAGTGGTCACTTGTCCAATTTTGCACATCTGACCCGGGGAAGATGACTCCAGCCATTTTAAGAACTTCTTGTGTATCAGTCTCATCAGAGCTTCAAAAACGTACTTATGGATATGGACAGCTCTGTTGTAGTTCTTTCCCTCCATAATGGCAGATGTCGATCCTTCAGCTAATATTCCTAACTCTATGCAGGAGTCTTGCAGTACACCATCTTAAGTAAGTTGCAAATGGTGTGGAAGGTTCTGAGTCTGACTGAGTTTGTTTTTGATTGATGTGGGTTTCTCTGGAATTTCAGTACAGGTGGCCATTTCTGTTGCCTGAGCAGTTATTGTTTGTAAGTTTACAACTTCATCCTGTTGACTTGGATATCCCTTCACATGCAGATGTTAAAACCAGTCCATCCGGGGAAGAAGTGATTTGGGTGAGACACCAGTCGCTAAAGCACCAACAAGAACCATTTTTTGAAAAGATTTATTTCGAATCATAGTTGGTTCTGCCTCATGTGTTGCCACCCTTTCCAGATAAGACCTATTGCAGCCATTGTTGTAAATAGGCAGATAGGGGGAACTGTGGGGAGATACCTCATCTCTTTGCCCTTGCAATCAGGTTGTCGGTCCCTTGGAGGTTTAGGCATAGTACTCTTGGTCAAACTGTAATACCATTCATGCGGCGACTAGTTCCTCCACCAGTCATAATCTCTTCTTGGATGTTGATGTTGTCCCATACTAGAGTTGTGGGGACACTCGAGAATAGTGCACCAGAAAAAGCGACACCTCAACTGGTTGATTGACAAAGTTTGTTCAGACATAAAGCAGTTTCATTCTCCTTAAACTGTGAAGGACCGATAAAGTGTCCCAAACGATTCAGTGCTTGAAGAATCTCCATATTTCCAGTTAATGGTTTCACAGCATCAGTCAACAGCAAGGCTGAGAAGTGGGGAGGGGGGTAGTAACCCCCATGCCCAGAACATTGAGGATTCTTGGGTCTGACCTGCCCGCCCCCCCCCCCCCCAAAGTTCGGATTCCCTTGACAGGCCAAGTCCTGCTCACCTCTAAGACATGTGGTCCAAATATCAAATGCTTCGAATGAAGCCAATTTTCTGCTGAATGCCCTTTCCAAAGTTAGAGCTATCGTAACCTTATCAACATTTTAGTTCTACACGACAGAACTAGTGGGTCTTACTATAATGCAATTCAACTAAGAACCACTAGACATTTCTATAGTTGCATAGAACTAAATATTAAGAAAGGGGCTGTACCATGATTGGAGCACTGCACTTAACCAACGGTTGTAATTTTGGACTGCATGATTCTTGAAGTCAGAAGTTTGTTAAATCAACTTGACGTAATTAAGTTATCACTCCAAGAATTGTGCAGTCAAAAGCTATAACTCTAGGTCACTGGAGACTCACTGATGAACTTGCAAATTTGAAACATGCTGCTAAAAACATCATTTTGATAGCCAAAAAATAACATGATTTTTCATCCTAAAAGCTGCCGGAAGTCTCCATTTAAGAACGGATTTAAAAAATTTTGTTGGGGGGCCCCACCCTGCCCCCGATATCATCGCTTGTATTTTTGGGACTTTATGGCAGATGCCTGTCACAGAATTAACCCTGTGTACCAAATTTCTGGCCCTGGTCACCAGCACATGATTCTTTGTTTTCTGCTTTCTGTTACTGACAGCATATACTGCATCTTACGCAAAAGAGTCTATCAGTATTTCAGCGAGTCATAAAACATCTTAAGTCTGAAATTCACCGGTCAGGAGACGCATGTAGAAAGCTTTGACTTTACATGGTGGTTGAGGTAAATCATTCAAAGTTTCGTCAGAGAGGCCACGGTTTCTGATAGTTCATTCTCTGCCCCCTCTGCTGCATGCTTCCTGGCTCCCCGTGTGTCTGAGACGTTGCTTGAATGAGAATGGATGATGCATTCTTGTGACTGCTGAGCTTTCTTTGGAGGGAATTATTACGGTGCATACTCATCGAATATTGTCTCTCTGGGTTTTCGTAGTTTTTGGTCAATTTTGAAGTGACCTCCTTTCAGAATGTTATTTTTCGTTCATCATTTTCTGTAAGGCAAGAAGACTTTCCAGAACGTTATATTGTTTCAGTTGCAGTCACAAACAGTTTATGGAACAAAATTTTTGATATTTTCACAAATAGATGCGTTTTAGAAATATAATTTGGTTCACAAACAATGCCACTGTTCTTATTTTGGAAATCAGAAATTAAGTTACACTTGAAGTTTCAGTATGGCGGATCTAAGACACTACAATAGTTTTTGGCATTGACAAGTGCGCTAAGAATATATAAAGCTACCATTTCATGTCGGCTATCATTGATAATTTAATTGGGTACATTATGCCCTTTCTAATTAAGTGTGTTAGCATTTACCCAGAAATTTGATACTGACTAACACAACTGGCTGAAGGACTAATATACTTTTATGTCCGTAAAAAATGAATATGTTAATGATGTGCACATTTTTCATGGCAAAATAAATTGAATATTTACAATTTACAACATATTTCATTTAGGCTGCAGTTTTTTGAAAGTCTGTTTAGCGTAAATCACCACATTTTGATTTTTGTCTACGATAATAGCGCATTACCATATTTCATGTAAACATTTGGACACTCGAAATATTCGGACATCATAATTTTGTGAGAAAAATATTTTTTTAACATTCTGTCATTGGGACACCCAGGAAACCTGTCGGATGTGGAACGTCTTTTCGACCCAAGAGAAGTTTGGTGATGTATCGGTATGTTTTAAAAAAAAATTAAAAAAAATATATACTGCATACTTATACTAATTTGTGTTGTTTTTCATTACAATTCCCTCACGTTATCACGATTAAAATCCATGTAGTAAAGAACCAGAAAATAAACGTTTTAATGAAAATGCCAGTCTGAAGATTGATGTAACATACCAGTACATGCACTGCATATGTATATTTCTATACAACGTTACATCTCAATTTCTTGTTTTGCGCTAAACAGACTTTCAAATAACTGTGGCCTTATTATTGACAAAATCCAAGTATCGAGATTGGAAAGTTGAAACTGAGTTACTAGCTTTTGTGCTAGGCTTGATGATGTGAAAGCTGTTACACTATGACTACATTCACAGCCTAAAAGCTTTCATGTTATCAAACATCACCGATGGGAGGAGTGTCTGCACATTGATTTTCCCGTGGGAACCCTGGGAAGTGAAGCAGTGCCTGTTCACTGCAGTAAACAGGCTCTGTTTTACTGGTAAAATAGGACCCAGTCACCAATGCCTGGGAGGTGCAAACCCTCTCTAAAATGGGCAACATGGCTTATTAATGCTCACCCCTGGTTTTGAGTTGATACTCATGTTGTTGTCATGATCAGCCATTGTGCAAAAAATATGTGACCTTAAACACCAATAAATAAATCAATATTGCACATTGATTGTCTAGATACCATCTTGAGGGTGGTTGGAGGGGGAGCAGATTGTGTTACGATATTTTTCTTTGAACATTTTAATATTTATGGACTCTCATTTAATAATTTTGATATTTACATGTTAATAACTTGTGTACTCTCATTCATTAATTTCAATTATTTTAGATGGCATGGTGCTTCGATCTGGGAAGAACTTGCACACTGTTGAGTCCGCACTCATGGACAAAGAATCAAACAGAAACCAAAATAGATATTCATTTGGCAGTGGTTCAAAACTGGGACAAAGTTATTTACAAAATGTGACACATTATCCCACAGGTGTGAATCAAAATGCAAGGACTTCAAGCTCAAGACATTCTTTGAGCTCAGTGCGGAAAACGTTAACAGAATTCAGTGATGATGAAGATGAAAAAGGTGCCTTGGATAGCATTTCCAAAGATGATATTTCAAGTGTTAGTCTGACTACAGGGGGAAGTGCCCATGCTGTTAATCACTTATATGGTAAGGACTATTTTTATGAAGTCATACCCCCCCTCCCTCCCCCCCCCCCCCTCCTAATTTCCTGCATATGTGTTGATTTGAAAATTAATGAGGAGTCTTCGTGGATATGGTGAAACACATTAATATTCATAAACAAACAAAAATGAGGCCTTTGGCTTGCTGCTGAATCCCTTTTCATAAATTTGTAATTCATCACGTCTTTATGTGAACTAGTATGCTTTTCTGAAATAAAAGATTGATTGAATTAAAAGTGAGGCCATGAAAGCACAATATGTGTATTAAGTTGTTTTGAATCTAGTATTGAAGTAACACTAATTTCTTAGAAAAAAGATACTTTTCGAAAAAAGTGGAAATAACTGAGTTCAGCAGGATAACTCATAACTACTATTATTGCCTTTTCAATTACCACAGTATTGTCTGACAATCATTGTCTTTGTTCCATGAGGTCAAATTCATTGAAATCACTGATATTATTTCTCAGTCAATGTTGAAAAACAACAGTTCTTATAATTTAATAAAATAGAGTGTGATTTGTGAGTTCAATGCTATTTTAAATTAGGGCCATATGAATCCTGATGATTTGATTCGACTCATTTCTAATTGTGCCGATTTGTAAATTTTCGAATCATTTGAGATGTCCTGAAAATCATGTCAAATATCTCCTCTTGAATTCTTTTTCTACCCTCAGGTCGGCAAGGTGTTCAAAGAGGTTCTGCTTTAGAAAATACTTTTATTCCTTCCTGGAATATTCTGCGTTTTGATTGACTTACTCACATAGATTAGTCGCCATTGAATACAATACTTGAGTGGAGACTAACAATGTGAATGGCTGTGAATAGACGCTGATGCTTAAGTATTAACCCTAAAGGGAGTGGACAGATTTCTTAAATCCCCCTAGACCACCATCTGCACATTGACAGCAGCTAAGCAGTGACTTCTAGTCAAGTCTTGGCTACCCATTTAGGCAGCCAAGACTTGACTAGAAACCACTGCCAAGGTAATATGTCTATTTTCAGCAGGATCTCCTCATGGTTGCATGTTATGGGTACCTGTTCTGAGGTTGTAGAAGTCGGAAATAGGCGTTTACTGGTTAAATCAATCTTTGATTGTCTTATATTATACTACTCAAAGTTTGCAAAGCTCCAAATATATCAAACTACCTGTTTTACGTTTTAGTTGAAATATTGTTATGAAAAGTGTATATATTTAATATTTAATTATATCTTTAATAATTTCAGTACAGAAATTAAAATTTTATTTGGTTTGACATTATTTTTTAGCTTTTGAATACAATAACCCTCCAAAATGGATATTACTGGTAAAGAGGAAATTTTTCAAATTTGCCAAAAAGTTGACGGAGCGAACTGATATGGGTTCAATATCGAGTATGAGACCCATTATTTTTACTTTCCTCAATCATATCCACCAAAAATATTGCAAATGTGTCACAAGAAAATTTCACAATGATGTGTCAAATATGTGGTGCTCAGCAAACTTTGTGTAGTATATGATGACAGTACCTGTGTAGAGGAAAATGACATGCTTCAGCATTTTTTTTGCAACAGTAGTACTTCAAACAAACACCCACTGAGAATACATGAACTGTTTTAACCCTTAAAAACATGGAGATTTTGCTACCATACTGCTGGTTTGCAGTTGTTTCTAGGAAAGTAAACAGGCAAGACTTGCCTTGAAACAATTGCCTGGGTACTTAAATGTAACTCGCAAATTTCCCCAAAGACTGCTTGTGGGAGCACCTGTTTTTTGGCAGTAAAGATTTATCAAAGTCAGCATTTGGACTTCAGTGTTAAAAGTCATGTATTTTACCTTGTACATAACATTGCTTTTGAGGAGGCAAGACTTGGTGTAATTACACATTTTCAAAAAATTTAAACAAAACCATATCATGTGACCCCTCACTGGACTGAGGGGTCACATGATATGGTTTTGATGAAATTGTTTGAAATTTTTTTTTTTTTTTCAACTGCTTAAATGATTGATTGATTTATTGATGTTTAAGGTCACATATTTATGCACAATGGCTAATCATGACCGTGACAATTTTACGGGTGGAGGAAGCCGGAGTACCTGAAGAGAACCACTTAGCAACGACGAGCAGCTGCCAGCTCCCCAACATCGTAACTCCACACTGCAGCACAGGCAGGGTTAGATTGGTTGAAGACATGCGTACTGTCGACGTGCAGTACGCCTTAGTACACGTAGTCATCGTGCCCCCACATGGGCAGTGGGGGTGAAGTGTCTTGCCCAAGGACGCAACGCGGTTGCCGCAGGTGGGATTCGAACCGAGGACCTCTCGGCTTGCAGCCTGCACCTCTACCTACTGAGCCACCGCACCCAACCCCCCCCCCCCCCAACTGCTTAATTTGTGAATTACACAGGTGGTCACGGTCAATTCGTTAGGTAGAGGGTTAATAGCTGCACATGAAATTGATCTTTGTTCATTGCAATAATCAATGTCAGGAGCGGGTATTATTTATCAAGAAAAATGAGAATTATTAACAGATACATGAATGTATTCAATCATCAGAACTGGTTTAACCGTCTGCATACCAACGTCAAAATAGCAAAATTTCAAGCAGCAAATTTTTGCCATAATGCAGCTAGGAATTGAACTAATTCAGTCTTGTTTGACAGAGCTGAATGAACAACAAGATTGAATTGGTTAAATTCCTTGATGCATTGTAAGTATAATTTGCAGCTTTAAAAGAAATATTTGGGCATCAGTGAGCATAGTGTTAAATAATTTTTGGAAAAGGTTCTGAAATGTACTTGAAAATTTCTGCTGAAATCCTAGAAAATCATGGATTTCTTCCAAACTTAGAACCATTCCAGCCCAGTTCTAAGTTTTAGCATCACATTCTCATTTAACTCCTTGTATGCTGCTGGCAGATATTCCTGCCCAGGACAGGATGCATGTATCTCTTGCCACTGAAATAATTATTATTTGGGCACATTTAATAAAATTTCTTCCTGTAAATTGAATTGTTTCTTCTCCAATCATTTCTTGGATTAAATTTTTCATCAAATCTAAAAGTGGCTGGTATGAAGAAGCAATGACTAGATTTGATGAAAAATATCACGAAAATACTCAGTGGGTTAAGAGTTACTCATGAACAACATTTTAATCATTTTTGGCATCAACATTGTACTTTTAATAAAAATGGATCATCCAAAGAAGTTGTATCCTCACAGGTCTGAAAATTAGAAATTAAGGCAACATGAGAAACTTTGCCATAACATTTTTAGATGACCTTTTTTTCCTGGTAACTGTTCTGATATTTTTTAACAAGATAAAGGCTAAGTAATTCTCAGATCTTGAGCAAGGTTACTACAAAGGCTGTGATTGAGAAATCTATACTGCACCTTATTTCTTGTCTTCCCTTTGATAAATTTCTGATTGCTGTAATGTGGCTCTTAAGACTCCACAAGTAGATCTTCTGTTTCTCAGGCCATTTTTTGTAAAAAATTTAATGTGGGCAGACGTTTATTTTATTTTTGTATTTATTTCTTTGCCATCAAAAGTTCATGCTTATGGTTTGTTTTATGTTTTAGGCTTCATAATTTACAGAATAGCATGGGTGGTGGTGTATTTTGTCCCTTGAGTGCAAGATGGCTTGGCAATGATAAAAGCATTGCAAAACCTTGTTGCATGCAAGGGATAAATTTATCAGTTTTATTAACTTGGGTAAAATATCAGACATAAACCATTTACTTTTTATTTATTTTAAAGTTTGCATTGGTTATAAAAAGAGAGCATGTAACAGCCAAATGGACCATGCAGGAGGACCTGAGAAACAGATTATCTACTTTTTAAGGCCTAACTTCACACAATTGGCAATGGTAAACTTGGTGCCGAAGTTTTTGTAATCATGCTCAAAGCATGCGTTGTTTGAAAACATCCTTTTCAAGTCCTGCAAAATTTCTTATTATAGTTTGGCCACAATATAGTTACATCAATCAGATCATTACAAGCGGAAAGTAAGTTGAAAAAAAATCACATTGAGTGTGTCAGTGAAAAAACAATCTGTGTGGACAGCTTCGAAATTTGACACTGTTGACAAATAGTGATGTACTGATTGTGAAAAAGGATCATGAACCGTTTGCTGATTGTTTGACCTTGAACCTTCAGATTCCAATTATCAGAAAATTTTTACTGAAAAAGAGTAAAATACACCCAAACACCCCCAACCAGGCTCAGTTTGTTTGATCTGTTTTCAATGCCAGTGTCATAGGTGCCTACAAATGTGATAAGCACATAATCAAAAGCCATTGTAGTTTCATGTAGGCTTGTCATTTTGTGGTGGGCTATCACCCACAAGACTTGCAGCACACCTGAGTATTGTGTAATGAACATCACTGATCACCCACATAATTTTATTAAAAAAAACATAAAAATATCTTTGCATTTCAGAAGAATGAGGATTTCTTATCAACCGACCTACAATTGTTCACTACAGGCTTGCACTACAGTGGAAGTCCCTAACTCGGAAAATATACTCTCTATTTTGATCTTTCCCAAGCAATTCGGGAAAGAAAAGTGGTGCAAAAGCACCAAGAGAAAATAAGCCAAAACTGGGTCGTGCTTCCGGCGCAGACCCAGTAGGGGACGCTCTCCTCCAAGAACAACTCCACGACTTCTGTTGCCAGTGCGCATATACGTTGCTAATGACTCATTCTTTTTTTCGTCTGCCATGTTGACGAGACGTTCTTCTCAGCACTAGTATCAGTGATCATCCTGCTCGTTGATTGTGTGTTTCCTGCATCAAGTTGGATCAAAGTATCCTTTTCTTATCAGGAACTATTTTTCATTATATTCTCTATGTAAATTATTATCCATAATGTATTATATTTTCTTTTCCGAGTTGCGCGCCATTTTCGTGAGCCATGCGGTTTCGGACTTTTAAATTTCACAATTACATTCATGTTAAAGTTTTTCATTTTGTTAATTATGTTAGAGTTAGGTGTCAGCGGGGTACCTTTAATACAGATTTCCTACTCTCCTTTGAGAGTGGTCCTTCTGTTGTTTGGTTCCCAGTCGACCGTCTGGGGTCTGTTTTTCTTTCACCTTTCTCTCTTCTTTGGGGGTGTTCTTCTGTCTTCTGCTGAATTCATCTTCTCTGCTTCTCTCACTTCTGTCATGCCCAGGACTATTCCTTGTGGGCAATGTCTGCTTCCAAAGCATGTGGACGATTCACATGCTTCATGCTCCTCTTGCAATGGGTGTTCGGCCGATCGACCCTGTGGTCTTTGTCGACCCTGTGGTCTTTGTGGATCTTGGTCATCCTTTTTTCTGGGCATCTGTGAACCATGTTGTGCGTTCTCGTGGCCATGCCTCCCGCTCCTGCGGTCGTTCGGGGCCTCCTAAAATGACCACGTCTGGTGAGAGTTATTCCTCCTCCCTGGGGGATGTGCAGTCTATTCCTGTTGTGGATACTGCAGGAGCCGTTGTGTTGTCTGGTGAAGAGGTGCCTGGTTCCGGGACTGCGGTCCCTCTCCAGTCGACATCTGAGGCTGTCACTAGGGTTGTGACTCCTTCTTCGGAGCCGAGCAGGGGTGCTCTCTCCACATTTCCACCAACCTCAATGACTCCCGACGTATCTGCTATTACTGCTGGTCTGTCTGGTACGTCGTCGGTTTTCGTTTCAGCCAGCCTCGGCTTATCCCGGCAGGGGTCTGCAGGGATGTCTGGCAGTGTGGATGTGGGATATCGTCCTCAGCCTTCCATGACTTCAACTCGGCGAAATTGGAAGGGGCTGCCGGCCGAATCCTCTACTGTGGTCTCTCCTCTGTCGAGCACCACTGTTTTGTCATTGGATTCGGATGTTCATGGTGGGACCACTATGAACTCTGGCATTTCTGTCCACGCATTCTGGTCACACAGCCAGTTTTGCGGGACCAACGCCTTTTGTGCAGCCTGGACCTTGTGTCCCGCAGAGGTCTGCCGCGACTCTCCTGAGTTCCCGCTATGTTGATCCTCGGAGTGTGTCGTACCCCTATGCTGTTCCCTTCCTGAGGGGCAGCGCGCTACTCTTCGATCTGCTTCTTTGGCAGGTCCGCAACTGTTCCAAGTTCAACATGGAGACTTTCAGGTCGGTTCGCCATTCCATTCACCAGGGAGATTTCGCTTCCAACATCGACTTGCGAGACGCTTACTTTCACGTTCCGGTTCATCGGACATCGCGAAAGTATCTCAGGTTCGCGTTTCTGGGGTGAGTTTACCAGTTCAAGGCCATGCCTTTCGGCCTCAATCTGGCTCCTTGGACCTTCACCCAACTGATGTCGCATGTGATAGCCTTCCATCGCACACAGTCCAGGGTGACTACTTCGGCATATCTAGACGATATCCTCCAGAGGCATTCCAATGCTGCCTTACTGGAGTCGGATGTCGACACTCTGTTGAGCCTGCTCACGTCGCTAGGATTCAAAGTCAACGAGGAGAAGTCAGACCTGGTCCCTTCTCAGTCGTTTTGTCATCTGGGGATGGCCTTCCGTACTCAGTTCAATACGGTGATGGTTCCCCAGGCCAGGGCTGTGATTCTCTCAGCTTTTGCTCTGACTCTGGCCCAGTCCACGTCTGCGACAGCACAGAGTATTCTCCAGCTGCTCGGTCTCTGCGGTTCAGTGACGGATCTCATTCCTCTAGGTCGGCTGCATATCAGACCTCTACAGGCTTGCACTACAGTGGAAGTCCCTAACTCGGATAATATACTCTCTATTTTTGTCTTTCACAAGCAATTTGGGAAAGAAAAGTGGTGCAAAAGCACCAAGAAAAAATAAGCCAAAACTGGGTCGAGAGCAACCGGCGCATACCCAGTATGGGACGCTCCCTCCCAAGTACAACTCCACGACTTCTGTTGCCAGTGCGCATATACGTCGCTAAAGACTCATTTTTTTTTTTCGTCCGCCATGTGGCGAGATGTTCTGCACTCTTATCAGTGTTCATCCAGCTCGTTAATTGATGTTTCCTGCTTCATAGTGGATCCAAGTCTCCTTTTGTATTCTCAGGAACAGTTTATTTATTATATTCTCTTGCAATTATTATCCATAATGCATTTTATATGTTCTTTCTCGAGTCGCGCGTGAAATTCGTGTGCCATGCGGTTCAAACTTAAATTATTTTCACAATTATTGTAAATGCTTAAATTGCTCATTTTTCTAATTGTGTTAGAGTTAGGTGTCAGCGTCAGCGGGGGTACCGCTTCTGCCATTTTTCTTCTCTCCTTTGAGAGTGGTCATCCTGTTGTGTGGTTCCCGGTCGACCATCTGGGGTCTAAATTTCTGTCACTTTTCTCTCTCCTTTGGGGGTGTTCTTCTGTTCTCATCTGATTTCACCTTCTTTGCTCCTCTCACCTCTATCATGCCCAGGACTATTCCTTGTGGGCAATGTCTGCTTCCAAAGCATGTGGACGATTCACATGCTTCATGCTCCTCATGTAATGGGTGTTCGGCCGAGCGGCCATGTGGTCTCTGTGGATCTTGGTCATCTACTTTCTGGGCGTCAGTGAACCGTGTAGTGCATTCTCGTGGCCGTACCTCCCGCTCCCGCGGGAAAGGAGAACGCGGTCGTTCGTCGGCTCCCGAGCCGACCATGTCTGGTGAGAGTTATTCCTCCTCCGTGGGGGATGTGCAGTCTTTTCCTGTAGAGGATACTGCGGGAGCCATTGAGTGTTCTGGTGAAGAGGAGCCTGGTTCCAGGACTACAGTCCCCCTCCAGTCGATGTCTGAGGCTGTCACTAGGGTTGTGACTCCTCCTTTGGAGCTGAACAGGGGTGCTCGCTCCACAATTCCACCAACCTCAACGACTCCCGACTTATCTACTACTACTGCTGGTCCGTCTGCTTCGTCGTCAGTTTCAGCTGGCTTCGGCTTTTCCCTGCAGGGGACTGCAGGGATGTCTGGTAGTGTAGACGTGGGATATTGGCCTCAGCCTTCCCTGACTTCAACTCGGCGAAGTTGGAAGGGGCTGCCGGCCAAAGCCACCACTGTGGTCTCTACGCCGTCGAGCACCACAGTTGTGTCATTGGATTCGGATGTTCTTAGTGGGGACACTATGAACTCCATGGCGTTTCCATCCACTCATTCTGACCACACGACCAGTTTTGGGGGACCAACGCCTTTTGTGCAGCCTGGACCTTCTGCCCCGCAGAGGTCCGCGGTGACTCTCATGAGTTCTCGCTATATTGATCCTCGGGGTGCTTCGTACCCCTATACACGTCTGCCTTAAGATGTTTCGGCTGCCGCCCGTCGTCCCGCGTCGGGTGTTTTGGAGGATCGTGACCCTTCACTGGTTAAGAGGGTCAGGTGTGAAGCCACTTTGCCTGTTTGCTCCCCTGTCGAACCGGCCAGTTCGGGCAGTGAGCTTAGGGAGGCCCTCTCCTTACTCACTCAGGTTCTGTCCAAGAGCCTTCCTGTTGCTTCCAGCGAGGCAGCGAGTGGTTTCCAGGCGCCTCCTATGGTGCCGCCTCCCGGGATTGGAAACAGGCCGCTTTCTGATTCCCCTAGTGTTCCGACTCCATGGGAGGCATCGGCTGGTTTGCCCAAGATGGGCTATGTGTCTTCCGACTCTGGGGAGGAGTCCGACATGCTTGAGGTCGAGGGCCAGCAGTCTTCGCACTTGTGGGCAGCTCTTGACTTTGTTTTTGGGTTTCTGCCTGATCTCAAACCAGCTAACTAGCCGACAGTGTCAGCCAGGCCGCGATCATCGGTTGCACGCCTACAGCCTATGGAGCAACCTGCTTCTGGGCGCCTTCGACCGTGCCAGTCGGTACAGGTGGTTGAAGCATTTTCAGCATTGGACTCCAAGCTGAGTTCCAAGGCTATGAAGGCTCCGTTCTTCACCAGGGTTGACACCTTTTTGCCTCCTGTGCATTATCGTTCCTACGATTCCGCCAATCCGTCAGTCTGCCAAACTTTGACTGTTCTGGATCAGGACTCCAATTCCCTCGGGCTTTCCAATCCCAAGTCTGCCGTCATTCCAGTGACAACTCTGGAGTCCACATTGGGCTTATCGAGAGAGATGCTTGACATGCTTTCTCTCTCAGATCACGTCGTCTCAGCTTTAGCTGCTTATCTGCCTCTAGATAAGTTTGACGAGGTACAGGCTCCTTTGCGTGTGCTGTCCAAGGCGCTCATGCATCTTACTCACACGCATGCCTGTAACACGGCTAATCTGGAATTAGTTCGAAGGGACTCTATGCTGGACACTGGACGATCCCTTCCTGAGGAGCAGTGCGCTGCTCTTTGATCTGCTTCTTTCGCAGGTCCGCAACTTTTTCATGATTCCGTGTCGACGGTCCGGGATGACGTCCTATGACATTCCAAAGATCCGCTGCTGTTTCGTCAGCTTGATCAGCCTTCTAGGGGAGGCAGAGGCCGTTCCAAGCCTAACAAGTACCCTTCTGCTTCCTCTGCGAAGAAATAGGCCGGTCCTTCTACCACTGCTTCTACTTCTTACTCAAGGGGTAAGGGTAAGGGTCGGCAGACTAGAGGGTAGTCTCCGGTTTCTTCATTCAGAGGAGGTGGTTTCTCCTCTCGCGGGCCTCGTCGGGGCTGCAAATGAAGGTCCTCACCTCGACTCATCCCAGGTTGGAGGAAGGATAGCAGAGTTCGCAGACCATTGGGCCACCATCACATCCGATCCGTGGGTGTTAGATGTTGTTTGGTCCGGCCTGCGAATATCCTTCCGAAGGCACCCCATTCTGTCCAGGGTGCCTCTTCCAACCACAGTTCCTTCAGACGTTTTACGTCGGGAACTTTTGTCCACGGAGATAGACAATCTCCTGGCAAAGGGGGCGATCAAGGTCGTCAAGAACATTCAGTCAGTGGATTTCTATTCCCGCCTGTTCTTGGTGCCGAAGAAGGACGGCCGACTCCGACCAGTTATCGATCTGAGTATCCTGAACCAGTCTATCATTGCTCCCAAGTTCAGCATGGAGACTTTCAGGTCAGTCCGCCATTCAATTCACCAGGGAGATTTCGCTGCCAGCATTGACCTGTGCGATGCTTACTTTCACGTTCCGATGCATCGGGCATCACGGAAGTATCTCAGGTTCGCTTTTCTGGGGCGAGTTTACCAGAAAAAGGCCATGCCTTTCGGCCTCAACCTGGCTCCTTGGGCCTTCACCAGACTGATGTCGCATGTGATAGCTTTCCATCGCACACAGTCCAGGGTGACTACTTCGGCATATCTGGACGATATCCTCCAGAGGCATTCCAATGCTGCCTTACTGGAGTCGGATGTCGCCACTCTGTTGAGCTTGCTCATGTCGCTAGGATTCAGAGTCAACGAGGAGAAGTCGGACCTGGTCCCTTCTCAGTTGTTTTGTCATCTGGGGATGGCTTTCCGCACCCAATTCAATTTGGTAGCGGTTTCCCAGGCCAAGGCTGTGATTCTCTCAGCTTTTGCTCAGACTCTGTCCCAGTCCACATCTGTGACAGCACTGAGTATTCTCCGGCTGATCGGTCTCTACGGTTCGGTGACGGATCTCATTCCTCTAGGTCGGCTGTGTGTCAGACCTCTCCAACACTTTCTGCTCAGTCGTTGGAGACCGAATGTAGATTCTCTGGATCTGGTGCTTTAGTTTCCGGAATCTCTTTATCCTCACCTTCTCCCCTGGATGGATGTTCCATTGGACTTACCCACGTCCGATCGCGTTCTGATGGCAGATGCCAGCAATCTCGGATGGGGTGCGACGTTGGATCCTCTAGGTCTTTCCCTCCACGGGATGTGGGACCAGGATCAGGCAGCTCTACACATCAACCAGAAGGAGCTTCTTGCTCTTCTGAGTTTCAGGCAGTGGATCCCTCACCTGTCGAATCGCCAGGTCCTTCTGTTGTCCGACAATTCGACAGTGGTTGCTTACATTCGGAACCAAGGCGCGGCACGCACTCGGTTCCAATGTACGAATTGGCTCGGGATCTTTTACTGCTCGCTTAGGATGTCCACGCCTAGCCGACTCCCTGTCCAGACGGGGCACGGTTATTTCCACCGAGTGGATGCCCACAGGGCAGTGTTCCAGTCGATTTGCGATCTCTGGGGACGTCCCCACATCGATCTCTTTGCGACCCGTTGGAACCATCAGGTGGACATTTTCGTGTCCCCGTGTCCAGATCCTCTGGCTTTTGCCGTGGACGCTCTGTCACTTGATTGGAACGGTCTAGTCGGCTACGCCTTCCCGCTGGTTCCGATTCTGCCTCAGGTTCGAGCCAAAATTCAAACCTGCAGTTGTCGAATAATTCTGATCGCTCCCCTGTCACCTCAGCGGGTGTGGATCAATCAGCTCTGCTCGCTGATGGCGGCAGTTCCGGCATGTCTCCGTCTACGTCGCGACCTCTTTGCCAAGGTCACCTGAGGAGGTTTCTCGTCGACCCGACTTCATTGTGCCTTCACACACATCTTTTGTCATGTCCTGTCTCCTTTGTAGAGGTTTTTCGAAACGAGCAGTGGAGTGCATTTCTTCTTCAAGGAGGCACTGCACTGGTTTAGCTTATGCAGCTAAGTGGAAGGTCTTCTGTCGATGGTGTGCTGATCACTCTGTTGATTATGCCAATCCTTCGATTTCACAGATTGCAGAGTTTCTGGTATATCTGTTTGATTCTCGGGGTCTCCAGCCTGTTACCATCAAGGGTTACAGGTCCATGCTTTCAGAGACTTTTTCTTATGTGGGGAGGCGTCGTATCGACACTAATCCTTACCTCTCCAAGCTTGTTTGGCACTTTTCTTTGAAAAGGCCTCGGACTTTGCAGCTTACCCCACGATGGAATCTTTCGTGGGTGCTGCTTTGCTTGGGAGGGGGGGGGGGGGAAGGAGGCGCCGTTCAAACCTTTATCTCAGGTGGATGTGCATTTTCTCACATATAAAACAGCGTTTCTGATGGCGTTTGCTTCTGCCAGACAGGTTAGTGAGCTTCATGCCCTCTCCAGCCTGTTACCTTTACCAGCCTGTTACTTCACGGCGCCGTTCAAACCTTTATCTCAGGTGGATGTGCATTTTCTCACATATAAAACGGCGTTTCTGATGGCGTTTGCTTCTGCCAGACGGGTTAGTGAGCTTCATGCCCTCTCGGTTGACCCGGCCTTTTTTAGGAGCTCTCCCAACAGTGTTACTTTTACCACTGATTGCTCTTTTCTGGCCAAGAATCAGTTACCGGATACTACTCCTCCTCCTATCTGTATCAGGGCTCTTCCTTCTGTTTAGGGTAATCGTCCTTTGCTCTGTCCGGTCCGTGCTATTCGCATTTATCTCAATCGGACACGATTCATACGGAAAGGCAGGAAACGTTTTTTTCTGTCTCTTATTCCTGGTCGACAGAAGATCTCTCCTCAATCCATTTCTCGATGGATTTGTCTTGCTATTCGTACGGCTTACGGTCATTTAGCAGCTGGCGATTGTATTACCAATCGTATTTCTGCCCACGAGGTGTGTGCATTGTCTACCTCTTGGGCTCATTCTAACTCCGTCAAGTTGTCGGATGTTATGCATGCAGCCTACTGGTGAAATGCCTCTACTTTCTCCACCTTCTATCTGCGTCAGTTGCAGGAGCAGTCGGAGAACCTTTTTTGCCTTGGGTCCTCTTTCTTCTGCTCGGGCTGTTGTCTGCCCTAGCCATTAGCCTTCTTGAAGGTCAGTTTCAGCCTTGCGCTGTCACTGCCCTTTTCTGTCTGTGTGTCACACAGACCCATATGTCTCCTTTCATTGTCTTTTACCAATGATTGTGACGTTATGGTTGATAAGCCTCGGGACCTCTTCCTTCTGCTTCACGGGGGGGCGCGGTGGCTCAGTAGGTAGAGGTGCAGGCTGCAAACCGAGAGGTCATCGGTTCGACTCCCACCTGCGGCAACCGCGTTGTGTCCTTGGGCAAGGCACTTCACCCCCATTGCCCATGTGGGGGCACGATGACGCCGTGTACTAAGGCGTACTGCACGTCGATGGTACGCATGTCTTCAACCAATCTAACCCTGCCTGTGCTGCAGTGTGGAGTTACGATGTTGGGGAGCTGGCAGCTGCTCGTCGTTGCTCGGTGGTTCTCTCCGGGTACTCCGGCTTCCTCCACCCGTAAAACTGTCACGGTCATGATTAGCCATTGTGCATAAATATGTGACCTTAAACGTCAATAAATAAATAAATAAATTCTGCTTCACGGTTCCAGTGCACTGGGGTTATGTGTGGGTTGGTTATGCGATTCCCTCCAGCCTATTGTCTATTCAGCCTGTAGTAAACAATTGTGAGTAGGTTGATAAGAAATTTAAATTTTATAGTAAATTTCCTTTATTATTATACCTACCACAATTGTTTACATGGAGGCCCTCCCGTCTTCTTATACGGGTAAGAATCCTACCTCCCCACTGATCACATAACTCTAACGTTGGCAGATTAAAAAAAAGAATGAGTCTTTAGCGACGTATATGCGCACTGGCAACGGAAGTCGTGGAGTTGTACTTGGGAGGGAGCATCCCGTACTGGGTCTGCACCAGTTGCTCTCGACCCAGTTTTGGCTTATTTTTTCTTGGTGCTTTTGCACCACTTTTCTTTCCCAAATTGCTTGTGAAAGACAAAAATAGAGAGTATATTATCCGAGTTAGGGACTTCCACTGTAGTGAAAGCCTGTAGTAAACAATTGTGGTAGGTATGATAAGAAAGGAAATTTACTATAAAATTTAATTTTCACTTCGACACTCGCACATTGATCACCAATCTCCGAACAAAAACCCCAGAAATAAACATGAACACAGTTGAAATATATATCATAAAATACCCTTTTCTTAAATAAATTTAACTTAAATCCATATTTTACTGCTTCGTGAGTTTTTACCAGAGTTTGAAATGCATGTGATTTGACTCCAAACGTTTTTCATAAGTTACAATGGGAACGAAATATTTGACTGTTGTTTTCTGGGACTTTTGGTCCAAAACTGATTCCTGTCCGGGAGGCCGGAATCTACACTGAAATTCCGGGATTTTCCCGGGCATTCCGGGAGAGTTAGCATGTCTGGTTTGTGGGAGGAATTCGTCATGGGCAAGGACATCATTTTCATGCACTATTTTCTTGTTTGTTATAATGCATTACCTGTATAAATTCTCTTCAGGATTAGATCCAGATGAAGAAGGTATTTCAGGTATATAAATTGAATTATTTATTGCAGTCTTCAGTTAATGTTTTCCACTAAAAATCTTTTATCCAACAAAAGTTTCATTGAATAATTACATTGATCACTGTTATCTTTCAGCTCTTTTATCATTCATGGAGTATATTTTAACACTCTACTTAGCTCAACAGCCATACCAGCCAGCAATATTCACAAAAATTGCCTTTCAAATTTCATTATTATTCCAAATTTTTGTCAAAAACATTGCTTATGGCCAATGATTGTATGGAGCTGATTGAGATCCTTCCAGTGATGCATCATACAGCATGGCCGTCGTGGACTGGTCACTTTCCACGAGCGGGCAATATTTCCACGGACACAATAATATTAGATTCCAAACACTAATTATTGGAATAATCATCAAAAATTTAATTAATGACGCACTGGGTACAACCCGGTGCTTCATTAATTAAAATTTTGCTGTTGATGATCTTTATTGTCTGGTTAACGCATGCATGGACATCACAACCCACGCAAAGATTGTGACCAGTCCACAGCGACTGTACTGTATGCAATACTTTTGAGGTGGAAAATGAAGATTTTTACCTGCTCAGGATAGAATTGTTCTGGTAGATGTCATCTTCTAATCGTATTAGGTAAAGGCTCATATTTGATCCAAAACAATTTTCAGGCTGATTCTGATCCTTTTCCTAATGAATAACCCAGATCTGTTTGCGTAATATACAAATTCATCAGTTAAGAAAAAAATTTCAAAATATTTTAACAAAACCATATCATTGGACTCTTTTTTGGAAAGAGCTTATCACATAATATGGTTTGTTGAACTTTCTTTTTTAATTTTAAAATTTGAAAAATAATTTTTGAAATAATGAATTTGGATACCATCAACTTTGCGTTAAGGGTTAACAATTGTGCCAATATGACATGAACATATTGGCTTCCAACAATATGATTTATGACTCCCTCATGATAACAGGCTAAAAAAACACAATTTTTTTTAGGGTTTGTGTTATACATCTGGGCAGATATAATCTGTTTTGTCTCATAACCCTTTACCTAACAAATCGCCTGCATCTGCCTGCGTAATATGCAAATTGAGCAGTTTAAAAAATTAAATTTTTCAAAATATTTCAACAAAACCATATCATGTGACCCCTCATTGGAACGAGCTCATTGAGCTCGTTCCTATGAGGGGTCACATGATATGGTTTTGTTGAAATTTTTGGAAAAATTAAAAAAAATTATATTTAAAATAATAAATTTTGATATCGTCTGCGTTGGTTAAAGGGTTAAGGGGTTGATTACAAATTACATATAAGTTTAACTAGTAGAGTGCTAGAAGCCACTAGCAGAGCTCAATTTGAGTGGCTTTACACCATGTCCACTATGTGTGCAGTTGTAGAGACAGAAATGTTCATACAAAATTGTTTTGTTACAATTGATTGCAGAGTGTCTACACAATAAATAGGAACAGAACAATTATTGATGAACAAAATCTGGCTTTACTAAGGCTCTTCTTGCTGGCAGCATTGTATCTTTGAAAAAAAAAATGTTCATGTCAAAAATTACCTTTGAAAAATTAAATTTATCACTCTACCAGTTAAATGCATGATGACGCCCAGATTGGAACATTTTGATGGATAGAAGATATATGCATTATTTGGATTTTAAAAAATTCATTTTTGCATCTTTTGTATGCCCATTTATAACTTACAACTTCAACTCTGGCAATAAAATGAGTATATAATTCATTATATCTTGTTTGACAGAACTCTTTCAAACAAGATTCAATACTTCAATAAATGCTTATATTGCAATTAAGCCTTGTTGAGGCAGAAAATATTGGCGATTTTGTGGTCAACAGTATAAATTTCCCTGCAGGTTATAACATTGCCTATCAGTTAAAAAGGATTTACTCTGCAATTATTAACAGTTTTAATTTGTTTTCAAAGTATGGCAAATGATTTAGTGTACAATAATGCCATGTAACATTTATTCTTTTACCTAATATTTCAGTAAGTGGGCTCTACTGTACTCTATGTGGATAATGCACATTCAGCCCACAAAAGTCTGCCATTTGGCAACATTTCTCCCTTATAATACCATTTTATAGCCTTATTGCCAGATTGTCATTGCTATCTGGCAATAATAAGGCACTATGAAGATAATAGCCTTGTATTTTACATGCTTTTACCTCCTTGCCAGAAAAAATAATTTGAACAAACATTTGCCATAAATTACTTCCAGGTATTTAATATTTAAAAATACATGTATCTCCATGCTTCAAAGCTCTTCTTTACTCCATACTTTGCAATGTGTTTAGCAAAGTTGTGGTTTCTTTATACATGTAAAAATATAGTTTTACTAATGCATTAGTTGCCAAACCAGCTTTCCACTTTATTCTTGGCTATAGTGTACATTATGCATTGATTTGTCTTTCAAGTCTTGTCAAATTAGGTTTCCATTCCCATTGAGTGTCAAAAGTGACACTGGAACCAAGAAATTTTAACTAATGGATCTTATAGATCATTCAGTGAAATGAGCATGGTTTTGGCATTTTTGTGTGATAAGAGTTTGGTTAACCCTTTACCCACCATGAATTTATGAATTGTGGATGATACTTGCAAATAAATTTATTTAATAACTAAACATTTTAATATGTATTGCTTTAAAATGTAGCTTATGACCCCTCATTGGAACATGTCCATTGAGCTGGTTTCAATGAGCAGTGTTCACACTGGCAATTGCCAGATGTGCCAAATGTTCATTTTTTAAAAATCTGGCACATAAATGTGAGCATTTGGCACAATAATTTGGCACATAAATTCAAAATCACAAACTTGGTATAACCTTGAATTACGCAAAAAACGGGTATCTAATATTACATTTTCCCCTAGTAAAGCAAACAAATGATAAGTTAAATATATCAATATGAAAGCCCACATCATCAGTTACAAAAAAGTAATCTTGTTCAACTCTGCACACACCAGTCACTTTCCAATTGTCCTTACCGGTGACCATGGATTGAGAGGTTGTATATTGTGTAAACGATGCATGCTTTGTTTCTTCACTAGCGAACAATAGACCAGATTATCAGTTGTCTTTAATTGTTGGTGGTACTTTCCCTACTGACCAAAAACAAAGATTAACACAGTAATAAAATGACAAAGGTTTCAATCCACATGTCAGTCAGTTACCGTATAGATTGTCGAGGTGTGAATTTGTATTTAAAAATACACAACTAAAACAATGATATTTTATTGTTAGCTCAACTTTGATGTAAGTCAAATTTTTAGCTCAACTTTGATGTAAGTCAAATTTGAGGTTATGCCATGGCCCGTCGTCTGTCTGTCCATCAACAATTCAATACGACTTGAGCTAGAGGCCGTATTTATGAACCGATCTTTGCGAAACTTCTTGAGTACCTTTGTTATCACTGTGGGACGAGATCGAGTGTTTTTGGGTGCTATCCAAAATTCAAGATGGCCACCAGCAGCCATTTTGTACCTTAGTTAGTGCAATCAGTTTTTTGTACAGAACTTCTTATGAAAGTTCTGATTCAAATAAATTTTTGTCTGAATGTTTAGTAACATGGAATACATCACATATATAATAAGGGTTTTTTTTTCGTGCAGAAATTCTGCAAATTAGATGAACTTTGATTTTTTTAGTGCTACTTACTCTTCACGAAACTTCTTGGGTACCTTTGTTATCACCTTGGGACAAGACAGCGTGTTTCTGGGTGTGGTCCAAAATCAAGATGGCTGCCAGTGGCCATTTTGTACCGAAATTAGGTCTAATCAGTTTTTTGTACACAACTTCTATACGGCTCAGGCTAGAGGCTGTATTTATGAACCGATCTTTACCAAACTTCTTGGGTACCTTTGTTATCACCTTGGGACGAGAACAAGTGTTTTTGGGTGCGGTCCAAAATTCAAGATGGCTGCCGGTGGCCATCTTTTACCGAAATTAGGTACAATAAGTTTTTTGTACAGAACTTCTATATGAAGGTTCTGATTTGAATATATATTTGAATGAATGTTTAGTAACATGGAATACATCACATATAATACTGGTTTTTTAGCTCAACTTGACAAAGTCAAGCTGAGCTATTGCCATCACTTCTTGTCCGTCGGCGTACGTACGTACGTATGTACGTACGTACGTACGTTAGTACGTTAGTACGTACGTCCACAATTTCCTTTGGCACACCTCACAGGTCACATTTATGATCAGATTACTTTGAAACTTGGTATGCTTGTTTGGGGTGACCTCTAGATAGGAGCTATCGATTTTCTTCAATTTCCGTCAAAAAATGTTGCCGCGGCCAACGTTCTTAGAACTTAGTTTAGTCAAACCACAATATTTCCCTTTGGCACACCCTACAGGGCACATTTATGATTTTATTGCTTTGAAACCTGGTGTGCTTATTTAGGGTGACCTCTAGATGGGAGCTATCGATTTTCTTCAATTTCCGGCAAAAAATGTTGCCATGGCCAACGTTCGTAGAACTTAGTTTAGTCAGACCTCAATATTTCCCTTTGGCACACACTACAGGGCACATTTATGATCAGATTGCTTTGAAACCTTGTATGCTTGTTTGGGTAGACCTCTAGATGGGAGCTATCGATTTTCTTCAATTTCTGTCAAAAAATGTTGCCGCGGCCAATGTTCTTAGAACTTAGTTTAGTCAGAAGACTCAATATTTCCCTTTGGCACACCCTACAGGGTACATTTATGATCGGATTGCTTTGAAACCTGGCATGCTTGTTTGGGGTGACCTCTAGATGGGAGCTATCGATTTTCTTCAATTTCCGTCAAAAAATGTTGCCGCGGCCAACGTTCTTAGAACTTAGTTTAGTCAAACCGCAATATTTCCCTTTGGCACACCCTACAGGGCACATTTATGATTTGATTGCTTTGAAATGTGGTATGCTTATTTAGGGTGACCTCTAGATGGGAGCTATCGATTTCCTTCAATTTCCGGCAATAAATGTTGCCACGGCCAACGTTCGTAGAACTTAGTTTAGTCAGACCTCAATATTTCCCTTTGGCACACCCTACAGGGCCCATTTATGATCAGATTGCTTTGAAACCTGGTATGCCTGTTTGGGGATACCTCTAGATGGGAGCTATCGATTTTCTTCAATTTCCGTTAAAAAATATTGCCACGGCCAACATTCTTAGAACTTAGTTTAGTCAGAAGACTCAATATTTCCCATTGGCACACCCTACAGGGTACATTTATGATCGGATTGCTTTGAAACCTGGCATGCTTGTTTGGGGTGACCTCCAGATGGGAGCTATCGATTTTCTTCAATTTCTGTCAAAAAATGTTGCCGCGGCCAACGTTTTTAGAACTCAGTTTAGTCAGACCACAATATTTCCCTTTGGCACACCCTACAGGGCACATTTATGATTTGATTGCTTTGAAACCTGGTATGCTTGTTTGGGGAGACCTCTAGATGGGAGCTATCGATTTTCTTCAATTTCCGTCAAAAAATGTTGCCACGGCCAACGTTCTTAGAATTTAGTCGAGTCAGACCACAATATTTCCCTTTTGTACACCCTACAGGGCACATTTATGATCGGATTGCTTTGAAACCTGGCATGCTTGTTTGGGAAGGCCTCTAGATGGGAGCTATCGATTTTCTTCGGTTTCTGTCAAAAAATGTTGCCACTGGCAAAAAAAAATGACCCTGGTACCAATGATCTTCAATTTTGCCATTTCATTTATAACTTACCAAGTTCAAGTTTGTCAAGTTGAGCTACAGTGTCATTGACACTTTCATTTCTCATGCAGAAATTATGCAAATTAGATGAACTTTGATTTATTCAGAGCCACTTTTACACAGTTAGTGCACATGTCAATACGTCTCGGGCTAGAGGCTGTATTTATGAACCGATCTTCACGAAACTTCTTGGGTACCTTTATTATCACCTTGGGATGAGAACAAGTGTTTTTTGGTGCGGTCCGAAATTCAACATGCCTGCCGGTGGCCATTTTGTACCAAAATTAGGTATAATCAGTTTTTGGTACAGAACTTCTATATGAAGGTTCTGATTTGAATATATTTTTAGATGAATGTTTAGTAACATGGAATACATCATATATAATACAGCGTTTTTTCTCATGCAGATATTATGCAAATTAGATGAACTTTGATTTATTCAGCGCTACTTATACACAATAAGTACACATGTCAATACGGCTCAGGCTAGAGGCTGTTATTTATGAACCAATCTTCACGAAACTTCTTGGGTACCTTTTTTATCACCTTGGGATGAGAACGAGTGTTTTTGGGTGCGGTCCGAAATTCAACATGCCTGCTGGCGGCCATTTTGTACCACAATTAGGTACAATCAGTTTTTGGTACAGAACGTCTATATGAAGGTTCTGATTTGAATATATTTTTGAATGAATGTTTAGTAACATGGAGTACATCACATATAATACGGGTTGTTTCTCATGCAGATATTATGCAAATTGGATGAACTTTGATTATTCTCAGCGCTACTTATACACAGTAAGTACACATGTCAATACGGCTCAGGCTAGAGGCTGTATTTATGAACCGATCTTCACGAAACTTTTTGGGTACCTTTGTTATCACCTTAGGACAGGAATGAGTGTTTTGGGGTGCCTTTGTTATCACTATGCTATGAGAACAAATATTTTTGAGTTCAATCACCCCCTCTCAGGGACTCAGAAGATTTCTTTTCTAGTTTAGCATCTAACTGTCGCCCACCTTTACAATACTTTACCTATCCATTTGTTACAGGCTACGGTCAGCATTTATGAACAGACCTTTACAATACTTTATATGTACCTTTGTTATCAGGTCATTACCTAGATGTGTGTCATTGCTGTGTCACATACTATACATGTCCATGTCTTATGCAAGTGGAGCTACAGTGTCATTGACACTTTCATTTTATATTCCGTTTTATGTTATTTTTGATTTTATGTAATTTTATGCTTTTGATCTTTCTCGAATAAAATATAAAAAAAGTGTTTTGATAGTTCTCCCACATAAAATACCCATGGCACAAAAAATCTCATTTGGCACAAAAAATCTCATTTGGCACAAAAAATATTCAGCTTTGGCACATTCAAATAGTGAACACTGTCAATGTGGGGTCATCAGTTATGTTTTTGAGACAATAACTGAAAACAATAAATTTTAATGGTGATTTTTGTGAATATCGTTGCCTGGGGTTTGCCATTATTTTGGATAAAGCGTTCATGTTTTTACAGAATTCCTTTTTGAGTATGCTTGTGTTAGATCATTCTGTACAGACCTGTATTATGTCTTAAAATGTTCATGTTTTCCCTTATGTTTTGACTTTTACTTGTTTTTAGATATATTGTTTTAATCCTTAAGGGCCTAATTCCAACTTTAATCACATTTTTCTACAAAAAAAACAGATGCCCCAACATGCAGTTTTGGAGTATGCTTGCAAGTTACATTGGAAGTGCCATGGCAGTTGTTTCTTAGCAGGTCTTGGCTGCCTACAAAGGCAGCCAAGACTTGCCAAGAAACAACTGCAAAGTCACAGGATGTGGATTGTCAAAGTAAAGCAAAAATGTATAAAATATCTCCAGGCCTCTTAGGGTTAAAATTGTTTAAGTTTACCGTTAATGTTCAGTTATACAATATCAATATCAGTGGAAGCAAAAGCTATGTGGTCAGCAGATCCTGTTTGCAGTCTCTTTTAAATTAGGAAAGTGGAACTGTGCTTGTGAGGTGTCAAAAGACCAGTTTATTTAAGTGCTAAATCTATTGAAATTAGTTGAAGGATGACCACAATGAAATATGTTGATTGTTTTTCGTCACTCATAATACATTCTAGAGAGCATGTTCTCAACTGGGACTTTTTTTTTCAGAAGAAAAAATAAATTAAAAATTTTGTTTTGTTATCCTACAGCTTATTTCCACTGGTAGTTTTACTTGAAAACAGGAGTGATTGGATATGTCTTCAGTATAGTATGAACATCGTTTAGATTTGCATTTGGATGCTTTGCCTTGCAGATGCTACTTCAGTGACGCTATGCTATAATTGTAATTGGCATTTTACTTACAGTAATGTACTCACCAATGCTGAGATAGAGACCCAGCCGCGATTCTCTTTGCTTCAAAATGTGTTTTGAAGGGGTTTGAGTGATTTTACATGGAGGAATATGAATTTAGAGTTGTATTAATTATTGCCTTTTTAAATAGGCGCCTACTGTGTTGCTTTGTTTCTGGATTTAAATCGTTCCAAATGTTCGGAAAAGAATGAAGAGGGAGATCTGCAGAGAAACGTGTTCTTGGTTTGAGTATTCGCACACTCCCAGACTGTCTGGTTTCCATTCCAGAGGGATTTATGTAAATTTCAAAAGTGCTGTCAAAAGACACGGGCAGTTTGTTATGGTACCAGTCATACATAAACAAAAGAACCTGTAACTTATATAGGTCATCAAATTTCAGTATGCCACAATTTTTAAATAATGGTTCTGTGTGTGAAGTGTATTTCCTATTTGTTATAACGTGGATAGCCTTTTTTTGTAGGGTTATAATTCTAGTTGTTGATGGTACATGACCCCAAACAAGTATACCGTGCAGCAAGTGGCTATGTATGAGCGAGTAATATATTTTCTTTAAAGCTGCAAAGGGAAGAAACTTTTTCGCCCTATTCAAGGCAAAAATTTCCCTAGCCATTTTTAAACAAATCGCTGGTGTGTTCTTTAAATTTTAAATTTTCGTTTTTGTGGACTCCAAGAAATGTAACTGATTGTTCTTCATATTGGTTACAAATTAACGGAATATCTATTGTTTAGAGTGGTTTTTCTACCAATGGCATTATAGGAATCGTTTTGTGGATGCAACAGCGTGCATTTTGTTTTATTGGCATTCAGACATAGCCCATTTGCAGAACACCATTCACTTATCTTATCTAGTTCAGAGTTGGTCTCATCAATTAGGTTGTCTAGATTGTTCCCAGATGCTAAACTTGTAGTGTTGTCTGCAAAAGAGAGGACATTTAGTAAGGTTGAATGACTGATGTTGTTGATGTATAATAAAAAGAGAATGTGGCCTAGAATTGAGCCTTGGGGTACACCAATTGTGACCTCCAATGTGTCTGATGTCCTGTTCATGAAAGAAACAGACTGACATCTGACTGTTAGATAATCTTTGAACCAGGAATTTGTCAGTCCTCTTATACCATAGCTCTCCAGTTTTTTAAGTACGACTGAGTGATTAATGGTATCGAAAGCTTTTGAAAAGTCTAGGAACACTGAGAGTGAGCCATCCTTTGTAAATTTATCATTTGCTTCCACAACATTATTTATGAGATGAAGGATAGGGTGAATGGTGGAGTGTCCCTTTCGGAATCCAAACTGATAATTATAAATGATATTTTGTTCCTCCAAGAAAGTATTTAATAATAACATAACAAAATATTTCGAAGTCATTTGCACATCTGCCTAGGTCAACATCATTTCCTGGGAGTTGTTTAGTTTTTGAGTGGCCAGTTCAACAAATGTTAACATATTATTTTAGAAAATAGGCACTTTGGTCATGGGCTTGGAGCATCTCTCATTTTTAGCTCATCTTGACAAAGTCAAGCTGAGCTAATCCCATCACTCTTCATCCGTCGTCTATCCATCCGTCCATCCATCTGTCCATCCATCAACACCATGTTTTGGTCTTCTCCTCCAACGCCACCAGGCCAATTCAAGTGAAAGTTTGTGTGAGTGATGGTCCCGAAGGGGCATTGCATTTTTATTCAACTCAGCATGCCCAGCCCCATAGGGAGGGAGTGGGGAAAAAGGCTCCAAAATATTTTTAAAATCTTCTTCTCATGAACCAGTGTGTACAATGACTTGATATTTGCTATGGCGCTTCCTTTTGAGGTGTAGAATCAAGTTTGTTCAAACGAAGTTCGTGAAGCAATATTTGGCTTTGTAATGGGAGGGGTAAGATTTTTGGCCCGTCCAAAATTTCTATTTTCTGAACCCATGGTCTGGTTTGAACCAAATTTGGTATGTAGTATTATTGGGCCATAAGTACTTGACTCATGCAAAAAAAAAAAAAAAAAATCCTGCATCACCACGGGAACCCTGGGAGTTAGAAATAGAAATATTTTCAAACGCCCATATTTCCCAAACCACACTGAACAAAGAGCTGTCATTTGGATATGAAGTATCCCTAGGACTAGCAGAATTGAATGGTAAAAAAAAATTGCCATCGGTTATGTTAGGGTGTTCTGTTATGGGCATCAAAAGAATGCTGAGTCAGCATATTTGCAAAAATTTTAAAAAATCTTTTCTCCAGAACCAATCATTAGAATCTTTTGATATTCGGTATACAACATTCATAGGAGGGGGGGGGGGGGGGGGGGGGGGGGGTTGTGGTCAGATACAAGTTTGTTAAAATAAAGCCCATTTGTTCATATTTGGGCTCAATACAGGAGCCCGAATATTTAACATAGGGTAATATGGGAAATATTCTTTAAAAACCTTCTTCAGAACCACCGGTCAGAATCTTTTAATGTTTGGTATACATCATTGTTATGAGGGTCAGATTCAAGATTGTTCAAACCTAGTCCCTAGGTTAATATTTGGGCTTCCTACGGAAGCCCAAATTTGAACTTTGTTCAATATGGGGGATAATTTTCAAAAATCTTCTTCAGATCCACCAGTCGGAATGCTTTCATATTTGGTATGCAACATCTTTAGTGGGGTCAGATTCAAGTTTGTTCAGATCAGATCCCTAGGTATATATTTGGGCTCTCTATGGTAGCCCAAATGTTTACTTAGTGCGATATGAGGAAATTTCTTTAAAAATCTTCTTCAGATCCACCAGTCGGAATGCTTTCATATTTGGTATACAACATCTCTAGGGGGGTCGGATTCAAGTTTGTTCAATTTGAGTGCCTGGGTTAATCTTTGGGCTCAATATGGGAACCCGAAATTTAACTTAATACAATATGAGGGAATTTCTTCAAAAATCTTCTTCTTCAGATCCACTAGTCAGAATGATTTCATATTTAGTATACAACATCTCTAGGGGGGTCAGATTCAAGTTTGTTCAAATCGGATCCATAGGTTAATATTTGGGCTCACTATGGTAGCCCAAATTTTAACTTGGTGCAATATGAAGAAATTTCTTATAATTTCTCTTCTTCAGATCCAACAGTCAGAATGCCTTCATATTCGGTACACAACATCTCTAGGGAAGTCAGATTCAACTGTGTTCAAATCGAGAGCCTGGGTTAATATTTGGGCTCCCTATGGGAGCCGGAATTGGCCATGTTGCTTAATAATTAAAAATTTTGCATTCAGTACCCTCTAGAGGTGTGTAACTAAGATTAATCCACATAGGCTGTATCAAGGGGCTTCATAAGGGAGCTCTACATTTTACATTATGATCAACTGAAGAAGAGGCATGATGCCCGGATTATTTTTGTCACTCCTGCGGGGCTCAAGGATTGACAGTGTATCCTATGGGAAAGGATTGCTTAATGTAAACTCATTCTTGGACTCTGTTTATATTGTGTTCTGTTCAAAATGAGCGCTTCAGGCCCCATGGGGCCTCTTGTTTTATTTGGAGTTGAGTGATTTTCTCTTGCTGTCATATCAAGAGATATTCACTTAAAATTGTTAATTTACTGATAACAAGAACATCATTTGTAATCCCTCCAGGGGATTGTTTTCAGAACATATTTTAGAAACTATTGTAAATACATTTTCCAAGTTTAATGTGTTTCTTTTTCATTCCATCTTGTTTGGCTTTTTGATATTTTGGGCTTTCAGTTTATTTTCATGTTGTTTAGAGTTCAACGTTGGACTTTTTCTTACACATTTATATAGCCATTCATTTCAAGAGCATATCTTGGAAATTGTTATCGATTAAGATTTAAATTTTGTCACATTTTATTTTTATCATGTCTAGTTGTTGTGTGCCCTTGGAAATCCCAGGATGTGAAGCAGTGTTTGTTTACTGTGGTAAACAAGCTCTGTTTTATTGGTAAAGTAGGACCCAGTAACCAATGCCTGGACTGGAAGTTCTCTAAAATGGGCAACATGGCCTATAAACAATTGGCAGACTTTACTTTATAACCATGTTGTGGCCACGATAAACCATTGCACAGAACTATGTGACCATAATAAACACTCATAAGTAAATAAATGTCTAGTTGTGCTATTTAATATTTTGACCTGTCATACTTTGTATTTAGCTCTCCTCGTGGGAACCTAGGGAAGTGAAGCAGTGTGTTGTCTCCCGCTTTTTGAAAAAAATGGGAGATATTAAATTCGGGGTGTCCTTCCATCCTTCCATCCGTGTTTGTCGTTTCCAGACTCTAACTTTCCTTACAGTGACCGGATTTCGATGAAATTTGGTTAGTAGATCACTTTCATAAATTGTGGATCTAAGTTCGAATATGGGCATTTTCCGCGCATATTTAATTAGGTTTCCAGATTCAAACTTGCCTTAAAATCAACCAATTTCGATGAAATTTCATATATGGATTACTTTTATTAATACCTAGGTCAAGTTCGAATGTGGGAAATTTTGTGCCAAAAATCTGTCCGTCTGCCTGTCCGTCTGCCCTGTGTGTCAATGCACCTCAGACTAAAAGCCGTATTTATGAACCGATCTTCACAAAACTTGTTGGGTATCTTTGTTATCATTGTGAGACCAGAATATTTGTTTTGGGGTTTGGTCCAAAATACAAGATGGCTGCCAGTGGCCATTTTGTCCCTAAATTGGGTGTAATCAGTTTTTTGTACAGAACTTCTATATGAAAGTTCGGATTTGAATAAATTTTTGTATGAATGTTTATTAACATGCAATACATCACATATAGTATGGGTTTTGTTCTCGTGCAAAAATTATGCAAATTAAGGAAACTTTGATTTATTCAGTGCTACTATTAATGCACAGTTAGTGCACACCTTCCGTGTTTTTCGTTTCCAGACTTTCCTTACAGTCAGTCAATTTTGATGAAATTTGGGTAGTAGATCACTTTCATCAATTGTGGGTCCAAGTTCGAACATGGGAATTTTCCGCGCATATTTAGTTAGGTTGCTTAAATTTGATTGGCTGATGGTTTCCAGGCTCTAACTTTCCTTACAGTCAACCGATTTCAGTGAAATTTCATATATGGATTACTTTTATCAATACCTAGGTCAAGTTCGAATGTGGAAATTTTGTACCGAAAATCTGTCCGTCTGCCTGTCCGTCTGCCCATGCATCAACGCACCTCGGACTAAAAGCCATATTTATGAACCGATCTTCACGAAACTTCTTGTGTATCTTTGTTATCATTGTGAGACCAGAATATGTCTTCATCATTACTTTTTTGCAACTCTACAAAGTCAGACTCTCCCAGTACCATATACAGACCACCATATTATCTGGACATCACTTCCAAGGTTTCATTAACTTCCAATCACAAGCTTTACAGGTTGGTTAACACTTTTCACATCAGTTTAATGTAATATGTCTTAGCATACAGTCTTAATTTTTAGTGATTCTCACAGTTATACTCCACATCACTTTACTTGCTTTGACAGTGACCTGCGTGAAAATAAATCTGATAACCACTTTCTGAAGCACTGTCTGTTCTGTCTCTTCTAAATAACTTCCTCTTGCAACTCAACTATATTCCACTGGATGCATTAATTCCCCTTGAAACTGCTGCCCACCGGAAGACATGAATTCACTGAATTTGCTTGTTTACAGCAGCAAACAAGTGCTCTCTCTTTTACTGGTAAAATAGGACCTGGTCACCAATGCCTAAGCTGAAAGTCCTCTAAAATGGGTAACATGGGTATAAACAATTGGCTGGACTTGACTTTATAGCCATGTTATGGTCATGATAAGCCATAGTGCGAAATTATGTGACCTTAAACACCAATAAGTAAATAAATGTCTAGTTGTGCAATTTAATATTTTTATACTGTACCAATGATCCAGACTTAGCTGGTGCTAACTCTAAAATATCTAGGGCGAAACGCAAATTTTCCCCCCAATCCCCAAAATTTGCATCTAAAACCGAAAATTACATGTCCTATATGGTCCTCCATACTTTTACTCCACTGCGCATGTGCAGTGTCAAGGAAGTCTCAAAATTAGCGCAATTATCATTCTTTGTTTGGCCCTCAATACAGTTGCACTTCACTGTCATTTGTGCTTGTAAAAGTTTTAAGGATGCCAGACACATAATTATGAGAGAAATGGTGGATATAAGGAGGAAAGAAGGAGAGGAAAAAACAGTGGAAACAAATGTTCAGGGCTGTATCTTATAATTATTTTACGAAATTATTCATGTTACCTATTTTCGAGGCATGACCTTGTTGTGGTCATTCTTGCTATGAATGTTCCATTGTTTAATCAGCGTTTCCTCTCTCCCTTTCCTTTATTTCCCCCTAGCTATTCTCCCATGCTTTTGGCTTATTTTTTGTAATGTTTATTACTAAAATTTCTTGGGAGTTTTGGCTTGGAAACAGAATTATTTTCTGTTGTTTTCCCCATGTTTACGTCCTCACCCTTGGGTGGTTAGGCATTTTGGTCTGCATCTACCATCTGATGTTCTGCAGTTTCTTCTCTGGAAGTCTCTGTTTTGCATCAGATAGTGTTTAAATTGTTAACTGATTTCGGGCCATGTTTATCAGTGCCTGGAGTCATGTTTCCGGTTTGGTTACACTTTTTGTTTATGTTGACAACGGTTACTTCTTATAGTGATTACTTGTCCTCTTCTTAGTTCAGTTCATAGCAAGATATATTAATATTGTCCGTAAGTGTTACATTAATTTTTTGAACTGATTTTAAAATTTTTGTCCACACTTAGGCTTTTTTGGGATCCATTTGGGCTCATTGTTCCCATTGGGAACTTGGGCTCTTCTGAAAATTTTTTCAAAATTTTTTTTTTTTTTTTTGGAAATTATTTTCTTTTGAAATGTTGTTATGGATTATAATATATTATGTATATTTATTTCAAGGGTTAGTGCAAGTAATATGACTGTGTATATTTTTTCATGTTGAAAAAATATTCTTCAATTGTAATGCGAGGATATCTTCCTCTAATTCACAGGTTCATTGTGTTTCTTATAGTCAATGTAGTCGCACTAATTCTTGCTCTGTGTATGTTGGTTGATATGACAACATTGGAGATGTGTGTCACGGTATTTTGTTAGCGGTGAGGGGTCCATTACAGTCCTCTCTCCGTAGGGTCACTCTATATTATCAGTTTCTTTTTCAGAATTCAGAGTGATGTTTCCGTGATGTCTTCATCAAGTATGTCTCCGTCGTTGCAATATTAGGGCTAGCGGGAAGTGCTCAAGGTATTACAATTGCCGGGAGTTCGCTAGTTCGATCGAAGGCATTGATCGCTCGCTAGTCCGCCCGGTGTCGCGATCATTCACCAGGAAAGAATGGCTCAGCACCCGGGTTCGTCTGTCGCAGTCCAGGGAAGCAGATTGGGTGATGCGAGCACTATAAAGCATCAGATGTGCACACCCAGCAACGACGGATCCGAGGATAGTATGGAGGAAGCCTGTTAGTCCAGTAGCTAGCTCGTCCAGGTCCACCCGGACCGCGAACGAGAGAGGTCCCCTCTCTCTTGCATCAACATCTGCGCTGCGATGTTGTTGTATGTTTGTTCGCCTAGTCGGAGCTTACGCCCACTCCTCCTGCTCGGGACGCTCTGTTGCATAGACAGTCCAACGTGTCTGTTATATTGGCTTCCTCATCCTCGTCAACAGACACGACCGCACCTTGGCTATGTGACCACAGATTTCCAGGGAACGTTCGCATATTATATAAATGCAGGATTGAACGTCCTGGTGCTCTTGCTTCACCGACCAAGGAATACACGTCGACCAGGTCACTCCATCTGCTAGCCAGGGATACGAGACCTTTTCAGTTGGGGCGTTTGCATATTATATAAATGCAGGAATGAATGTCCCGGGAGCTTACAGCGGATTATTCACGTAGGACAACGGCTCCACAGGTCTCATAGAGTAACATGAACAAGGTGTTGTTACCATGATGTCTTTGTAAAGTGTGCTTCAGTCGTCACAGGCAAATGAAGAGCTAGCGGCAAAAGTGCTCATGCAGATACGTCAATTACCCGGGAGTTCGCTAGTTCGATCGAAGGGTTTGATGCCCGCTAGCTCGCCCGGTGTCGCGACCATTCACCGAATGGCTCAGCACCCGGGTTCGTCCATTGCGGTCCAGGAAGGAAATTTGGGTGATGCGAGCACTATAAAATACAATGTGCACACCCAGTGACGACGGATATGAGGATGGTACGGAGGAAGCCTATTAGTCCGGTTCCCGGCTCGTCCAGGTCCATCCGGGCTGCGAGCGAGAGAGGTCCCTCTCTCGTACTACAACATCTGGGCACAGATGTTGTGATACAAAACGTTCCTCAGTCGGGGCATACGTCCACCGCTTGGGATACTCCGTTATATAGACAATCCAGAGAGACTGCTCTTTCGGCTTCCTCATCCTTGGCTACGTGACCAGTCATATTCAACCAACATCGCCGACCAAGGATTCTACGGCGACCAGGTCATGCCATCCGGTAGCCAAGGATACGAGGCCTTCATACTCCGGACGTTTGCATATTAGAAATATGCAGGAATCAACGTCCAATGAGCTTCTAGCGGCTAAATTCTGTAAGACCGCAGCTCCATAGGCCTTCGTTATGGACGTGCTATCGCAGATAGCACAAATTATTGCAGCATCCCAGCACCCGACAGTAACTTTGTCGGATTAAGAATTATCCGAGGAAGCTGGGTTAGTACGTTCCGCTGCAGCTTCAGGCACAGATGACCAAGAATTACAAGTGGTCCGACAGGATGGCGAAAGGGATACGGATGAGTTGTATTTTCCCTTTCGGAACAACATAATTGCCGTAGAGTGAATCCAGCATTATCTTCTGACATTGTTCCTCTGGACCAAAAATTGCTGCGTTGCCGGATAAGAGACTGATAGCGCCACTGGACTCAGAATTCTTATTGGTTTAGGGACCTCATCCCTCAGTTTACGACATAGTCCAGATATGTCTCATGGAGATTTGATCTGTTGAATGAAGCTATATTTATATAACTTGCTACCTAAATGGGCAGGTCAGGTTTCTTATCGGCAAATGCTCTACATCTGCCTTTCATCAATTTATGGAATACTTTGTAACGGCAGGACAGAGCATTCTGAGAGTTCTCTGCATCAAGACGACAGGTCAGGACCTAGTATTGTTCATATCGTCGTCTATGTCAATTCCAACCACGATGTTGGAAACGACAATATCGTCTAGCAGGGTCAGCTTAGATGCATCATCGTACGCAGATCACCTTACCAGAACGTTATCATTACGTCTCAAAGGAAAAAGAATTCTAGGATGTACAACCTCCTTAAGAGTTCTTTCAAGGGCCTCACGTAAAACTCCGCCCTTTTGGTGGCAATATGGAGTTGGTTAGACGTGATGCGGCATCAGAAGTCCAGTCTCTTCTGGAATGATCGCGATAGAGATCGTACAAATCTAGGAATTTCCAGGTTTCTACAACCATCCTTTTCTGGTTCCAAAACCAGACGGCTCGTTCCGTCCACTCATAATTCTGAGCTGGATAAACAAGCTGATCGTGGCTCCAAGTTTATTTATGACCGATCGGTCAGAGCGAGTATTCGGGTGTACGACTATGCTACATGCATAGATCTCAAGATGCGTAGTTTCACGTCATGGTACATCAGGCGTTCAGAAAGTATCTTCGTTTCTTCATCATAGGAGTCATGTATCAATTCCGAGCAATGTGCTTCGGTCTGAATCTAGCCCCCTTTGCTTTCACTCGAGTAACGAACTCGGTAATGACTCATTTCCGAGCTCATTCGTCTGCGATAACGTTGGCCTACGTGGACGACATTCTTTAGAGGTACGGCAATGAGTTAACGCTTCAGAACGATGTGCAGAATCTGCTTCTATTGCTCCGACGTCTTGGTTTCATAAGTAAACGAGGAGAAGTCGGATCTGGTATCATCCAAGTCATTCACCCACCGGGGGATGAGCTTCGAAACGCACAATATTTTCGTTCGTCTGCCGTTACCCAGAGCGGAATTAATCAGTTGTTATGCTCACTATTGTCTTCGCTCAGACAAGGTCTCAGCGAGAGATCTCATGAGACTAATACGTTTTTGCAGAGCTGCCACGATTTTATTCCGATGGGGCGGTTACGCACTTGTCCTCTCCAATTTCTTCTGATTCAGAATTGGAGGGTGAAGATTTTTCGCTCGATACGGACATCTTCTTGTCAATCAAGTGAATAAGAGATTCAGACTTGGGCAGGTTTTCAGTGGTTAACTCAGGGAGTTCCACTGCAATTGCCGGATCCAAGTTTTACAGTCTTGACGGATGCCAGTCAAACAGGTTGGGTCGTATCATTGAGCCCAACGGATTTGAAGGGCCAGGGTCTTTGGGATCCGTAGTTCCTAATTAAGCACATTAACATCAAGAATGATGTCATTTTGGCTTGCGCTACGTGAATGGATGAACGTTATTCAGAATGCTCATGTGCTAATTCTGTCCGACAATTCGACGGTATTAGCGTATTTTCGGAACTAGGGAGACAATCATTCCATTCTGTTATTGATGTTAACGGAAGGAATCTTTCTGTTTGTACTAGAAAGTCAAGTTCTCCTATCGGTCCGTCATATTCCGGGTTGTCTGAACGTATTAGCGGACTCCATTCACGGAGGGGCCTCTCGTTGACGCCAGAATGGACTTTCAACAAACGAGTATTCAGTCAGATTTGCTACCAAGGAGAGCGGCATATTATCGACTTTTTCGTGACACATCTCAACAATCAGTTGCAGAAGTATGTGTCACAATGTTTGGATCTTTGAGCGTTTGCAGTAGACGCTCTATCGATCTCGTGAGATGGAATAATAGGATATGCGTATCTTCCAGCGCTGTTGATTCAGCAGATATTGCTCAAGTTATATATCTCAATGCAAAATTCTGTTGGTAGCATTTCTATCTCCACAAAGACTGTGGATTAATCTACTCAGGCGTCTGTTGTGGGACATGCCGTGGAAGCTTCCTCCACATTTCGGTCCATTCTATGGTCAGATGGATTCAATTTACTATCGGTACTGCTTATGATAATATCTTCAATCAGCAGTCTGTGCTGATTGAAGATATTATATCTTCAATCAGCAGTCTGAAGTAAGAGTTACGCAAATAATGTTGCTATTACAGATCTAGTGAGGGCTGCATATTGTTCTTAGCCCTCCACTTTCTCGAATTTGTATCTGAGAAATATTGAGTCCTTTTCTGCAGATCTGCATTGTTTAGGTCCATTATTTTTTACTCAGAATGTCATCCACTAAACAGTGGCAACTATATATATGTAGGCTTTCGGTTCCGGCAGTGACTCTGTCCTGCTGCCCTCTTTGCTCTGGAGTATTTGATCCAGGGCAAGGGGGGTGGGGGTGGGGGGGGGATTCCCTTAGGTCACCTGCTTTATAGTGTAAAGCAAGGGAATACCTCCCTTGGAGTCAGTAATTCCCAGTCGGTACTGGGACGGTTTTAAAATAAAGCTAATGTTTAGTCATCTATGTAATATTTTTTAAGTGTTGCTCGGTGTGAGACATTTGTATATATCACGCATTAATCAGGCGTTAATATACAATCCTCAGACACTTTTATATGAGTATATAGAGTCTCATTTTGCGGGACTTCCTTATTTATTGGCTTTCCTTTAAAAGTATTAGTATAAAGGGCTATACTGAATGTAAATGGAGATCATTGATGTTATTGCGCTCAATTGCAGAATGGTGTTGTGTCTTTCTTTTTGATACAAATAAAAAAGATACAGGGAAAGCCTATCTCTCATTTTCTCCTTCAGGGGATAGTTCTGTTATATGTAATTGAGTCTATTGGATTTTCCTTTATGTCCTAGGCCCTCCAACCTTTTTACAATTCAGCTAAGTCTGGGTCATTGGTACAGTAAGAAAACGTTAAAAAATTTATAGTAATTTATATATTTTTAGCTCACCTGAGCGAAGCTCAAGGGGAGCTTTACTAATCACTTTCTGTCCGTCGTCCGTCGTCGTCCGTCCGGCGTTAACTTTACATTATCGACTTAAACCACTAGCCCAATTTTATTCAAATGTTGGCTAAATGTTTATTACCTAATGCCAATTCAGATTTGTTCAAATGAAGTTGCCCCTCCTCCTGGGTGGTGCCACGCCCCCAAGGGGCACCAAAATCTTTGTAAATCTTCTTCTCATGAACCAGCAGTAGCAGAGACTTGATATATGGTGTGCAGCTTCCTTTTGAGGTGTAGACTCAGATTTGTTCAAGAGAAGTTTGTGGGGCTATACTTGGCGTCGTTATGGGAGGGGTAAAATTTTTTGCCCCGCCCAAAATTTCTATTTTCCAAACCGAGAGGCTGATTTGAACCAAATTTTATGTGAGGGCTTATTGGGTCATGAGTACTTGATTTATGCAAAAAAAAAATTTCCCGCAGCTCCGTGCGAACCGCAGGAGCTAAAAATAGAAAAAATTTAAAACGCCCATATCTCCAAAACTGCACGGCATTGAGAATTTTTATTTGGTGTGCAGCTTCCTTAGGACCAACAGAAAGGATTGGTAAAAAAAAAATTGCCATCGGTTTTATCATAGGGTACAGTTTCGGGACTTTGAAAAGTGCTGAGTCAGCACTTTTTAACACTGTAGGCAGTGGGAAAAACATTAAAAAATCTTCTTCTCCAGATCCAGCAGGCAGAATCTTTTGATATTTGGTATGCAACATTGTAGGGTGGATCTGATTCAAGTTTGTTCAAATCGGCCCCCTGGGTTCATATTTGGGCTCAGTATAGGAGCCCGATTTCGAACTTAGTGCATTTCAGGCAAATTTCTTAAAAAATCTTCTTCTCCAGATCCAGCAGGCAGAATCTTTTGATATTTGGTATGCAACATTGTGGGGTGGTTTTGATTCAAGTTTGTTCAAATCGGCCCCCTGGGTTTATATTTGGGCTCAGTATAGGAGCCCAAATTTGAACTTACTGCATTTCAGGCAAATTTCTTTGAAAATCTTCTTCTCCAGATCCAGCAGGCAGAATCTTTTGATATTTGGCATGCAACATTGTAGGGTGGATCTGATTCAAGTTTGTTCAAATCGGCTCCCTAGATTCATATTTGGGCTCACTATAGGAGCTCGAATTCGAACTTAGTGCATTTCAGGCAAATTTCTTCAAAAATCTTCTTCTCCAGATCCAGCACGCAGAATCTTTTGATATTTGGTATGCAACGTTGCGGGGTAGATCTGATTCAAGTTTGTTCAAATCGGCCCCCTGGATTCATATTTGGGCTTACTATAGAAGCCCGAATTCGAACTTAGTGCATTTCAGGCAAATTTCTTAAAAAATCTTCTTCTCCAGATCCAGCAGGCAGAATCTTTTCATATTTGGTATGCAACATTGTAGGGTGGATCTGATTCAAGTTTGTTCAAATCGGCTCCCTGGGTTCATATTTGGGCTCAGTATAGAAGCCCGATTTCGAACTTAGTGCATTTAGGCAAATTTCTTAAAAAATCTTCTTCTCCAGATCCAGCAGGCAGAATCTTTTGATATTTGGTATGCAACATTGTGGGATGGATCTGATTCAAGATTGTTCAAATCGGCTTCCTAGATTCATATTTGGGCTCACTATAGAAGCTCGAATTCGAACTTAGTGCATTTCAGGCAAATTTCTTAAAAAATTTTCTTCTCCAGATCCAGCAGGCAGAATCTTTTGATATTTGGTATGCAACATTGTGGGATGGATCTGATGCAAATTTGTTCAAATCGGCTCCCTAGATTCATATTTGGGCTTACTATAGAAGCCCGAATTCGAACTTAGTGCATTTCAGGCAAATTTCTTAAAAAATCTTCTTCTCCAGATCCAGCAGGCAGAATCTTTTCATATTTGGTATGCAACATTGTAGGGTGGATCTGATTCAAGTTTGTTCAAATCGGCCCCCTGGGTTCATATTTGGGCTCAGTATAGAAGCCCGAATTCGAACTTAGTGCATTTCAGGCAAATTTCTTAAAAAATCTTCTTCTCCAGATCCAGCAGGCAGAATCTTTTCATATTTGGTATGCAACATTGTAGGGTGGATCTGATTCAAGTTTGTTCAAATCGGCCCCCTGGGTTCATATTTGGGCTCAGTATAGAAGCCCGATTTCGAACTTAGTGCATTTAGGCAAATTTCTTAAAAAATCTTCTTCTCCAGATCCAGCAGGCAGAATCTTTTGATATTTGGTATGCAACATTGTGGGATGGATCTGATTCAAGTTTGTTCAAATCGGCTTCCTAGATTCATATTTGGGCTCACTATAGAAGCTCGAATTCGAACTTAGTGCATTTCAGGCAAATTTCTTAAAAAATTTTCTTCTCCAGATCCAGCAGGCAGAATCTTTTGATATTTGGTATGCAACATTGTGGGATGGATCTGATGCAAATTTGTTCAAATCGGCTCCCTAGATTCATATTTGGGCTTACTATAGAAGCTCGAATTTGAACTTAGTGCATTTCAGGCAAATTTCTTAAAAAATCATCTTCTCCAGATCCAGCAGGCAGAATCTTTTGATATTTGGTATGCAACATTGCGGGGTGGATCTGATTCAAGTTTGTTCAAATCGGCCCCCTGGATTCATATTTGGGCTCACTATAGAAGCTCGAATTCAAACTTAGTGCATTTCGGGCAAATTTCTTCAAAAATCTTCTTCTCCAGATCCAGCAGGCAGAATCTTTTGATATTTGGTATGCAACATTGCGGGGTGGATCTGATTCAAGTTTGTTCAAATCGGCCCCCTGGATTCATATTTGGGCTTAATATAGAAGCCCGAATTTGCACTTAGTGCATTTCGGGCAAATTTATTAAAAAATCTTCTTCTCCAGATCCAGCAGGCAGAATCTTTTGATATTTGGTATGCAACATTGTGGGGTGGATCTGATTCAAGTTTGTTCAAATCGGCTTCCTAGTTTCATATTTGGGCTCACTAGAGAAGCTCGAATTCGAACTTAGTGCATTTCAGGCAAATTTCTTAAAAAATCTTCTTCTCCAGATCCAGCTTCAGAATCTTTTCATATGTGGTAAGCAACATTGTGGGGTGGATCTGATTCAAGTTTGTTCAAATCGGCCCCCTGGGTTTATATTTGGGCTCCGTATAGGAGCCCAAATTTTAACTTAGTGCATTTCAGGCATATTTCTTAAAAAATCTTCTTCTCCAGATCCAGCAGGCAGAATCTTTTGATATTTGGTATGCAACATTGTGGGGTGGATCTGATTCAAGTTTGTTCAAATCGGCCCCCTGGGTTTATATTTGGGCTCAGTATAGGAGCTGAAATTTGAACTCCGTGCATTTCAGGCAAATTTCTTTGAAAATCTTCTTCTCAAGATCCAGCAGGCAGAATCTTCTGATATTGGGTATGCACCATGCTTAGGGGGGTGAGATTCAAGTTTGTTCAAGCCAAGTCCCTGGGTTCATATTTGGGCTCACTGTGGTAGCCTGAATTATAACTTAGTTCAAAATGTGGAATTTTCTTTAAAAATCTTCTTCAGATCCAGCAGTCGGAATGTTTTGATATTTGGTATGCAGCATCCTTAGGGGGTGAGATTCAAGTTTGTTCAAGCCATGTCGTCCATATTTGGACTCACTGTGGGAGCTCGAATTGTAACTTAGTTCAAAATGAGGACTTTTCTTTAAAAATCTTCTTCTTCAGCCATGTCCCTAGGTCCATATTTGGACTCATTGTGGGAGCTCGAATTGTAACTTAGTTCAAAATGAGGACTTTTCTTTAAAAATCTTCTTCTTCAGATCCAACTGTCGGAATGTTTTGATATTTGGTGTGCAGCATCCTTAGGGGGGTGAGATTCAAGTTTGTTAAAGCCAAGTCCCTGGGTTCATATATGGGCTCCCTGTGGGAGCCTGAATTATAACTTAGTTCAATATGAGGAATATTCTTTAAAAATCTTTTTTTTTTAGATCCACTGGTCAGAATCTTTGGATATTTGGTATAAGCTTTTCTTGGGAGGAGCAGATGCAACTTGTTGAAATCAATTCTCTGGGTTGATATAAATTTAGGCTACCATGTCAGGTGAGCGCCCTCAGGCCCCTTGGGGCCTCTTGTTTATACTTACCAATGATCCAGACAGGGATGGCCCTCCCATGAGTTGGGAACTCAGACCTCCCCGCTGAGTACATAACGCTTACAGGCACTGGTTGTAAGAATGATAATTGCGCCAATTTTGAGACCTCCTTGACATTGCGCATGCACAGTGGAGTAAAAGTATGGAGGACCATATAGGACATGTAATTTTCGGTTTTAGATGCAAATTTTGGGAATTGGGGGTAAAATTTGCATTTGGCCCTAGATATTTTAGAGTTAGCACCAGCTAAGTCTGGGTCATTGGTAAGTATAAAAAATATATAAATTACTATAAATTTTTTAACATTTCGACATTTCATATTTTGTATTGAGCTCCCCTCACTGAATGTCAATGTGAGCTGATTTCAAGAGCATACACTCTGCTCATTCCAGAAAGTACAGTTCAGCCGCCTGGACTGGTAAAAATTTTTGCAGGTGCAATAATATTACATTCCAAACACTAATCATAGGAATAATCATCAAAACTTTTATTAAAATTTTGCTGATGATGATTTTTATTACCTGGTAAATGCATGTGTTGACATCACTGCCCACTCATGGATTACAACAAGTCTACGGCAGCTGAACTGTATGACTTTGAAATCATTGCAAATGGTATATACCTTTATTTTTTTTCGGGGGGAGGGCATTATGTTTTCACCATGTTCGTCCGGCGGCCATCCGTTAACTTTTAGTTTCTGTCAAATAACTAAAGAACCACTTATTTGATCAAATCATAATTTTAGGGGTAACATGTGGATGACTAGAGGAAGTTTCCTTTCGATTTTGGTCCAGTGTGCCAATTCTATATGGCCACCATATTGAATTTGGTTGCTGTCCAACAGCTGGTGAATGCCGACTCAAATCGTTTTTAGCTCAACTTGACAAAATCAAGCTGAGCTACGTACGTAGTACGTATGTACGTTAGTACGTACGTATGTCCACAATGTCCTTTGGCACACCTCACAGGTCGCATTTAATCATCAGATCGCTTTGAAACTTGGTAAGCTTGTTTGGGGTGACTTCTAGATGGGAGCTATGTATTGATTTTCTTCAATTTCCATAAAAAAATGTTGCCGTGGCCAAAGTTCTTAAAGCTTAGTTTAGTCAGACCTCAATATTTCCGTTTGGCACACCCTACAGGGCACATTTATGATCGGATTGCTTTGAAACCTGGCATGCTTGTTTGGAGTGACCTCTAGATGGGAGCTATCGATTTTCTTCCATTTCCATCAAAAAATGTTGCCATAGCCAACGTTCTTAGAACTTAGTTTAGTCAGACCTCAATATTTCCCTCTAGCACACCCTACAGAGCACATTTATGATTGAATTGCTTTGAAACCTGGCATGCTTGTTTGAGGAGACCTCTAAATGGGAGCTATCGATTTTCTTCCATTTCCGTCAAAAAATGTTGCCGCGGCCAACGCTCTTAGAACTTAGTTTAGTCAGACCTCAATATTTCCATTTGGCACACCCTACAGGTCACTTTGTATGCTTATTTGGGGTTACCTCTAGATGGGAGCTATCGATTTTCTTCGATTTCCGTAAAAAAATGTTGCCACTCCAATGACCTTCGATGAAGTTAGTAAAAACTTAGTGCAGTTAAGCATCAATATTTCCCTTTGACACACCCTGCAGGGCACATTTATGATTGGATCACTTGCAAACTTGGTGTGCTTGTGTGGGGTGACATCTATATGGGAGCTGTCGATTTTCTTCCATTTCTGTCAAAAAATGTTGCTGCTGACCTTTGAACTTCGTTTAGTCAGACCTCAATATTTCCCTTTAGCACACCCTTCAGGGCACAATTATGATCGATTCACATTTAAGTGGCTCAGTAGGTAGAGGTGCAGGCTGCAAGCCGAGAGGTCCTTTGTTCGAATCCCACCTGCGGCAACCGCGTTGTGTCCTTGGGCAAGACACTTCATCTCCATTGCCCGCGTGGGGGCACGATGATGCTGTGTACTAAGGTGTACTGCACGTCGATGGTATGCATGTCTTCAACCAATCTAACCCTGCCTGTGCTGCAGTGCAGAGTTACGATGTTGGGGAGCTGGCAGCTGCTCGCCGTTGCTCGGTGGTTCTCTCCGGGTACTCTGGCTTCCTCCACCCGAAAAACTGTCATGGTTGTGATTAGCCATTGTGCATAAATATGTGACCTTAAACATCAATAAATAAATAATCACATTTAAACTTGGTATGTGTGTTCGGGGTGACCTCTAGATGTGAGCTATTGCTTTTTTTCATTTCCATAAAAAATTATTGTTGTTATCACCAGCCTTTGAACTTACTGCCTTTGTGCATCAGCTTATCCCTTTTGCTCTCTCTGCAGGGTATATTTATGAATTTCCCTGAAAAAAAAACAAAAAAACCCATTGCCACAAGCAATGACCTTCTACTTAGTGCATTTGTGCATTAACTTCTTCCTTTGGCATGCCTCAGAGGACACATTCATTATCAGGTTGTTTTGAAGCTTTGTATGCTTATGCAGGGTGGCAAAGATAGCAGCTATTGATTTTCTTTTCATCTCTATCAAAAACTGTTGCCGTTAGCAACAATCTTTGAATTTATTGCATTTGTGCATCAACATTCTTTGCCTTGGCCTACAGGCCACATTTATCATAGGATTGTTTTTGAACTTGGTGTGCTCATTAGGCAAGACCTTTAGATAAGAGCTATTGATTAGCATTCATTTCTGTGAAAAAAGTTGCCATTTACAATAACCTCTGAACATACTGCATTTGTGTATCAACATTCTTCCTTTAGCCAGTCTTACAGTTTACATTTAAAAATGCATGGATTACTCTGACGTTGTGCACACACAATGCTGTTATGTTGAAATTTCATCAAATAACATTGGTACCAATGATCTTCAATTTTGCCATTTCATTTATAACTTACCAAGTTCAAGTTTGTCAAGTTGAGCTACAGTGTCATTGACACTTTCATTTTTTTTTAATTGTGCATTTTTGGTGTCTAGAGAAAGCTTCCTTTCGATTTTGGACCAGTCTGCTGATCCATGATGGCAGCCGGTGGCCAATTCATTATGTCTTCCATGGTGGCCATCTTGAGTTTGTTTTCCGTCCAATAACTAATGAATACTGGCTCAAATCAATTTCATTATTTGGTTATGCTTCATCGGTGTCTAGAGAAAGCTTCCTTTCGATTTTGGTCCATGATGGCAGCCAGTGGCCAATTCATTATGGCTTCCATGGTGGCCATCTTCAATTTGCTTTCCGTGCAATAACTAATGAATACTGACTAGAATTAATTTCATTTTTAGCTTAACTTCACAAAGCTAAGATAAGCTATTGCCATCACGCATGCGGTAGTCTGTTAGTCTGTGAGTCTGTTCACATTTTCCTTTAGCACAGGCTACACCCCGTAGTTCTTATCCGATCATCACGAAATTTCATATGCAGGTTTGAGGTCATGTCTAGATGACAACGTCCCCCTTTGGTCACGATCGGTCAACCGTGGTGGCTGCCCGAGCTCAAAACCTGAAAACCATTAGCACAGTCTACAGGTCGTATTTATGAAGGAATTTCATTGTAACTTGGTAGGATGCCTCTGTATAATATCTTGATGAGAACATCACCTTTTGGTCATGATCTGTCAACTGTGTAGGCTGCCCAAGCCCGAAACCCAAAAACTTTTAGCACAGTCTACAGGTCATATTTATTGACTCCATATAATGTCTAGATGAGAACGTCCCCTTTTGGTTGCGATTGGTCAACTGTGATGGCTACAGGGGCATTTAGCTGTTTTAGTGTTGGGAGGACACTTGGAGGATTTGTCAACTTCTGAGGACTCTGTTGAAATAAACTGTCGAAACAGTTTCAAGGGAATCCTCAAGCCTTCACTGGGAGTAATGTAATTCAGAATGAGATATGGGTCCATCACTTTAATCCGGAGTCAAAACAGCAAATCAAACAGTGGAAGCACCCTGGTTTACCTCTGCCTAGGAAGTTCAAGAAGGTGGCATCAGTTCGAAAGATGATGATTCTTTCTGTGGTCTGGTACAGCAAGGGTGTAAATTAATGAAGGTTAATCCATTAATTAGACAATATTATTCCACAGAATTACACCATTTGAGAAGGGCCAGAAAAAAGCAGTGTGGAAAACTCCAGTCAGGGGTGCTTCTGCTTCAGGACAATGCCCCTGCGCACACCTCACAATGGCAGTTGCTACAGCAGTAGAATGCAGTTTTGAAATACTTCTCATCCCCAGCACTACCCTGATCTTGCATCCTCCGACTTTTATCTTTTCTCAAAAAAACTCCAATCTCACCTGTGGGGGAGAATGTTTGCTTCTGATATGAGGTCCTGTAAAGGCCTTCATGCAGGTTAAAAAAAGGCGTGTACAGAGAAGGAATTACTAGGCTGGAGCATTGCTGGAATGAGTGTATTGTCATTCGTGGTCACTCATAGGAGCAGGCAATATTATGGTATGGTTATGTCTATTCATCTGTCTGTTGGGCTCTTTATCTGTCTGTCTGTTAACATATGCTTGTCCAATAAGCTATGATCCCCGTGGGAACCCCGGGAAGTAAGCAGCACTTGTTTACTGTGGTAAACCAGTTCTGCTTTACTAGTAAAATAGGACCCAGTCACCAATGCTTGGGGTGAAAGTCCTCTGAAATGGGCAACATGTTGATCAACGATTGACTAAACTTGACTTCATCTCCATGTTGTGTCACGATTAGCCATAGTGCATAAATATGTGACGTTAACCACCAACAAACAAACAAACAAACAATAAGCTATGAATTAAAAATAGAATATGTTTTCAATATTAGAATTCACATTAAATATTTTTTTTCAAAACCCAGTATCAGTATTTCCATTAGTTTCTTGAATCCTGCACCCTATGTAACATGTAACCAACTAACCCTGTGCATTTTTACAGCCTTAGTAAGTGTATATTTTCATGTAGTGTTTCATACGGCGCCTATCAACTAATTCTGTGCAATGCCTATGGTCAGCCAGTGTATGTTAACTTTTTGCATGCTGCTGGCGGATATTCCTGCCCAACACAGGGTTTCTCTTGTCCCCAAATAAGTATAATTTGGGCACATTTAACCCTTTACCTAACATGAAAAGCAGACGACACTTGCAAAAAAAATTCTTGAACAACTAATTTTTTTCATTTTTTGTCTCAAAAACATAGGTTATGACCCCTCATTGGAACGAGCTCGATGAGCTCGTTCCAATGAGGGGTCATAACCTATGTTTTTGAGACAAAAAATGAAAAAATAATGAAAATTAACTGACGATTTTTGAGAATAGCGCTGGCCGGTTTTGGCCGTTACGTTGGGTAAAGGGTTAATCAAATTTTCACCCTGTCAGCTGAATGGATTTTTTCACCAATGATTTCTGATATTACATTTGGATTAAGTTTTCATCAAATCTAGTCATGGCTGCTTCATAGCAGCCATGACTAGATTTGATGAAAAATGTCTTGAAAATACTCAGCGGGTTAAGAGTTAGCGCAGCGTTAGTCACAGTGATATTATCAATTATCAAAAAGCATTTAAACTCTGCTCATGGAATGGATTGTGGGAAGATTTTTTTCAGTGAATTCCAAACCTGAAAACCTTTTCTATATTCAATTAATAGCTTGTTGTCCATGCAATAACTTCAAAACTTTATAAACAAAAGATCACATTTTTGTATGGTGGATTAAACCTGAATAGAAGAAGGTTCCTTTTGATAACCAGCATTCTTTAATATCCATCATGGCCACCAATTTGCATTTTTAATCTTTGCATCTCCACACAATACCTTGAAAGGTGAATGAATGACCAATGGATCCCATTTTTCTGGGGCATAAGTGTTGACCATAGAAAGGTTTGCTTTGATAATTAGTATGAAGGCCTAAAAAGTTAAAAATCTGTTTCTCATGCCCTCCCGAATGGTCCTTTAGGCTGCCGCATGCTCCCTTTTTATAACCAATGCAAACTTAAAAAAATAAAAATTAAATGGTTTATGTCTGATATTTTACCCAAGTTAATAAAATTGATAAATTTGTCCCTGGAGTGCAACAATGTTTCTGAAAACCAGCTCAAACTAAAATGCAATTCGAATGCAATTACTGGTAATAAACTGTATTTATCATCATTTTTTCCATAATACTTTTCTGCCTCACCTTCATCCTGATCTGTTTGCATTAATCCCTTATTTATTTTAAAAAATCTTTTTTTTATTACAGAATCATCATACACAGAATCAAAATCATACTCATCTAAATCAAGTGAAAGTAGTAAAGCCAGTCGCAAGAAACTGCCCAAAACAAACCAAGCACTAACAACTACAATCATCACAACAGTTACAACAGTTATAGGTACAAATTTCTATATTTATCCAATGGAGTGGTCTTCTGATAATGGTTATAGGAATAAATTTATATATTATCCAATTTAGTTGTCTTCTCACTACGGTTATAGGTATAAATTTATATATTTTCCATTGAATTGCAGGGCGTATATTTCATCTAATTTGGGAGAGTCCATTTGGATTCTCGCGAAAATGGTAGCAAGAATTCATACCTGCTATGAGTGTCCCAGGATCCCATGAGGCCTCATGCTTGAACCCCTGTTGTATACTGATAACACATGTTGACCCTTTACCCAGCTCAGCTTTTTATCCCCCTGCAAGGAAGGGATATAGTGTAGATCTCCATCCATCTGTCCATCCATCTGTCCATCTGTCCAAACTTTGTTTAGGGCATAACTTGAACAGTGGTTAATGGATTGTTTTTGGTATATGTCTCTATAGCAACAATGTCTACGTCAAGTTCGATGACCAGCGATATCCAATGAAAATTATGGGAGCTATTGCCCTTTGTTTAATAAAAAATATTGTGCAATGCTTGTTTATGGTATAACTTGAACAGTAGTTAACAAATTTCAATTCTTTATGGTCAGTGTCTCTATAGCAACAATGTCTACGTCAATTTCGATGACCAGCGATATCGGATGAAAATTATTGGAGTTATTGCCCTTTGTTTAATAAAAAATATAGTGTAATGCTTGTTTATGGCATAACTTTAATAATAAAAACCAAATTTTATTTCTTTTTGGAATATGTCTCTGTAGCAACAATGCCTACGTCAAGTTCGATGACCAGCGATATTTGAGAAAATTATGAGAGTTATTGCTCTTTGTTGAAAAATATTGTGTAAATCTTGTTTATGGAATAACTTGAACATTAGTAACCAAATATCAATTTTTGTTTGTATATAACTCTTTTGGGAACAGTGTGTGGGGGCGCAGTGTCGTTGCGGTACCCGGTTCTCGTCAAATCACCGAACTTAAGCAACATCGAGCGTGGTTAGTAGTTGGATGGGTGACCATTTCAGTGACTGATTCGTGCTCCCGTGTTGTGTCCTTAGGCAAGGCACTTAACCCCGATTGACTACATGGGGGCACGATGATGCTGTGTACTAAGACATAGTGCACGTCGATGGTGCACATGTCTTCAACCAATCTAACCCTGCCTGTGCCACGGCACAGAGTTCAGAGTTACAATGTTGGAGAGCTGACAGCTGCTCGTTGTTGCGCGGTGATTCTCTCTGGGTACTGCAGCTTCCTCCACCCATAAAACTGTCACCGACATGATACAACCCTGGCTGTTAAAGTGTCGTTAAACCCTACTAAATAAATAAATAATTGGGAACGATGTCTACCTCAAATTTGATGTTATTTATTTATTATCTAATGAAAATTGTTGGAGTTAATGCCCTGCTTTCTTTGCTCCAAAATTCATTTTGAAGGATTAAGAGCGACTACATGAGGGAAAAGAATGGCTCCTATAAACCCCCTCCCCCCTTCCTCAGTGCCAATTGGGCAATACATGCAGAAAAAAAATTGAATCCTATAACCCCCTCCCCTGACCCCTGGGTGCCAATTAGTCATTTTTTTTTTTCCTTTCGTCCAAAATGCATTTGGAAGGATTTAGAGTGTGTTCATTCATAAAAAAGTATTTTACTCCTATGACCCCCCCACCCCATGTCAATTGGTCATTTTTTTGGAGGATTTAGAGTGATTAGATGCAGAAAAAAATGATTCCTATGCCCCCTCCCCCACTTGCTCCACCATCTGGTCAGTTAGGCCTCAAAAAGATTTTTTGGGGGGCTTCAAGATGGGTTTGGCTGGATTTATAATGATTTTATGTGGGGAAAAAACCCACCTATGCTCCCCCTCCCCAATTGGGTGTGCGGGGGTGATTAGCAGCGCTTGGCATTGCAGGCATCTTGTTAAATTTTAAAACCTAAACTGAATTTGATAATTTTTAAAAAAATAAACTGTATTTACCAATAAAACCTTACAAATATGGATGTCATTGGAACCAGCTCATTGAGCCGGTTCCAAAGGCAGCCAACAATTTACAATTTTATTGACAAAGTATTTCAGGTCATGTTACCCTTATATTGGTTAATTTGCTGCCACTATGTTATGTAAACGGTTAAATTGACTCAATTGTTTTCACACAAATCCTAGTGGAGGTGCAGTGAGAATCTTCATGGATTCTCACTGGTTTTGTGTGGGCTTCTGTTCTTTATTCCATGTGGCTGTTTGAATTCACTTTACAGTATGGAATTCATGGACAGGTCACTCTCCACAAGTAGCAGTATTTTCATGGACACAATAACATTAGATTCCAAACATTAATTATAGGAATAATCATCAAAAATTTAATTTATGAAACACCATGATAATTTGTATTACCTGGTACACGCATGTATGGACATCACTGCCCACATGTAGATTGCTACCAGTCAACGGCGGCTATTGTACACTTTTATGTACTTCTTTGCATTGTGTATAATTTTATCAGTTCCTTTGGGGCATGGTGGCTCAGTTGGTAGAGGTGCAGGCTGCAAGCCGAGAGGTCCTCGGTTCGAATCCCACCTGCGGCAACCGCGTTGTGTCCTTGGGCAAGACACTTCGCCCCCATTGCCCACGTGGGGGCACGGTGACGCTGTATACTAAGGCGTACTGCACGTCGATGGTGCACCTGTCTTCAACAAATGCTAACCCTGCTTGTGTGGAGTTCGTATGTTGGGGAGCTGACAGTTGCTCGCCATTGCTCGGTGGTTCTCTCTGCGTACTCCGGCTTCCTCCACCCATAAAACTGTCACGGTCATGGTTAGCCATTGTGTAGAAATATGTGACCTTAAAACACCAATAAATAAATAAATCAGTTCCTTTCTTCAGAATTAAAAATAACACAGAAACAAGTTTTTGATGAAAGCCCCTTTTCATAAATACTTATGCATCTGAAAAATACATAAAATTTCTTTTTCAATAGCAGAAATTCTTGTTGAGAAAATTTTCTGAAATTTAAACAACTGGATATAAGCAATCAGGTATAAGCCATGATACACCACAGAAATAAAATTAATACAAGTAACAAAACGATGCTAGTAAAGGATCAGAGCAATGGTAGGCTTTTTTGTGTGCAGAGTACGTCACAAAGCTATAACAATGTACAGGCATCATTCAAAAACACATAGCAGTGCGACATTCTGTATTTATACAAATTACTTTCAAAACTATTGTGGACAAAGTGATAAGCTAGATGCTTTTACAATGTTTCTAAGTATTTTAAAACATAAGTTATGACCCCTCATTTCTAAGTTCCAATGAGGGGTCATAACCTATGTTTTAGAGACAAAAAATGATAATGAAAATTAATTGGCAATTTTTGAGAATGGCACTGGCCGGTTTTGGCCGTTACGTTAGGTAAAGGGTTAAATAATATAATTATCGTTAAATATGAAAAGTAATAAACAGAATAATTGCTTGACTGGACTGGTTACATGAAATAATTCATTCGAGGTGAGGGACTATATTGAAAAAATTCGAGCACATTCGTGCACTTGTGTTTGTACAACATCCCTCACCTCTCATGAATTATTTCACGTAACCAGTCCAGTCAAGCGATTACTTTCTTTTTATTCAACTCTGTGCATCATGCCATGTAGAAATCGATTCCCATGAACAATTGAAAGACTGGTGAGACTATGACAATGCCTACTTTTAACCTGAGAAATAGTAAATATGTACTGAACAGAAAAAAGAAACAATATTCACATGAAATTGAATTAATAATACCAAAGATTTCTTGTTTTTTTTCTCTCTGGTGGCATATTACTGTTTGTGATTAAAATATGGCTGAATACCACAGACATCCACTCTGTTAGACAACCATGAAATAAAGCAAAGTGCAAAGTTTAAATGTCTGTAGGAGAAAAGGTGCCAAAACTTTGATGGAAAAGAAATTGTCGCAGGAGCAAGTTATGTGTTAACTCTTTGAGACTTTAATTATCCTGACATTCAAACGTCACTGGGAATTCAGTTTCTTCAATGTTTTTTCACAATGCGACGTCAAACATCGGAAAGTACAAATAACAAGATATTTTTCACATTAGTGATTATCTGACTGAGGGCTAGGTTATTTTTGGAGGTCTGAATTTGTTATTCAAAATAATTTGTAATTAAACAAATTTATATAAACAAAATATATTTGTGTTTGACTGACTATGAAATATAAGCAAGGAGAGTGTTGGCATTTGCTCTGGTATCCTCATTTTTTGAAAGCCCTGATTGTGGCCTATGGCACTCAACCAGTTAAGAAGTCTTCGCAGGAGGATTATATTATATTAGTATTTTAAGCTGAGATAACATTTGGCTCAACCATTATCACTGAGCACTATTCGGGAGAAAATAGGAATTTGAGGTTAGTACTTCAAAAAATCAAAAAATAATAACAAAACAAATGACCACAAACTATCAACGTGCTGTTTGATTTCGTACGAAATAACACGTACAAAAGTATCAAAGGGTTAATGGTATGCTGAAAAATATTCAGCTCAACAACTTCAAATACATTAGGAAAAAAACTATTACAACCACCAACATCAAAAGAAGTATTTGTATATTTTATGAAATATTAGGATTGTTTATGTGTTTTTTTAATTTTAACTTCTTGCATGGGTGCTGGCAGATATTCCCACCCAGGATTTCTCTTGCCGCTGAAATAAGTATAATTTGGATACCCCTAATCAAATTGCCCTCCTCAAAATTGATTGGATTTTTTCACAAATGGTTTTTTATCAACCTACCTTACAGTTGTTTACAACTGGCTTGCACTACAGTGGAAGTCCCTAACTCAGAAGTATACTCTCTATTTTGATCCTTTGCAAGTGATTTGGGAGAGAAAAGTGGTGCAAAAAGTGACGAAAAAATAAGCCAAAACTGGGACGAGTGCTACCGGTGCACACCCAGTAGGGGTCGCTCTTCTCCTAGAACTAATCCATGTCTTCCGGTACCAGTGTGCGGATGTATAACCAACGTGTCATTTTTATGTGTACCCATACTATGTATGGTACACATAATGCCGGCATCCGGGGTGACCATCTGTCGTTCGTCCATCTTTTGTCCGTCTGTCTGTCCGTCCGGAGTCCGTATCCATTTCTTTGGCATTCGATAACTTGAAAAATATTGCTTGGATTGTCAAGTTACTTTATATTTATGTTCAGGTTACTGATGTGCCGAGCTGTATAGTTTTTAGTGTAAATCGTATAATTTGATCCTGAGATATTAACCCTTTATCCTTCAAATTGAAAATTCCTCCAATCCCTTTGGCATTCGATAACTTGAAAAATATTGCTTGGATTGTCTAGTTACTTTATATTTGTGTTCAGGTTACTGATGTGCCGAGCTGTATAGTTTTTGGTGTAAATCTGATGATTTGATCCCGAGATATTAACCCTTTATCCTTCAAATTAAAAATTCCTCCAATCCCTTTGGCATTCGATAACTTGAAAAATATTACTTGGATTGTCAAGTTACTTTATATTTGTGTTCAGGTTACTGATGCGCTGAGCTGTATAGTTTTTGGTGTAAATCTGTTATTTTGATCTCGAGATATTAACCCTTTATCCTTCAAATTGAAAATTCCTCCAATCCCTTTGGCATTCGATAACTTGAAAAATATTGCTTAGATTGTCAAGTTACTTTATATTTGTGTTCAGGTTACTGATGTGCTGAGCTGTATAATTTTTGGTGTAAATCTGATAATTTAATCCTGAGGTATTAACCCTTTATCCTTCAAATTGAAAATTTCTCCAATCCCTTTGGCATTCGATAACTTGAAAAATATTCCTTGGATTGTCAAGTTACTTTATATTTGTGTTCAGGTTACTGATGTGCCGAGCTGTATAGTTTTTGGTGTAAATCTGATGATTTGATCCTGAGATATTAACCCTTTATCCTTTAAATTGAAAATTCCTCCAATCCCTTTGGCATTCGATAACTTGAAAAATATTGCTTGGATTGTCTAGTTATTACTTTATATTTGTGTTCAGGTTACTGATGTGCCGAGCTGTATAGTTTTTGGTGTAAATCTGATGATTTGATCCCGAGATATTAACCCTTTATCCTTCAAATTGAAAATTCCTCCAATCCCTTTTGCATTCGATAACTTGAAAAATATTACTTGGATTGTCAAGTTACTTTATATTTGTGTTCAGGTTACTGATGTGCCTAGCTGTATAGTTTTTGGCGTAAATCTGTTATTTTGATCCTGATATATTAACCCCTTATCCTTCAAATTGAAAATTCCGCCAATCCCTTTGGCATTCGATAACTTGAAAAATATTGCTTAGATTGTTAAGTTACTTTATAATTGTGTTCAGGTTGCTGATGTGCTGAGCTGTATAGTTTTTGGTGTTAATCTGATAATTTGATCTGGAGATATTAACCCTTTATCCTTCAAATTGAAAATTTCTCCAATCCCTTTGGCATGAGATAACTCAAAAAAGATCAATCCGATTGTCATGTTTCTTTATATATTTATTCAGGTTACTGATGTGCTGTGCTGTGTAGTTTTTTATGTAAATCTGATAATTTGATCCAGAGATATTAACCCTTTATCCATCAAATTAGACACTCCTTTGATCCATTTCTATATGTACCCATACCTTGTATGGTGTACATAATGTTAGCATCCATGGTAGCCCTCCGTCATACAGCTTTCTACTAGTTGCGTGTATGGGTACACATCTGACGATTTCATCGGCCTATTTTTTTTTCTTCCGCCATCTTAGGAAGATATGCTTTCGTTTGCTCTTATAAAACAGTGATAATTCAACTTGTTTACACCATGTTCCTGTGACTGAATTATGGATCTGCTGATCTTTTAATAAGAGGGCTGTGTTTTTAGCTCACCTGACTGCAAGTCGATGTGGAGCTATTGCCATCACTTTTGTCCGTCTCCGTTGTCCATCGTCCGTTAAGTTTTTGCAAACTTGACATCTTCTCCGCAACCACTAATCCAAATTCAACCATATATTGCATAGACCATCTATGGAGTATACCCTTTCTATTTTGTTCAAATGAAGCAGCTGCCATGTTCAGACTCTGGTTTATGCCCCAAAAGCTTAAAAACCTTTAAAAATCTTCTTCTCATGAACCACCAGAGGGAATGCCATGATATTTGGTATGGAACATCCTTTGGTGTAGAAGATTAAAGTTAGTTCAAAGGAAGTTGATAGGTCAATATCTGGGCTCACTGGGGGTGGGGGGGGGGGGGTGGGGGGGCATATCCATTTTGAGTTCTGCCCCAAATTTCTATTTCAAGAACCGGTAGGGCAATTTCAATGAAATTTGGCATGTAGTATAAGTGGGTCCAAAGTAATTGATTGATTCCCCCCCCCCCCCCCCCCCCAAATTTTTCACAGTCCTGTGGCAACCCCAGGGGCTATAAACAGAAAAAAATTCAAAAGCCCACATATCCTGAACCACAAGGAACAAAGAACTGCTATTTGGTATGAAGCATCCTTAGGATCGGAACAAGAGATTGGTTAAAAAAATTGCCACTGGTTCAATCAGGGTGCCTGGTAGAGAGTATTGAAAAAATGATGAGTCAGCATTTTTGCAGTAGTTTATCCTGGAGAAAATTTTCATTCACTGAGAACCTTGATTGACATCTAGAATAACATGTTCTTAAAACAACAAATTGCTGCCAGACACGTTCTAATCTGTTAATATAATCAGGAAATGAAATTGTTCAGAAAATTTGATCAGACCCTTTCAATGCTGTACACATGTTTTTTCTTTTTCCTTGGGAAAAATTGATCTGATTCCTGTATGAATATCTTTAATTTAACCCACTCATGACTTCAGTGTGTTTTCCAAAGATTTTATTTCATGTTGAACCCCTTTCACTACTGTGCACATATATGTTTTTTTCTGATTTCTTGGAAACATTTATGTGATTCCGGCATGCATATCTTTAATTTAACCCTCTCAAGACTGCAATGTGGGTTCCTAAGATTTTATTGATGCCATGATCAAACACTTTCAATGCTGTGCACATATGTTTTTTCTGGTTTCTTGGAAACGTTTCTCTGATTCCTGTATGAATATCTTTAATTTAATACTCTCAAGGCTTCAATGTGGGTTCCAAAGATTTTATTTCATGTAATACTGTTAATGAAAACCTATTTCTGATTTCTTTAAAAATAGTTTACCCCTCAGAATAAGCCTCCATAATTTCTCTTTCTGTTTTGTTTATTTTTTATGCTTGAACCATTTTCACACAGACTTGAATTTACTGGTGGCAGTTTCTCTAGTTTGAAATCTCTCTTATTCTTTAAAACCACTGGGCCAAATTCATTCATTTATGGCACAGACCATCTTTGGAGTAAACCTTTTCTCCTTTGTTCAAATGAAGCAAGGTACTTAACCCTGATTGTCCACATGGAGGCTTTATGATGCCGTGTACTAAGGCGTACTGCACATCGATGGTATGCATGTCTTCAACCAATCTAACCCTGCCTGTGCTGCAGTGCAGAGTTACAATGTTCCTGAGCTGGCAGCTGCTCGGTGGTTCTCTCCGGGTTCTCCGGCTTCCTCCACCCATAGAACTATCAGAAGGGAGATATATTGTTTTAGTGCATATTCTTCTTCTTCTTCTCCTCCTTCTCTTCTTCTTCTTCTTCTTCTTCTTCTTCTTCTTCTTCTTCTCATACAAACTTTGTCCGGGGCATAACTTTTTTGTCTTTTGACCTAGACCTTAGATATGTGGCATGTGGATGTATCACCATGAGCTGGTGTGTCACGTACCATAGTGACCTTCATTTGACCTTGACCTTTGACCTGAAGGTCAGATTTATGTGCTTTTTAAGGGAAACTTTGTCTGGGGCATAACTTTTTTGTCTTTTGACCTCGACCTTAGATATTTGGCATATCACCATGAGTAGGTGTGTCGTGTACCATAGTGACCTTCATGTGACCTTGACCCTTGACCTGAAGGTCAGATTTATATGCTTTATAAGGGATACTTTGTCCGGGGCATAACATTTTTGTCTTTTGACCTAGACCTTACATATTTGGCATTTGGATGTATCACCATGAGTAGGTGTGTTGTGTACCATAGTGACCTTCATGTGACCTTGACCTTTGACCTGAAGGTCAGATTTATGTGCTTTTTTAAGGGAAACTTTGTCCGGACCAGAACTTTTTTGTCTTTTGACCTTGACCTTAGATATTTGGCATGATTGTCAATAGTATTCATGTGTATATAATTTGCAGTGCATGAAATACAAAGGAAGGGGAGACATATGTTTTAGTGTACTAAAACAGTTTCTAGTTCTTAAAGCAACATAATCTTGTAATTTTAATCATAAAATTTTGTGGACTTCAATTTGTTTTGCAAAGATTTTATTTCATGTTGAACCCTTTCAGTGCTGGAAACATCTGATTCCTGTATGCATGTCTTTAATTTAACCCTCTCAAGACTTGTGGGTTCCAAGGATTTTATTGATGCCATGAACAAACCCTTTCATTGCTGTATATGTTTTTTTCTGGTTCCTTGGAAAAAAATTGATCTGATTCCTCTATGAATATCTTTAATTTAACCCTCTCATGACTTCAGTGTGTTCTTCCAAAGATTTTATTTCATGATGAACTCTTTCACTGCTTTCACTGCTGTACACATATCTGTTATTTCATGTTGAATGAACCCTTTCAATGCTGGAAACATTTATCTCATTCCTGTACGCATGTCTTTAATTTAACCCTCTCAAGACTGCAGTGTGGGTTCCAAAGATTCTATTGATGCCATGAACAAACATTTTTTTGCTTTGGGGGGTGGGGGGGGGGGGGGGGGGGGAGAACCACAGTAGTTCAAAACAAAAACAAAAAATTCACAGAACAGACCTTGCTAGAAAGCTTTCCTAGGACCAGCAGAAATGAATGGTCAAAAAAAGTTGCCATTGTTGTGTCATGGCAAATCAAAAAAATGCTCTTGCTGTTGATCACTTACTGATACGCTCATCTCTTTTTCACAACTTGAGCCAGGTGAGCGTTTTAGGCTCACTTGAGCCTCTGGTTTGTATATTCTCATTTACATTCAACCACATTCATGTTCCACATGCAGTGGGTGTTCTTCTGATCAACCCTGTGGGTTCTGTGGGTCTTGGTCATCCACCTTTTGAGCTTCTGTGAAACGTGTGCTGCATTCTCGTGGCTGTTCCTCCCTCATCTGCGGGAAAGGGGAACACTGTCGTTCGGGGCCCTCCTGACATGACTACGTCTGGTGAGACTTCTACCCCCCTGGGGCATGTGTAGTCTTTTTCTGCAGTGGATACTGCGAGAGCTGTTAAAATATCTGGTGAAGAGATGCCTGATTCTGGGACGGTTGTCCCTCTCCTTTCGACATCTGAGGCTGTCACTAGGGTTGTGACTCCTCCTTTGGAGCCAAGCTCGGTTGCTCTCTCTGCCTTTCCACCTGTTTCAACAGCTTCTGATGTATCTTCTTCTAATGCTGTTCCATCTGCAACATCTCTGGCTACCGTTTCAGCCGGCTTCCGCTTATCCCTGCAGTGGTCTGTTGGGATGTCTGGTAATTTGAATGTGGGATATTAGCCTCAGCCTTCCCTGGCTTCAACTCGGCAAAGTGGGAGGGTATGCCAGCCAAATCCTCTGCTGTGGTCTCTCAGCCGTCGAGCTCAGCAGGTTTTATATACATGGTGGGGTCACCATGGACTCTGTTGCGTTTCTGTCCACGCACTCTGGTCCTTCGGCCAGTTTTGTAGGACTGGCGCATTTTGTGCAGCCTAGACCTTCTGTCCCGCACTTCAGATCATCGGGGTATTTCATACTCCTATAAGCATCTGCATTAAGATGTTTCGGCTGCCGCCCGTCACCCCACATCAGGTGTTCTAGAGGATCATGACCCTTTGCTGGTCAAGAGGGTCAGGAGCAAAGCCCCTTTGCCGGGTTGTTCCCATGTCAAACTGGATGATATGGGCTGTGAGCTTAGGGAGGCTCCCTCCTTGTTCACGCAGGTTCTTTCCAAGATCCTTCCCATTGCCTCCAGTGAGGCTACTAGTGGTTTCCAGGTGCCCCTGTGTCGCCGCCTCCCAGGATTGGATGCAGGCTGCTTTCTGATCCCCCTGGTGTTCCTACACCATGGAAGGCATCGGCTGGTTTTCCTGAGATGGGCTATGTGTCTTCTGACTCGGAGGGTGGGTTACACACACCTGATGTCGAGAGCCATCAGTCTTCTGACTTGAGGGTAGCTCTTGACTTTGTGTTCGATTTTCTTCCGGAACTCAAATCGTCAGACTAGCCTGTGGAGCAACCTGCTTCTGGGTACCTTTGACCTTACCAGTCAGTACAAGTAATCGAAGCTTTTGCAGCATTGGACTCTAAGCTAAGTTCCAAGGCTATGAAGACTTCATTTGGCACCAGGGCTGATATCTTTTTGCTTCAGAGCGTTATTGTTTCTATCATTCCACCAATGCGTCGGTCTGCCAGACTTTAACGGTCTTGGATCAGGACTCCTCCTCCTCCTTTGGGCTTTCCAAGTCCAAGTTAGCCGTTATTCCTATGGCGACTCTGGAGTCCCTGTTGGGCTTATTGAGAGGGATGCAAGGCATGCTTTCTCTCTCGGATCACATTGTCTCTGCCTTGGCTGTTTATCTGCCAACAAACTGTCTCCTTTGCGCGTGATCTCTAAGGCGCTTGTGCATCTTACACGCATGCTTGTAACACGGCTAACTTGGAATTAGTTCACTGGGACACTGTGTTGGACACAAGCCTTTCACTTCCTGAAGGGCAACATGCTGCTCTTCGATCCGCTTCTTTGGCGGGTCCGCGACTATTCCATGGTTCCGTGGTGACTGTCCGGACTGATGTCCTGCGTCATTCCAAAGATTAGCTGCTGCTTCACCAGCTTAATCAGCCTTCTGTCGGAGGCCAGGGCCGATCTAAGCCTACCAGAGGCCCTTCTGCTTTCTTTATGAAGCCAAGGGATGATCGTCCTGCCTCTGCTTTTTCCTCTTACTCATGTGGTAAGGGTAAGCATTGGCAGACCAGAGGCAGGTCTCAGGATCCTTCATCTAGCAGAGAAGGTTCTTTCTCCTCTCACGGACCTCACTGGGGGTCAAAATGAAGGTCCTCACCTCGATTCATCCCAAGTTGGAGGAAGGATATCAGAGTTTGCAAACCGCAGGGCCTCGATCACATTCAATCCTTGGGTGTTAGATGTTGTTTCGGTCCGGTCTTCAGATATCCTTTCAGAAGTACCCCACTCTGTCGAGACTGCCTCTTCAGAATATTATTTCACGTTGGGAACTTTTAAGATAGAGATAGAAAATCTCCTGCCTAGAGGTCAAGAACATTCATTCAGTGGGATTTTATTCCTGCCTGTTCTTGGTGCCAAAGAAGGACGGCCGACACTGGCTGGTTATCGATCTTAGTATCCTGAACCAGTCTGTCATTGCTCCCAAGTTCAGTATGGAGACTTTCAGGTCGGTTCGCTGCTCCATTCACCAGGGAGATTTCGCTTCCAGCATCAACCTGCGAGACGCTTACTTTCATATTCCGATTCATCGGACATCGCGAAGGTATCTCAGGTTTGCTTTTCTGGGGCAAATTTACCAGTTGAAGGCCATGCCTTTCGGCCTCACCCTGGCTCCTTGGGCCTTCAGCCGACTGATGTCGCATGTGATAGCCTTCCATCGCTCACAGTTCAAGGTGACTACTTTTGCGTATCTGGACGATATTCTTCAGAAGCACTCCAATGCTACTCTTCCGGACGTCATATGTCATCAACAATGTTGATCCTGCTCACATCGCTAGGATTCTGAGTCAACGGGGAGTAGTCGGACCTGGTCCCTTCTTAGTCATTTTGTCATCTGCGGATGGACTTCTGTACTTTCGGTGGAGGTTCCCCGGTCGAGGGCTGTCATTCTCTCGGCTTTCACCCTGACTCTGATCCAGTCCACATCCGTGACAGCTCGGAGTATTCTCAGGCTACATGGTCTCTGCGGTTGGGTGATAGATCTCATTCCTTTAGGTCGGCTGCATGGACTTGCCCATGCCCTATCATGTTCAGACGACAGATGCCAGCGATCTCGGATGGGGCACGACGTTGGATCCTCTAGGTCTTTCCCTTCACAGTGTTTAGGACCAGGATCAAGCAGCTCTTCACATCAACCAGAAGGAGCTTTCTGCTCTTCTTCTGAGCTTCCGGCAGTGGATCCCCCACCTTTCGAATCGCCAGGTCCTTCTGTTGTCCGACAATTCGACAGTTGTCGCTTACATTCAGAACCAGAGCGGCACGCACTCGGTTCCCATGTACGAATTGGCTCGGGATCTTCTACGGCTCGCTCTGGATGTCAGCGCCGGGTTGGTGGTTTGTCACATTCCAGAACGTCTGAATGTACTAGCCAACTCCCTGACCTGACAGGGCAGGGTCATTTCCACCGAGTGGAAGCTTCACAGGGCCGAGTTCCCATCACTCTGTGATCTTGGAGGTTGTCCCCACATCGATCTTATTGCGACCTGTTGGAACCATCAGGTGGACACTTTTGTGTCCTCCTGTCCAGATCCTCTGGCCTTTGCCATGGACGCTCAGTCACTCAATTAGAATGGTCTGGTTGGCTATGCCTTCCTGCTGGTTCCAATTCTGCCTCAGATTCTAGCCAAGATACGAACCTGCAGTTGTCGGATCATTCTGATCGCTCCCCTGTCGCCTCATCGGGTGTGGATCAATCAGCTCCGATCTATGTTGGCGGCGGTTCTGGTGTGTCATCCTTTACATCACGACCTTTTTTGCCAAGGTCACTTGCGGAGGTTTCACGTTGACCCGACTTCATTATGCCTTCATGCATATCTTTTGTCAGGTCCTGTCTCCTTCGTAGTGGTTTTTCGAGACATGCAGTGGAGTGCATTTCTTCTTCAAGGTGTCACTCCAATGGTTTAGCCTATGCGGCTAAGTGGAAGGTCTTCTGTGATGGTTTGCTGATCACTCTGTTGATTATGCCGATCCTTTGATAACACAGATTATGGAGTTTCTGGTACATCTGTTTGATTCTTGGGGTCTCCAACCTGTTACCATCAAGGGGTTTTTTGTATGTGGAAAAGTGTCATATCAGAACTAATCCGTACCTCTCCAAGTTTATTCGGCTTAGGATTTTACAGCTTACCCCTAGATGGAATCTTTCTGGGTGCTGCTTTGCTTTGGGGGGGGGGGGGGGGGCATTCAAACCTTTATCCCGGGTGGTATGTGTTTTCTCACATGCAAGACAGCTTTTCTGATGGCTTTTGCCTGAGCCAGAAGGGTTAGTCAGCTTCATGCCCTCTTGGTTGATCCAGTCTTTTTCAGGAGCTCTGCCAACAGTGTTACTTTTACCACTGATTGCTCTTTTCTGGCCAAGAATCAGATACCAGAAACTACTCTACCTCCTATCTGTATCAGGGCTCTTCCTTCTGAAGAAGGTAATCGCCTTTGCTCTGTCCGGCTCAGGCACTTCACATTTATCTCAATTGGACACAGTTCATTAGGAAAGGCAGGAAATGATTCTTTCTGTCTCTTTTTCCTGGTCATTTTTCGATTGGATTTGTCTTGCTATTCGCTCATCACATGCTCGTCTAGCAACAGACGATTGTATTGCCAATCCCATTTCTGACCACGAGGTTCGTGCCTTGTCTACCTCCTGGGCTTATGCTGAGTCTGTCAAGTTGCAGGAAGCCAACTCGAGAAATACTTCTACTTTCTCCACCTTCCATCTGTGTCAATTGCAGGAGCAGTCTGAGGACCTTTTTTCTTTAGTACCTCTTTATTCTGCTCAGGCTTTTGTCTACCCCAGCCATTAAGCTTCTTCCAAGATCAGTTCCAGCCCTGTGCTTGGTTACTGTCCTTTCTGTCTGTGTGTCACACAGAGCCATACACCTCATCTACCATTGTCATTTACTAATGGTTGTGATGCTATGGTTTTGGAGGCCTAGGGAACTCTTCTTCTGTCCACGGATCCAGCGCAGTCGTGTTATATTGGGATTGGTTATTGGATCCCCCCTTCCTCTTGTCTATTCAGCCTGTTGTAAACAATTGTAAGATTGGTTGATAAGAAATTAAAATTTTATAGTAAATATCCTTTATTATACCTACCACAATTGTTTACGTGGAGGTCCTCCCATCTTCTTATTCGGGTAAGAATACTTCCTCCCCGCTGATCACATAACTCCAACGTTGGCAGATTCAAATAAGAATGACACATTGGTTATACGTCTGCGCACTGGTACCGGAAGCCGTGGATTAGTATTAGGAGAAGAGCGTCCCCTACTGGATGTGTACCGGTAGCACTCGACCCAGTTTTGGCTTATTTTTTCTTGGTGCTTTTGCACCACTTTTCTCCCCAAAATAGAGAGTATACTTCCGAGTTAGGGACTTCCACTGTAATGCAAGCCTGTTGTAAACAATTCTGGTAAGAAAGGAAATTTACTATAAAATTTAAATTTCTTTAATTAAATTCTGATGAAATTTCATCAAATCCTGTCATGGCTGCTTCACAGCAGCCATGACTAGATTTGCTGAAAAGATATCTTGAAAATACTCAGCGGGTTGAGAGTTAACAACACTTTCAGAGCCAGGGTAATATCATGTCGGGCTTCTTTATGGGTAGAGGAAGTCGGAGTACCCAGAGAGAACCACTAACCAGCAGCGAACAATTTTCAGACTCTCCAATTTAGTAATTTGGCACAAGCAGGGTTAGCAGTGATTGAAGGCAGAAAAACATAAGGGAAGGCTTGGACCTTAACTTATTACTCTGACTTCCCATCCCCTCGCCGCTTGTATGCAAAGAGTTTATGATTATTTAAGAATCAAGCTTTAACATTGAGAATCTGAAAATAGTTATACAATACAACTCTGTTAATTGAATAGCTACTTTGCCAGTGAAAATTATTCACTTTACAGGAGTATTCAATTAACAAGGATAGTGTAAATACGTGCATTAGATGTACTAGGGCCAAATAGGTCTGTAAACAGGTAGGTTTGGGTATTGTCGGGGTAATTTCAAGACATATTACATTTTTTTTTATTCAGTTAACAGGGGTTTATGCTCTAACCTCTGTGTAATTAACTTGACAAATTTGTACTGAAGGTTATGGAAAACAGTTTTGTGTTTGCAGGTTCTATTCAATAAACTGGGTTATTTAATTAACAGATAAACAATTGAGTGGGTCCCACTGTACAAACAAATCCTTCTGTTGCCTTTATGATATCAGCCATTCTATTTTACATTTATTCTCATTTCAGAAACCATCACCTCTTTGAGTAAACCATTAGTAGCACCTGTATGGAATGTTGTTGGCCAGCCTGTTGCTTCATCACTGTCACCATTATTTTCATATTTATTGTCCAGATTCTTTACATTTGTCAGTTATTTTTTGATAGCTGATGTTTGGCTTCTTGCCAGGTAAATATACTTTAGGAATAGAAACTCAGAGCTCCAGGTTAGATGTGTATTTGTTACAGGGAATTGCGTAATTAGGGATTTCGTGCAATGCTTGGTCAAAGTAATGATTTCACGAAATGACTAATTTGCCTACGGATTTCACAAATTCACTGATATTTTTAGGGATTACTTGAAATTACTGACTTTCACCTCCAGGGAGTTCATGAAATGACTGGTAAAGAATAAGTTATTTTCAGATATTTCATTTTTATTAAAACATATTTATTGAAACATTACACAACTATCAAAACACTACTGTAATATACAGTAAGTCTCTCTCTCTCCTCTGTCTTTTCTCTCTCCCTCTCTCCTCTTTCTCTCTCTCTCTCTCTCTTCAAGAACTGGCGTGAATGTTTTCAGTTTTTATTTATTGAAATATGTGAGGATGTTGTGACACTGGAAGTTACATTTCAGCCCTGAACTGCTTTAGGGATTTCATGTTTTTCCTTGGGATTTCGTGAAATCCCTAATTACATGAATTCCCTGTAACATATATACAATAGAATGCATTGATCTTCAGCAAAAAGTACATTGGAATTCATTTTTGAGCATACAAACACACTTCTAATTTTGAAAAGAAACAATTGAAAACCATATTTGTTAAGATACTCTATACAGACCAAAAAAAATACTCTTGTTTCCAAAATAAATGCATCCATTACTGTAATTACAGGTGTTTGATACAAACTGTAGATCGAATAATGGCTATACCTGATTAATCGGGAAGCCACCCAGCACTAACTGAAGTTTTTATCATTGAAGTTTTCATATTTTAGAACCAGAGGTGGACGAAGCTTAATGTGGGGGCATATGAGCATGGTACACCAGGTGAACCATTGTTTGGCATTGTTCAGGAATACGTTTATAAATTGATTCACAGAAACACACCATTTTCATGAATCTCAGATGTTGACAAGTGCTACCGAAGGTACTTTGGTCGGTTTCTTCTCCTTTAACCATCTCAATGATTGTTGAAGTGGAAGATCTGGACTGAGATGGAATTCTTTGGCCAACTGCAAGAAAGTTTGTGTACATTTGCCAATTATATGTATCAAGAATGTCTGTATTCTGTATAATCAACTTGCCCAGCCCCATAGGGGGGGGGGGGGGGGGGGGTGCGGGAAAATGGTCCAAAATTTTAAAAAAATCTTCTCATAAACCAGTGGATACAATGACTTGATATTTGGTATGGAGCTTCCATTTGTGGTGCAGAATCAAGTTTGTTCAAACGAAGTTGATGGAGCAATATTTGCCTTTGCATTGGGTTGGGCAAGATTTTTGGCCCCGCCCAAAATTTCTGTTTTCTGAAGTGATTGTCTGATTTGAACCAAATTTGGTATGTGGTATTATTGATTCATAAGTGCTTGATTTATTCCCCCCCCCCCCCCCTCCCCCTAAAAAAAATATTTACCATGACCTGTGGGGATCCGAGGAGCTCAAAATAGAAATATTTTCAAATGCCCATATTTCCCAAACCACACGGAACAGAGAACTGTAATTTGGTGTGCAGTATCCTTAAGACCAGTAGAATGGAATGGTAAAACAATTGGTATTGGTTATGTCAAGAGTGTTCTGTAAGGTTGGGTCATCATTGAAAAAATGCAGAGTCAGCATATTTGCAAAAAATTAACAAAATTTCTTCTCCAGAATCATTGATCAGAATTTTTTGATAATTGGTATACAGCATCCATAGGGGGTTCAGATACAAGTTTGTTAAAATTTAGCCTCTCGGTTCATATTTGTCTCAATTACAGGAGCCTAAATTTTCTCTTCATGCGATATGGGGAATAATCTTTAAAAATCTTCTTCAGATTGTTCAAATCAAGTCCATTGGTTAATAATTGGTATGGGAGCCTGAATGTTAACTTAATGCAATATGGGGAAAAATCTTTAACAATTTTCTTTTTCAGAATCTCTTGATATTGTGTATATCTTTACGGGGGTCAGATTCAGAATTGTTCAAAGCAAGTCCCTCAGTTAATATCTGGGCTCCCTGTGGGGGCCCAACTTTTAACTTAGTGAAATATGAGGAAAAATCTTTAAAAATATTCTTCTTCAGATCCACCAGTTAAAATCTTTTGATATTATTTGATATACAGCATCCCTAGAGAGGTTAGATCTAATTTGTTCAATCCAAGTGCCTGGGTTAATATTTGGGCTTCCTATTGGATCCTGAATTTTAACTCAGTCCAATATGAGGGATAATCTTTAAAACTCTTCTCCAGAAACACCAGACAAAATTAATACATGGTATACAGAATCCTCACAGAGGTTGGATTCAAATTTGTTCAGCTCAAGTCCATCAGTTAATAACTGGTCTCTCTGAGAGCCCAAATTTTTTAACTTGGTGCAATATGAGAAATAATCTTTAAAAATCTTCCTTCTCCTTCAGATCCACTGGTCAGAATCTTTTGATAATTGGTATACAGCATCCTTATGGAGGTCAGATCTAAGTTTGTTCAAATCATGTCTCTGGGTTAATATTTGGGCTCCTTATTAGGGGGTGGGCTTCAGGACGAGCAATCAAGCCTGCAAGTCAAGTCGGTGTGCATCGGGATAGGCGATAAGTAATTTTCCTTTGGGAATGATATGTTTTTGTAGAAAACCACCTAAGAAAGGGAGAGTACACTCCTAAATATAAAATAGACAATGAAACAACTCAATAGAGTTCAAGAGGACATGTGCATAGGAATCCCGTAAATAAGTCTTATTGGTATGCCTAACCGGTTTCGTTCTGATTGGAGAACTTCGTCAGAGGCAAAGGTAACTACTTGTGGCTCAGCCTTATATACTATCTCGGCTCAGTGTGGCGGATGCAGAGTGATGACGTATTTGGCAAATGCATGAGGTGTTTGTGTGGGCCTGTAATGAGTTTGGTGAGATGTACATACAAAATCGATATATCGAATGACGTCATCCTATTATTTCCATTGTTTAGTGGAAAAACCCGAATGTGGGGTAAAGGGAGGTAACAATAGTGGGATTAGCACTCTGTAGTAGATCTAAACATTACCTATGATTGTGAATTTTGCAGGTAGTAACAGAGAAATGTGATGTTAAGGCTCAAGTAGTCGGAGCAGGAGTAGCTGTTAGTGAAGGGATAGGTACAGACTAAAAAGGAAAGGAGCTATTCAGTATCATAGGATACGGACATCAGCGTTTGTGACAAGAAACTGAGGATATGGGGTGGAAATGAAATAAAATAAACTGATATACTGACTGTATTGTTTCTGTGTTATTATTTGATTTTTCCATTTACCTTAGCTGTAAGGAGTTAAGTTTGTAAAACGAGGAGCGATCTGGTCAGTAATAGTCTGGTAGTAAATAGTCTGATACCACCAACATCACTGACTTGTACCACACAGCAAAAGTCCTTGAATATGCAGCAGCTCACCTTTTACTACCAGACAATTACTGACCAGATCGCTCCTCGTTTTACGAATTTAACTCCTTACAGCTGAGGTAAAAGGAAAAATCAAATAACACAGAAACAATACAGTCAGTATATCAGTTTATTTTATTTCATTTCCACCCCATATCCTCAGTTTCTTGTCACAAACGCTGATGTCCGTATCCTATGATACTGAATCGCTCTTTTCCTTTTTAGTCTGTACCTATCCCTTCACTAACAGCTACTCCTGCTCCGACTACTTGAGCCTTAACATCACATTTCTCTGTTACTACCTGCAAAATTCACAATCATAGGTAATGTTTAGATCTAGTACAGAGTGTTAATCCTACTATTGTTACCTCCCTTTACCCCACATTCGGATTTTTCCACTCAACAATAGAAACAATAGGATGACTTCATTCAATATATCGACACAATTAGTTACCTTTGCCTCTGACGAAGTTCTCCAATCAGAACGAAATCGGTTAGGCGTACCAATAAGACTTATTTACTGGATTCCTTTGCACAGGTCCCCTTGAACTCTGTCGAGTTGTTTCATTGTCAAAATATATTTAGACCTGTTGCAATAGTTACGGCTAGTCATTCTAGGCCACCGCATCTAGTTCTATCAGCACCTTGAGCTTAAACTCTATTATCAGTAACACTACCGTCTGAATGTCGGACACAGACGAGCCGAATGCGAAGAGAATATACATGGCTCCTGCCACCTCCACGGCTCCAGTCACCTTTACTAGTGATAACAATAAGGCTATTCACAGAACTATTAGAAACTTGTGTATCAAACAATTGAAACTTGAACACCAAGCCTCATTCCTCGAATGTGCGTCCTCCAACCTATCACCTACTGGACCCCGACCCACATTACACCTAGCAGACATCATACATACACATACGAGACTCACCCATTGCCTTTCACATCAATGACCAAAACCATTCATTTTCTGACATTCGCTACTGTATTATACAGGTACTACACTCCGACCCGGAATCTCCGAAAAATACGGACCAGCGCCGAATTAGTGAAGTACATTGGATCTTCACACTAAAAACTCTACAACCATTTGGTCTGAACAGAAAGGACTTTTAATTAAGTGGTATATATTTACTAAATATAAAATATACACCCAATTATCTCCCACATATTTGTCAACTTTTTAATAAGTGATCAGTTTAAAATGCTGAACAAATTGATCATCACCTTGATGTTTTGACAACTTCGGACCGTGCTTGCAGCCATATAATTTCGAGGTATCACATGCTTTGATTGTTATCGTTTTGCATTAAAATTTATTGCATTAAAATTTAGAGTGAAAAAGTTGCTAAAAATATGAAAAATATAAATCTTACTTTCAAATAGTTGGTAAATACATTTGAATTCAATAAAAAATAATAAAATTTTGATTATATTCCATTGTTTCCTCGCTAGGTTTCCCCCAACTGTCAGTGTGATGTGATGTAAACTCCAGGTAAAGTGGAGATCATGAGGTGCACAATGGGATCAAATAATCAAAATTATACTGTATTATATTGAAATCTTGAGAAAAAAATACCTGGTGAATTTTTCTAAATCTTCAGTACTAATCCCTGTCAGTGTATTCTACATATGAACCCACCAATCTATGCTGCTAATATTTTTTCACACTAAAGAAAATAAATTCTGCCCAAGACAACCTGTGTAATTGGAAACTGAAGCACTGTTCAGTAGGGATTATCCCAGTCTGTAAATATCTATATTTACAATCTGTGGGGAATCTCCAATGCAGTTATTTCCCTTTCATCAGCAGGTGGTGAATTTCAAACTGGATCACCTCTATTTCTGCGCTAAATAAAATGGATTTAAGGCCTCATTCAGTAAACTGGAATAAATGAGCAAAGTGAGCATCAGTATATATTATATATTTACAAAGTTAATCAAATAAAAGCTAAAACAAAGTCACTAAGAAAATAAAAACTCCAATATCCAGTCCTGATTTGGTAAGTAGAATGTTGAAACAAGTCACCTATTTTCGTTTCACTCTCCTGAAATTGACATCTCGGCCAGCTTGAAACTTGGGAATGGGCTTTGACATGGGTAGAGCTCCTTAATTCTGAAATCTGAAAACATGGGGTGTGGGCTTCCACATGAGAATGGGCTTGGATACAGGTCAGTACGGTAAGATCCACCAGTCAGAATCTTTTGATATTTGGTATACAACATCCTTAGGGAGGTCAGATCAACGTTTGTTCAAATCAAGTCCTTTGAATAATATTTGAGCTCCCTATTGCAGCCAAAATTTTTACTTGGTTCAATATGAGGAATATTCTTATTAAAAATTTTTTTTCTCACGAACACCCAATCAGAATCTTTGATACATGGTATAGATCTTTCTAAGGGTAGTCAGATTCAAATTTGGATAAATCAAGTCCCTGGGTTAATATTGGAGCCCACATATTAACTTAGTCCAATATGAGGAATAATGTTTAAAAATCCTCTACTCCAGAACCACTGGACAGCATCTGTTGATATATGGTATAGAGCACCCATATGGGGGTCCAATTCAAGTTTTTTCAAATCAAATCCATCGGTTAATAATTGAGTTCTCTGTGGGTGTGCAAATTTTAACATAGTGCAACATGGGGATTAATCTTTAAAACTCGTTTTCTCCAGAAACACTAGTCAACATATTTTAGTACATGCTACACAGAATCCTTACAGGGGTTGGATTCAAATTTGTTCAAATCAAGTCCTTTGCTTAATATTTGGGCTCTCTATTGGAGTAAGTATTCAGATTCATTTTTTTCAAATAAAGCCTCTCGCTTGATATTTGTGTTCCCTTTGTGTGTGTGTGTGGGGGTTTCTCCCTACGTGTGTCTGAGGGGGAGGGGAGGGGCAGTTTTCAATACAGTGCAAAACTGTCAGAATCTTTTGATATTTGGTATACGACATCCTGGTGGAGGGGGTGGAGTGGCGGGGGGGGGGGGGGGGGGGGTTTGAGGAATTTTTAGCCCTAATTTTAACTTGGTGGAAAAGAGGAATATTCTTCGAAATCTTCTTGAGAACCACCATTCAGAATGTTTTGACTCTTGGTATACAACACTCTAGCCAGGCTCAGATTCAAATTTATGTCCCCTACTTGAAAAGTCGAAAAGGTATCTAGTGGAGACCTCCATTCGTCCGTCAGACTGTACCAACATTTTCTCTGGTATCTCAGCCACTGCTACTCCGATTTGAATGACATTTGGTGTTGTGATAGAGCATCATGGGGGATGACACCTGTATAACTTGAGTTTCTTCAACACATTTTTAGCTTAACTTGACAAAGTCAAGATAAGCTATTGCCATCACGCGTACGGAAGTCTGTTAGTCTGTGAGTCTGTTCACATTTTCCTTTAGCACAGGCTACACCCCGTAGTTCTTATCCGATCGTCACGAAATTTCATATGCAGGTTTGGGGTCATGTCTAGATGAGAACGTCCCCTTTTGTTCACGATTGGTCAACCATGATGGCTGCTCGAGCCCAAAACCCGAAAACCTTTGGCACAGTCTACAGGTCGTATTTATGAAGGGATTTCATTGTAACTTGGTAGGATGCCTCTGTATAATATCTAGTTGAGAAACGTCCCCTTTTGGTCATGATCTCTGTCAACTGTGATGGCTGCCCAAGCCCGAAACCCAAAAACTTTTAGCACAGTCTGCAGGTCATATTTAATATGGAGGGATTTCATTGTAACTTTGTAGGATGACTCTATGATGTCTAGATGAGAACTTCCCCATTTGGTCGCAATCTATCAACTGTGATGACTGCCCGAGCACAAAACCCCAAAACCTTTAGCACAGTCTACAGGTCATATTTATGGAGGGATTTTATTGTAACTTGGTAGGTTGACTTCATATAATATCTAGATGAGAACGTCTCCTTTTGGTCGCGATCATTCAGCCGTGATGGCTGCCCAAGCCCAAAACCCGAAAATCTTGAGCATAGTCTATACGTCGTATTTATGGAGGGATTTCATTGTAACTTGGTAGGTTGACTCCATATAATGTCTAGATGATAACGTCCCCTTTTGGTCGTGATAGGTCAACTGTGACAGCTACAGGGCCCGAAGCCCAAAAACCTTTAGCACAGTCTACAGGTCATATTTATGAAGGGATTTCATTGAAACTTGGTGGGTCACTCCAGATAATGCCCAGATGAGAACGTCCCCTTTTGGTCGCGATCATTCAACCATGAAGGCTGCCCAAGCCCAAAACCTGAAAAACTTTAGCACAGAGTACAGGTCGTATTTATGAAGGGATTTCATTGTAATTTGGTAGGATGACTCAGTATAATATTGTGATGAGGGCGACCCCTTTTGAATGCGATCGGTCAACCATGATGGCTACACAGGCCCGAAGCCCAAAGCCCGAAAACCTTTAGCATAGTCTGCAGGCTGTATTTATGAAGGGATTTCATTGTAACTTGATAGGATGACTTGTTTTGGAATAATTTCACTGTAACTTGGTAATTTTCATTGACATACATTAACTGTGAGGGCCACATGCATTAACTGTGAGGGCCACATTAACCCACCCCTCAATTCTTGAGTACAGTCTACACCTCATATTATTTTTATTGAAAACTCGGCATACAAGGAACAGAAATTAACATCTTCCCAATTATCACAATTCTTGTCTTATTTCATAATCCTTTCATAAACATTGAACATTATCCTTTCCATCAAACACAACACACAGACAAGTTAAGCTACAGTGTCATTGACACTTTCATTTCCAGAGTTATGGCACTTTTTCATTCTTTCGACTTAGAAGAATTTTGGCACTCGCTTTCCATTGCCGCTCTTGTTCAGTTAAGTCCCTGGATTTATTATATGGGCTTCCTATGGGGGCCCAATTTTTAACTTAGTGTAATATGATGAATAATCTTTAAAAAAAACCCTCCTTATTCAGATCCACCATTCAGAATCTATTGATATTTGGTATATGGCATCCTGGAGATGGAGAGGAAAGGGTCCGATTCAAGTTTGTTCAAGTTAAGTCCCTAGGTTGAAATTTGGACTCCCTGGACTCCCTAGTTTTGCTTTAATGAAAATCTGGGGGTTATTTCTGTGGTAGCATCCCAATACTAGATAAAAATTACCTGGCATGGACAACCAAGTTATAAATAATTAAATAACTTCATTTCTCTGTAGTGTTAATTGGCCATAGATGCAAATTAAATTCTTGACACAATTTTGGTCAGGTGAGCACCTCACGCCCCATGGGGCCTCATGTTTTTTTTTTTACTTTTTTCAATTTCATTCTCAAGGTTGTCTGCTGGGCACTGCAGTTTTTTTAGATTAATAAAATATGTATTGTAGTTAATAGGGAATTTGATGAAAACCCTGGATGTGAGGTTGTGAACTGACAGGCCTGATTATATTTGCTTTCGAAAACAAGAAAAGGTCCTTGCAGTGTGGTTGACGTTTTCAAAAAATTTGCTTGGGATTTATTCATGTATGTAGAGTTTTAAAGACATGGTGCTAGCTTTTGAATTATTTTAGTGATAATTAAAATAATTCTAAAATTGAAATTACAAGCTGATTTATTTCTCCTTTAAAGATTTTGTTCCCAAAAATGACTTAGCTTTTTCTTCTTTTCACTTTTACAGATCAAGAAAGACAGCATGCTGCCTTTGTTTGCCATTGCTTCTGCTGTTGCCATTATTTCTCACTTCTGCAGCATGTAAGTGTTATACTCTTAATTATCCATGTTTGAACTGAATACCTTTTTGTTCTTTTCATTTTCTCTTGGGTTTATAATCCATCTGTTTTATTTCAAATGTTTGTTGTAATAAATATTTTTTCTGTGAGTTCCTTTCAGTCGAATTGTGTAAATCTTTTCCAGTTTAGGGACAATATCTTGGTGTGTTTTTTTTGCATTTGGCAATGAATTTCTGTAATATGACAAATTGTTGAAAGGACTCTTTCCCAAAGTATGTTGCCTATTAGCAAAATATCAGCATAATTCAAGTTTCTAGGAATGAGCTGCAGTGTACTGTACATTTCAAACCTTCCTTGGTTGCGAGGCAAATAATTTATGATTCATTTCTTGTTACATTGATTTTTTTTTTTTTATTTTAAATAAAAAGTTATCAGGTCACAGAGTAGAACTTACAAAAAAAAGTAATCAGCCATAGGTTTTAGGGCACAATAATTTTTCAAAAAGATGCTTTGGAAATAATTTTTGAGTGTGCAAATATGCTTTAAAATAGTTAAAAAGTGTATTGAAAATCTATCACTTGTCTGTAAATGCTACTCTTTCGAAAAAAATAATGCACCCTTTCTGCAGGGATAACAAGCTGAGAAATAAAGAAAGAAATATATTTATGATACTTTTTAGTGCTGAAACGATTGAAATTCGCCAGTCAACTAGTCGGCACCTTCATTACGGAAATCATTGTTAGGTATAAGCGTCAGACATACTATACTCTGATTGGCCACAACTGATAGTAAAGTCGGCAGAACCCTATTTTTCGGAAAACTGAGGCAAAATATGTTGTTCATTTTAACCCAACTCACAAAAATTCACAATTCCAGCACTTTTGTATTTGTTTAAAGGTTTACTTTCACTTCCGCACTCATGTTCAATCCAGTTTGTCACATTATATGCCTGTATTGGCCAGGTCTTAAAATAACCAGGTTCACATCGCATTTTGTGATACAAATCGCCTATTTAGCAAAGCAATTCATAATTTGGAATCACATTTTGCGAATAACGTTAAATATTGTCAAATTCATTCAATTAGCAATGTATCACCAAAGATTTATTCGGCTTCCGTTATAGCTACGAGAACTTACTATCAAGTAAAAAAAACCCCACTCATCTATGACCTATCTTCATGAATATGAATTACCTAAACAAGCCTATTTAACACAACTCTTTCCTAATGTTGCGATGTGAGTGAAAATAATGCAGGAATTCAGCCAATTAAATAGTGTATTTTATTCTGGCGCCAAATGATTTATATCCACATATTCTGATTGGAAGTCTTCAGTCACTTGCTACATCCTCTGTCATTCGGTGAAATTTATAATCTTTTTTTATTTGAAGAATTGGTATATCAAAACTAGACTGCGTTTTGGCACTGTATTTCACAGATTTGTATTTATGACATATCTACATACAGTGCCTAAGTTTTAATCTCATATGTGAAGTATTTGAAAAGTTATTAGTCCCCTACCGGCATCTCCGGAGGGGACTATAGATTTGCACTCTGTCCATCCGTCAGTCTGTCAGTCCGTCAGTCCATCAGTCTGTCAGTCACACTTTAGTTTTCTGAACTTTTTTTGGAAATACTTCAACCGAATGATTTCATTTTTGGTAACCTACTAGAGAACGATGACTTACAGGTCAGGTTTGAGTTTCATGCTGATTGCATTATTCTTGTTTGAGTTATGGCCCCTGGAAATATGGAAAAGCTCCAAAATATCAGTTTTCCGGACTTTTTCTTGGAAACGCTTCAATGGAATGATTTTATTTTTGGTAACCTACTATAGAACAATGACTTACAGATCAAGTTTGAGTTTCATGATGATTGCATTATTCTTGTGTGAGTTATGGCCCTTGGAAAGTCTGTCAGTCACACTTTAGTTTTCCGAACTTGTTTTGGAAATGCTTCAACCGAATGATTTAATTTTTGGTAACCTACTATAGAACGATGACTTACAGATCAAGTTTGAGTTTCATGCTGATTGCATTTTTCTTGTGTGAGTTATGGCCCTTGGAAAGTCTGTCAGTCTGTCAGTCACACTTTAGTTTCCCGCACTTTTTTTGGAAATGCTTCAACTGAATGATTTCATTTTTGGTAACCTACTATAGAACGATGACTTACAGGTCAAGTTTGAGTTTCATGCTGATTGCATTATTCTTGTGTGAGTTATGGCCCTTGGAAATATGGAAAAGTGCCAAAATATCAGTTTTCCGGACTTTTTTTGTAAACGCTTCAACGGAATGATTTCATTTTTGGTAAACTGCTATAGAACAAGGACTTACAGATCAAGTTTGCGTTTCATGCTGATTGCATTATTCTTGTGTGAGTTAAGACCCTTGGAAATATGGAAAAGCACCAAAATATGAGTTTTCCAGACTTTTTTTTTGAAACGCTTCAACCGAATGATTTCAATTTTGGTAACCTACTATAGAACGATGACTTACAGATCAAGTTTGAGTTTCATGCTGATTGCATTATTCTTGTGTGAGTTATGGCCCTTGGAAATATGGAAATACGCCAAAATATCAGTTTTCCAGACTTTTTTTGGAAACGCTTCAAAGGAATGATTTCATTTTTAGTAACCTACTAGAGAACAATGACTTACAGATCAAGTTTCATTTGCACTCTGTTCATCCATCAGTCTGTCAGTCACACTTTAGTTTTCCAGACTTTTTTTGGAAATGCTTCAACTGAATGATTTCATTTTTGGTAACCTACTATAGAACGATGACTTACAGATCAAGTTTGAGTTTCATGCTGATTGCATTATTCTTGTGTGAGTTATGGCCCTTGGAAATATGGAAAAGTGCCAAAATATCAGTTTTCTGGACTGAATTCATGCTGATCACATCTAGGTTATAACATTTGTATAATTATTAATGCTCATTTGTCCGGTAGGGGACATTGTATTGCTTCAGCGATATGTGAGCTCTTGTTTTCAATTGAAACCGCCGAAGTGACAGGAAACTCAAAATACACAACGTGGATTCCATTTCTGAAGAGAGACAGAGGTGAACCACGTGGTCTGTGATGCTTCGCAGGAAATGACATATAGCCTAAAAATAACTCTTGAACTGCCCCGTGTGAATGAAACATTTCAAAATAGTAGGGGTAATTTTCTAAGAAATGAATATGAATATATCCCCATATATTCTGTATTTGTTTAAAAAGTTTTTGACCTCATAAGTATTTTCCACAACTAAGAAATATACCTGGCATTTATCATACATTCAAGTATGGGCACAGATCGGAGGTGGGTGGGGGATGACATGTCAACAAAACTTCAAATCAGATCACTTGCCAATTTGCAAATTACAGTATGTGTCAAAATAAGTTGTAGCGTTTCACTGAAAAACTATGCATTTTTATCTCAATTGACAAAGTCAAGATAAGCTATTCAGGGTTCCTGCACCTCCTTGAATTCCTTGAAAGTCCTTGAATCTCAAAACACCCTCCCAAGGACTTGGAAACTCCTTGAATATTGAAGGCCATCCTGGAAATTGAGTCGGCTATGCATGGACAGTGTACTATTTCAAAATACTGTACATCTGATGTCCATTCTTTTACCTTTTTACCTTGTATCAGATGACACTTGTGAAAAAATTACTGTGCATTTGAACATTTTCATTTTTTCCAAAACATAGGTTGTGACCTCTCATTGGAACGAGTGTGATATGCTCGTTCCAATGAGAGTCATAACCTATGTTTCAGAAGCAAAAAATGAAAATGTAAAAAGATTGAACAGTGATTTTCATGGAAAGCGCTGGCTGTTTTTTTCCGTTAGCTTAAGTAAAGGGTCGAGTTATATTTTCTGTCTCTTGGATGCAAGTGGAAAATGTTTGAATTTTGAATTTTGTCTGTTTTTCTCCTTGAAATTCCTTGAAAAAGCACTAAAAACTTCCTTGAAACTCCTGGAATTTGCTTAGAGGTTTGGTGCAGGAACCCTGCTATTGCCATCACGAGTGCGGAAGTCTGTTAGTCACTGAGCCTGTTCACATTTTCCTTTAGCACGGGCTACACCCCGCAGTTCTTGTCTGATCGTCACGAAATTTCATATGCAGGTTTGGGGTCATGTCTAGATGAGAACGTCCCCTTTTGGTCGCAATCGGTCAACCATGATAGCTGCCCGAGCCCAAAACCCGAAAACCATTAGGGCAGTCTACAGGTTGTATTTATGAAGGGATTTCATTGTAACTTGGTAGGATGCCTCTGTATAATGCCCAGATGAGAACGTTCCTTTTTGGGCATGATCTGTCAACCGTGATGGCTGCCCAAGCCCGAAACCCAAAAACTTTTAGCACTGTCTGCAGGTCATATTTAATATGGATGGATTTCATTGTAACTTGGTAGGATGACTCCTTATGATGTCTAGATGAGAATTTCCCCATTTGGGCGTGATCTGCCAACCGTGATGACTGCCCGAGCCCAAAAACCTTTAGCACAGTCTACAGGTCATATTTATTGAGGCATTTCATTGTAACTTCGTGGGTTGACTTCATATAATGTCTAGATGATAAAGTCCCCTTTTGAACGTGATTGGGCAACTGTGACAGCTACAGGGGCCCGAAGCCCGAAAACCTTTAGCACAGTCTACAGGTCATATTTATGAAGGGATTTCATTGTAACTTGGTAGGATGACTCCAAATAATGTCCAGATGAGAACGTCCTATTTTGACCGCGATCATTCAGCCTTGATGGGTGCCCGTGCCCAAAAACCTTTAGCATAGGCAAAAGGTCGTATTTATGGAAGGATTTCATTGTAACTTGTTAGGTTGACTCCATATAATGCCCAGATGATGACATCCCCTTTTGGTCATGATTGGTCAACTGTGATGGCTACAGGTGCCTGAAGCCCGAAAACCTTGAGCACAGTCTACAGGTCATAATTATGAAGGGATTTCATTGTAGCTTGGTGGGATGACTCCAAATAATGTCTAGATGATAAAGTCCCCTTTTGGACGTGATTGGGCAACTGTGACGGCTACAGGGGCCCGAAGCCCGAAAACCTTTAGCACAGTCTACAGGTCATATTTATGAAGGGATTTCATTGTAACTTTGTAGGATGACTCCAGATGATGCCCAGGTGAGATTGTCCCCTTTGGTTGCTATCATTCAGCCATGATGGCTGCCCGAGCCCGAAGCCCGAAAACCTTTAGCACAGTCTACAGGTCATATTTATGAAGGGATTTCATTGTAACTTGGAAGGTTGACTTCATATAATGTCTAGATGAGAATGTCCCCTTTTGGACACAATTGGGCAACTGTGATGGCTACAGGGGCCTGATGCCCAAAAACCTTCAGAACAGTCTGCAGGTCATAATTATGAAGGGATTTCATTGTAGCTTGGTAGGATGACTCCAAGTGATATCTAGATTAGAACATCCCCTTTTGGTCGCGATCAGACCTGTTAACCTCTGAAGGTGACTGTCAGTGAGATTTTGATGAGCTCTCAGTGAGATTTGGATGCTTGTCAGTGAGATTTTTGCGCACGGCCAATACATCGATATTTTCCTTGTTATGCCTCCCACAGTCCCACCCGGGCACCCCCCCTCCCCCCCCCCCAAACCCAAATGCATTATATATTTCATTTTAATAATTTATTTTAACACTTTTAATGATATTTGTCAGTATCCTTCATATAATGTCTAGATGAGAACGTCCCCTTTTGGACACGATTGGGCAACTGTGACAGCTACAGGGGCCCGAAGCCCGAAAACCTTTAGAACAGTCTACAGGTCATACTTATGAAGGGATTTCATTGTAACTTGGTGGGTTGACTTCATATATAATGTCTAGATGAGAACGTCCCCTTTGGACGCAATTGGGAAACTGACGGCTACAGGGGCCCGAAGCTCGTAAACCTTTAGCACAGTCTACAGGCCATATTTATGAAGGGATTTCAATGTAACTTGCTAGGATGACTCGTTTTGGAATAATTTCACTGTAACTTGGTAACTTTCGTTGGTATACGTTAACTGTGAGGGCCACATACATTAACTGTGAGGTCATATTAACCCACCCCTCAGCTCTTTAGTACAGTGTACACCACATATTATTTTTATCAAAAACATAGCATACAGGGAACAGAAAAGAACATATTCCCAATTATCACAATTCTTGTCTTATTTCATACTCCTTTCATAAACATTGAACATTATCCTTTTCATCAAACACAACACACATGTTAAGCTACAGTGTCATTGACACTTTCATTTTTAACAGTTGGTAAGTAATCTTGTATTTTTCTAGCAAAACGGGCTAACTAGTCGACTTTAAGTCGATTACTACCGGCGACTAGTCGACTTTCGAAAATATCTGATCGTTTCAGCACTAATACTTTTAGATAGATGCTGAAGCGTCAATATAACCTGTTATATAAAGAACTTTGTTACATTCTTTTTGTCGCCCTGATCTCTAATTGTGCATTGTGTGTCCATCCGGCATCTGTCAATTAACTCAAAAATGCTGGTCACTGATCATTCTCATCTCTAGGTATTATGTTGTGGGTTGGTAGAGGAAGGTCCTTTTTGATAAATGTCCAATTGCGATACCCAATATACCTCCATGCTGGCCATCTTGATTTTGGTTTCCGTCAGTTAACTCAAGAATGCCTTCAGTGATCAGTCTCATCTCTAGGTGATGTGTTGAGGATGGTTTGTAGAAGGTTCCTTTCGATAATTGTCTGGATTCCATAAAAAATATCTTTCTTTGTGACAAATAATATTTAACTGACCAGGCCATAATTTCTTTACTTCTTGACATAACTAAATAAAACTTCTCACACATACACGTTTAGTGATAAGCCGATATGGGTGTTATCGGTATTGCCGATATCCGATATTTCAATTCAATTTCCGATACCGATATTAGTTTTTGCGGCGACACAAGCTTGTGTATAAATATGATGACATTCAGACAGGACTAACGAGACATGGGTTTGTTCAGCAGTCAGCGTGACTCGACACGCATCCCGGGTGGATCTCAACGTAACGTACATCTGTGATGTATCAAATTCAATATCATTTCCGGACCGACCCGTCATTGAGCCCAGGCATGTGAAAAAAATGGGGGTGGGCTTATCCACGAATGAGACTGAACGTAAAATGAAAACTTGACATAAAGTTTTATGTGTTTGTTTTATTCATTTTTTCCATCGGAATCATCAATCATTCGAAAATACATTTCAGTAGAAAAACATCAACAAAATCAGCACGAAATATCAACAAAACATCAATGTTAACATATGAGGTCAAAAACGCACGTGGTCAGTTTGTTTTAATGTGAAACGTGTTTGTTCAGTCATTACATTTCCATTTTGAATTGTGTTTATTAAAAAGTATTTGAACTGTGTTTTGTATTACTCACGCAAGAGAAGGTGCCCTCAGTATTCAAAACTCCCATCCATTGTGTAAAAAAAACAAACCAAATAATCCATTGACCTGTGAGCATTTACATGTACATGCATTGGTGGACTGCTTCTCAGTGAATTCTGTTGCATTCACTTTCTCCAAGTGCAAGATTAACAGGGGGCAGTTCGCAGACAACACTGTTGGCACCGGATAACTATCTGCACTATCCATTTCCCGGTTATTGACGTATCGACACTGAACCTGGCTGTTATTGCCAGAGAAGAAAAAAATTGGTGGGGGGGGGGGGGGGGGGTCAGACAGGCAGGCCTATCTGCACAGGCCAATACGTTGCAAGATGGTCACAAAGAATTTCCTCACATTTTTTCATCAGTGATGGAAAATCCGGAGCAAACTTCCTTGTGGTATCATGCACTGGTAGTCAATTGACCAATTGTTGGGGACGTTTTGACCAACTCTTGGGGACGTTTTGACCAACTGGCAATTGTTGGGGACGTTTTGACCAACTCTTGGCAGTCTTGGGGACGTTTTGGTTCGGGGACGTTTTGACCAGCACCAGTAGTGGTAATGCCATAGTGGTACTGCATTTACCCCCCAAAAAAATCATGAATCATTATCACTTGTCCGTGATCTGCTGCCTGTAGAGTGTAGAAGTGGGGGGAGGGGGTTACTGAATTCTGCAATGCATTGATAAAAACACCTGGGCACGTTTCATAAATAAAAAATCTATATTTAAACTGACCGCCCTGATGTACATAATGTGTCCCCATTGTTTTAAACAATATGGCTTTGGCTTTCCCTTGTTTTGTTTTCAAAACAGCCTTTCATGTAGCATGGATCAAACTGGATAATACAACTCAGGTTATTAATTCATATTTATTTTGGAGTAGCTATTTTTGCAGAGATCACATCAGGTAATTTCTCAACTCATTTTCTAAAGTAATAACATGAACAATTTGGGTCACTGAACACGCTGTCATTAATAATTTAAGAACTGGGAATTTCCCATTTGTCTTCACCATCAAGTTGATAAACACGAGGGCTGACAATAATAAATAATACAAAAGTATGTAGTTTGGTAATTTTATTTTTTTAGCTGAAAATGTGAAAAGATTAAATTGACAAAAAAAAAAAAAACAACTCCAAAACACATTCACATAATTTTATTTTGATTGAACAATTGAAATTTTCGTGATAACATGTGTGTTGAAGAATGCTTCACCAGTACCGGTAGTCAAAACTTTAATTCTGAGAAATATGGGGTGGGCTTATTCCTTATTTTGGGTGATACCCCAAAAATACGTTTTCTAACAAGCCCTAATCTGAGTAACTAGTACTATTTAGTTGAGATTATCAGTGATTTTGCCTGAGAACTTGATTTGGAAAAAAAAGACATATCGGCTGCCAATATTGGCAGAATTGGTATTTTTTGCTGATACCGATACCCGGCCGATAAGCCATTTATCGGCCGATACTGATAACCCGTACTGATAATCGGCTCATCACTACACATGTTACCACATACGTCCGTGTATAAGTCACAACTTTTTGCTTGGAAAAACGGGACAAAAATTGGGGTGCGACTTATACAAAGGTATACAGCAGTATGTGGACTGAAGGGACACCAGTTCGGCCCATGTCGACGGTTTGTATCACAACGATTCACATGCTTTGAAATTTTGTTTATTTTATTTCACCTATTTGTTTCTTATTTCTGTGTTGTGCATTTAACTTGATCACAAAATAAAATTTAAAAAAAGATAAATAAAATAAAAATAGGAGATTATACTCAATGTGTTCTTGTTGATTTTTTTTCCCTCAGTGACCCGGTGATTGGGGGTGGTGGTGAACAATCGAAACCGCATGCAGTTAATTTCCTTCAAAATAATTACGGTACCTGTTCATATCTTCAACATCTCCAGTAATAATTCCCAATAGAATATTCCATGGTTGTATATCTCAAAATATTTTGGATATTGGTATGAGTTATTTACGCAACTTGCAAGGCAATCAAATAGTTTACACAGCCACACCACATGCGTTTTTAAGGGGAATTCCCTTTGAAGAAGATTAACAAGTATCATGCACTTACTTCCCTTTCATCAGTTGCTTGTCTCACTTCAAATAAATGCTGCGTCTGTTTGAAGATCTATCAGTATTTGCACGCGTGTATGTGTTGGTGGAGGGGGGATAGTTTGTAGCCATGCTTTTTTAAGGTCTGTTATTTTGGCACAAAGTAAAAAGACCGGAAAGCCATATAACCATATGGTAACTATTTTTATCAAAGGGATGATAAAAAAAAACATGCACCCGGCTGAATGGTATATATTCGATGGTGAAAGAAATCCTTCATATCATTTCTTCTATCATTACTATAATATACCAAATAACTACCCAAAGTAAATTATGGATGCCAAACGAGGTTTGAAAAGAAAACATCAAAGTTATGAGACTGGTTACAAACTGAAAGTCATTGAGTTTACAGAAAACAAAGGGAGAGGGAGTTTGAAGTAAGCGAGAAATTAGTGAGGGACTGGAGGAAAAATAAAGATATACTCCTGGAAACTAGACGGGATAAAAGAGCAAACCGTGGTTGGACTGCAAACCGGCTCGAGTTAGAGGATGGCTTTTTTATTTGGGTCGAGGACACAAGAGCAAAGGCTTTACCTGTGTCAAGGAATATGATCAGATTGAAAGCCCTGGAGCTGTCAACAAAACTAAAGTGCACAAATTTCAAGGGATCTGCACGCTCGATCAGTGGGTTCATGAAGAGACGTGGTCTCTCCCTGAGGGAGAAAACCAGAATATCGCAAAAAATGCTAAAGGATTATGAGGATAAAACACTTGAATTTCAGCGTTTTATAATTCGAATGAGAGAAAGGCACAATTACGAACTGTCTCAAATAGGTAACATGGATGAAGTGCCTATGTTTTTTGATATGCCACCAGAAAAGACTGTGAATAGAATTGGTTCAAAGACTGTTCAGTTAAAAACTACGGGACATGAAAAATCCCACTTCACTGTTGTTTTGGGCTGCCTGTCAGATGGTACAAAACTGAAAGCCCACAGTTATTTTCAAAAGAAAGACAATGCCCAAGGAGAAATTTCCGAGTGGAGTAAATGTTGGCGTGCGGCCAAAGGGCTGGATGGACGAGAATGGCATGTTGGACTGGTTTAGTAGTGTGTGGGCTTGTCGGCCCAGTGGTCTGTTAAAAAAAAAGACCATTGCTAGTGTTAGATAGTTTTCGTGGCCATTTGTGTGAGAGTTTGAAAGAAAAAATCAAGCGAGCACGGTGTGATTTGGCTGTTATACCTGGTGAAATGACGAGTGTGCTTCAGCCTTCAGACATGTGTCTGAACAAGCTGTTTAAGGGTAATATGAGAAAGAGGTGGTGTGAGTGGATGTGTGATGTGGAAGAGAAGGCATTTATGCAGAGTGGAAATCGGAAGAGACCCTCATTGAGTTTCGTGACAAAGTGGGTGAAAGTTGTTGATGCGTTAAAACATCAATTTTACCTTTCATACTCCAATGACACGGTCACAGCTATGCATTCATCTGTCTATTGTCAACATTTGATTTCCCGGACCACAATTTCCTACACACATCATCGGTAGACAGTGTGTCACACAATACATTTACATTCTATATAAATTATTACCGACCGCAGGAATGCCCTGTTTGAAGAAAATATTACCATGTTTGAAGGAAATATATTATTTTTGACCTTATCAGTGAATGAGGATTATATGTTGTTTGGCATTATAGCAGCATCTAGATTTAGAACCATTAATATTACATTTGAATATAATTTTGGGAGTACTATCAATGATTTTATCATCGTCCCTTTAGAGACTGGTTGTAATAGGTGAGAATGCAAGGTAACCATGTGTTTTATTTTCTCTCTGTCATCTATTTAGCTGCCCCTAAAAGTAGGGACCCATACTGGAGCTACATAGACTGAGAGGCCTCTAGTTTCTGTCGTAACATATATCAAAAAAATATTTGCCTTCTCCCTCTATTTTATGAGGAACCATATAATAAAATACTATTTCAGAATCTTATCTCAGAGTTCTGCTTCATGGCCACAGAACAGATGCTAGAACATGCAATTATAAGGAAGTCCTGCAGACAAAGGTTCAGTACTGCGACCGCAGATGCATCTCTTAGTCAGGTCATGATCTGGTTTTGGCATATTTAAATCCGTGGATGGAGATTTCGCAAAAAAATATGGCAAATTCAAGAATTAATCAAGAAAATCAAAGAAAAATAGCATCTGAGAAACAGTGTTTTTGCATTTCTTTTTCCAACAAGTGGGATTCTAAAGTTGTGGGTTGGAAAGTGAACAAGGAATTTTGATCATATTGTTACCCAGTTGCTATTTGGTCGAAATTCTCTGTCTGCTTTTGTACTGTATTATTTTGGATATTGTGTTGGTATCATTGCTGTAATCATACAGTACGGCTGCCGTGAACAAGTCACTTTTTATGGGTGGGCAATATTTACACTGTTGCAATAATATTAGATTCCAAACACTAATTATAGGAATAATGATCAAAAATTTAATCAATGAAGCACTGGGTTCAATTTTTGTTTCCTGGTAAAATATGTGTGGACATCACTTTCCACACATGGATTTCGACCAGTCCACGATGACTGTACTGTAGTACTGTATAATTACCCTAGCAGTGATTTCTAATAAAATCTTGACTGCCTCTACAGGCAGCCAAGACTTGACAAGCATTCAGTGCAAAGGTTACAGATGTTTAGAGGTTAGTATGGTGGAAAATTGCCTTGGTCCTCAAGTGTTAAGAGCCCTATTTAGCATTACTATCATTGAAAATTCATCCTATGAAAGGGTTCAACCAAGATGTACCAGATTATATCTTTCAGTTGTGTCTAAGGTGAGGGAAGTGTAGATGAATGAATAAATCAGTCAACTTTAGTTTGCTGAAAGTCAACTAGTGAACACAGATGTTCTCCCGTCAGTCAGTCTGTGACCGAAGAGTTTTAAACTCAATAACATTTAAAATTTTTGGTTGTTGAATAACATATTTGGTATGCAAGAGTATCTTATTGATGTCTATCCCCTTGTTTAATGCAGGTGTTATTTGGAATATTTTTATACCTTCCGCAATGGGTTGTGGAGGGTATACTGAAATCACCTTGTCCATCCGTCCACCTGTTTAGGCATCCGTCCTCTTGCCTGTCCACCCCTGGACATAATTTTGTCTGGAGATTTCACAGACATTTATGGATCAATCTGCATGAAACTTGGTATCACTGTTCACCACTATGGGAACCTGTGCACCTGCAATTATAGTTTCGGTCAAAATATTTTTGTCAGAATCATCTCCCTTTTTGACTTGGAAAAAGCAGGCCTAGAATTTTGTCCGGAGATTTTCTCAAATGTTTATTGGTCAATTCCTTTGAAACTTGGTATGGATGTTTACTATCATGGGAACCTCTGCACCTGCGATTATAGTTTCGATCAGAATTTTTTTTCCACAGTTAATGCCCCGTTTCGTCTTAGAATGTCTGAATTTTGTCCAGAGATTTTCTCAGATGTTTATGGGTGAATTCCTTTGAGACTTGGTATGGATGTTTACTACCATGGGATCCTGTGCACCTGCGATTATAGTTTCAACCGGACTTTTCTTGTCAGAGTTATGCCCCTTTTCGTCTTAGAATGCCTAAATTGCCTAGAATTTTGGCCCTAGCTTTTCTCAAATGTTTATGGGTCAATATTATTTATTTATTTATTTATTTATTTATTGGTGTTTAAGGTCACATACTTATGCACAATGGCTAATCGTGACCGTGACAGTTTTACGTGTGGAGGAAGCCGGAGAACCCGGAGAGAACCACCGAGCAACGACGAGCAGCTGTCAGCTCTCCAACATCGTAACTCTGAACTCTGCACCGCAGCACAGGCAGGGTTAGATTGGTTGAAGACATGCGCACCATCGACGTGCAGTACGCCCCAGTACACAGCGTCATCGTGCCCCCATGTAGGCAATTGGGGTGAAGTGTCTTGCCCAAGAACACAACGCGGTTGCTGCAGGTGGGATTCGAACCGTAGACCTCTCGGCTTGCAGCCTGCACCTCCACCAACTGAGCCACCGCGCCCCCTTTATGGGTCGATTTCTTTGAAACTTGGTATCGATGTTCACTACCATGGGAACCTGTGCACCTGTGTTTATAATTGCGATCGAACATTTGGCGCTATGTCCAGAAACTGTAACTTTTACAAACTTGTTACTGGCGCTGCTCCGAGTTTTCTCCATGACCTTATACCACTACGTGTTTCTGATGTATCCCAATATAATCTACGAAATGTGTTTAATTTTGTTCCCTATTCCTGTCGAACAGAGCTGTTCAAACGGTCATATTTCCCTTTGTGCATCCAAATTTGGAATACCCTACCGGAAACGGTACAAAATAGTACGTCACTTGCGGAATTCAAGAAATCCATTTTACCACCTTTGTATAAGCCTCCATCATACTTCTCAACCAGAACAAGAAAATACTTCATTCATGCAAAACTACGAAGTGGTTGTAGTGACCTCATTTGTGACAAATGCAATAATTACATATCCGATACTCCATTTTGTTCATGTATCGATGGTGTTGAGAACGCAGAACACTATATCTTTGTGTGTTCCTTGAATTTTGATATTCGCAGTACCCTCATCAGTGATTTGTCAAAACTCACATCCATCTCTGTGTTGGGACCTCCATTGACATGCCTAACACAATAAAGTTCAGGTTCTACCGGTCCTCTCGGTATCCCCTCGCACAGATAGACATCGTACGTATCTGATTGATGGTACAACTTGGAGATGGTTCAGTTTTGACTGGTGGCTCCTTATTCTTTTTCTTCCTGAAAACTGTCTTACACTTCTTTCCTTCCATCAGTTAGATACATTATACCTATTTGTATCATCTTATGTTACTTTCTTCATTTTTAATTAGCGAAAAAATTGTGTGAACAGGTATCTTACTATACACGCCTTCTCACTGTCTTCTCATATGCTACCTGTTAACGATACCATGAGTGGAAACGACCATGGATAAGCTTACAGCTTACTGTCGAATTCACACTCAATGATATTGTAAGCTATGTATCACTTTGGAAACTTTTGAAATAAATATTGTTTAAACTAACTGGAATTCAAATGATTTAGTTTTATATGGAAGCCTGTCATTACCTGAAAGTAGTAATATATCTATATTTTTATCTGTTCAAAAATTGTTTCTTGACTCACACAGATTCGATCAACATCCTCATAATTAGGTATGTTCTCTACAAAATTGTGCCCTCTAGGATGTAATAGAAATAATCTGCCTTCCACCATGGGTATGCTATCGCAGAGGGACCTGAAACTCCCTCTGTGATAGTGTACCCATCACGAAACTTAGATTATCAAGGGTTTGGCCATGCAATGGAGGTCGAAACTGTTGTGTGAACATCCTCAGAAGTGAAAAATTAACCTGTGCATAGTGGCAGTAACCAAGATGTTAATTTAGACTCACATTACGGACTAAGATACTATAGAATGCACATGGGTTGGAGAGGGCATCATCACTGGATCAATTGTTGTATTTCATGTTTTCTTTTTTCTTTCTATTCTATTTTTTTCTCCTCTCTCTCTCTCTTTCAGTTTAATTTTTGTTTGTCTATAATGTTTATAATATTTAGAAGATTTTGTTCTGTTATTTACGGAATACGTTCTGCCATATTGTAAATTGTTAGACATTGTACAGGAATGGAGGGTCTTCAAAGCGGTAAGCACTTGTCCTCCAATCCTGATTTGCATTGTCAAATGGCAATATAGTGTTATAATAGAAGATTTTACAAAGAGAATTTTTATGTACTGCATCTTTAGCCCTTTACCTAATACAAGTTGAATCCAACAGTACAAATTAGTTTTCTGAAATATCAGATTTTTTCATTTTTATGTGTACCCATACTATGTTTGGTACACATAATGCCGGCATCCGGGGTGACCATCCGTCGTTCATCCATCCTTTGTCCGTCCGTCCGTCTGTCCATCCATCTGTCCATCCGTCCATCCATCCATCTGTCCATCCGGCGTCCGTATCCATTTCTTTGGCATTCGATAACTTGAAAAATATTGTTTGGATTGTCAAGTTACTTTAGATTTGTGTTCAGGTTACTGATGTGCCGAGCTATATAGTTTTTGGTGTAAATCGGATAATTTGATCCTGAGATATTAACCCTTTATCCTTCAAATTGAAAATTCCTCCTATCCCTTTGGCATTCGATAACTTGAAAAATATTACTTGGATTGTCAAGTTACTTTATATTTGTATTCAGGTTACTGATGTGCCGAGCTGTATAGTTTTTGGTGGAAATCTGTTATTTTGATCCTGAGATATTAACCCTTTATCCTTCAAATTGAAAATTTCTCCAATCCCTTTGGCATTCGATAACTTGAAAAATATTGCTTGGATTGTCAGGTTACTTTATATTTGTGTTCAGGTTACTAATGTACCGAGCTGTATAGTTTTTGTTGTAAATCTGATAATTTAATCCTGAGATATTAACCCTTTATCCTTCAAATTGAAAATTCCTCCAATCCCTTTGGCATTCGATAACTTGAAAAATGTTGCTTGGATTGTCAAGTTACTTTATATTTGTGTTCAGGTTACTGATGTGCCAAGCTGTATAGTTTTTGGTGTAAATCTGTTATATTGATCCTGAGATATTAACCCTTTATCCTTCAAATTGAAAATTCCTCCAATCCCTTTGGCATTCGATAACTTGAAAAATATTGCTTGGATTGTCAAGTTACTTTATAATTGTGTTCAGGTTATTGTGCAGCCGAGCTGTATAGTTTTTGGTGTAAATCTGATAATTTAATCCTGAGATATTAACCCTTTATCCTTCAAATTGAAAATTCCTCCAATCCCTTTGGCATTCGATAACTTGAAAAATATTGCTTGGATTGTCAAGTTACGTTATATTTGTGTTCAGGTTACTAATGTACCGAGCTGTATAGTTTTTGGTGTAAATCTGTTATTTTAATCCTGAGATATTAACCCTTTATCCTTCAAATTGAAAATTCCTCCAATCCCTTTGGCATTTGATAACTTGAAAAATATTGCTTGGATTGTCAAGTTACTTTATATTTGTGTTCAGGTTACTGATGTGCTGAGCTGTGTAGTTTTTGGTGTTAATCTGATAATTTGATCCGGAGATATTAACCCTTTATCCTTCAAATTGAAAATTCTTCCAATCCCTTTGGCATGAGATAACTCAAAAAATATCAATCCGATTGTCATGTTACTTTATATATTTATTCAGGTTACTGATGTGCTGTGCTGTATAGTTTTTTTATGTAAATCTGATAATTTGATCTGGAGACATTAACACTTTATCCGTCAAATTAGACACTCCTCCAATCCATTTCTATATGTACCCATACCTTGTATGGTGTACATAATGTCGGCATCCGTGGTGGCCCTCCGTCATACAGCTTTCTACTAGTTGCACGTATGGGTACACATCTGACGATTTCATCGGCCTATTTTTAGCTCAACTTGACAAAGTCAAGATAAGCTATTTCCATCACACGTGCAGAAGTCTGCTGGTCTGTGAGTTTGTTCACATATTCCTTTAGCAAAGTCTACACACAGTAGTTCCTGTCCAATCATCACAAAATTTCATATGCAGGTTTGAGGTCATGTCTAGATGAGAACGTCCCCTGTTGGTCACAATCGGTCAACCATGATGGTTGCCAAAGACCAAAACTGTTGGCACAGTCTGCAGATCATATTTATGAAGGGATTTCAATATAACTTGGTAGGGTATCTCTGCATAATGTCCAGATGAGAATTCTCCCTTTTAGTCATAATCTGTCTACCGTGACGGCTGCACAAGCCCAAAACCCAAAAACTTTTAGCGCAGTCTACAAGTCGTAAATAATATGGAGGGATTTCATTGTAACTTGTAGGATGACTTTGTATGATGTCTAGGGAACTACCCCATTTGGTTGCGATCTGTCAACCGTGACGGCTGCTCAAGCCCAAAAGCCGAAAACCTTTAGCACAGTCTACAGGTCATATTTTTGAAGGGATTTCATTGTAACTTGGTAGGATGACTTCAGATAATGTCTAGATGAGAACGTCCCCATTTGATTACAATCATTCAACTGTGATGACTGCCCGAGCCCAAAACCCGAAAACATTTAGCTCAGACTACAGGTCTTATTTATGAAGGGATTTCATTGTAACTCGTAGGATGACTCCAGATAATGTCTAGATGAGATCGTCCCAAGCCCAAAAAACTTTAGCACAGACTACAGGTCTTATTTATGAAGGGATTTCATTGTAACTTGGTAGGATGACTCAGTATAATGTCGTCATGAGGACGTTCCCTTTTGGTTCTGATCAGCCAACCATGATGCAGCCCATGCTGTTGGCGTCGGCATTCGGCAGTGCCGAGTCAAAAGCCGAGGTGATTTTGTTTTGCATTGGCAGAAATAATGCCGACGACAAACAGTGTGTCTGTGTGCGTTAAAAGTAAAACAGAGCATGGGCAAAAATTATCAGATGAACAGATGCAGATTAAAAAGATTATGTCTTTTTGACAAAACATCCTGTTAATTTAGAAAAAAATATCCCACCATTATCTAGACAAAACTCCATCTTAATAATAATAATATAGTACATTTATCAAGCGCTTAATCCCTGAAAAAGGCTCTAAGCGCTTTACAATTCCAGACCATTTACTCACTGAGCTCTCACACACATTCAATGAAACACACGTCATGCGCACAAATGTTCATTCTAAAACTGATGGGTCATCAAATAAGTATAATAGAAAGAAACACGGATCATGTCCCCGAGCGGAACATCATTTTGTTGAAAAGGCAAAAGACGTTTCCGTCGGGATTGATACGTTTACCCAGGGACAACTGGACCTAGGAGATTTCGTCCTTCTAATATTAAGAGGAATTTTGCGGCAAAAATTAACAAATTATTCTCAGCAAAAGCCAATTAAGTATTTTAAAAATGTTAATTTGATTTATTCATCTGTGCGGATCTGTCGAATAAAATAAATGTGTGTCAGTTGCGGTGGTGAGGGTTACGGTACATGTAACGATGTTGGGGAAACTCTGAATACAGGAGAAGCGACCCAAAACAAAGTCGGTCCATGCGAGAACTCGGTCCAACACAAATTCGCTTTAAGAAAACTTGGCCTGCATAATTATTCAAGCTTAGCTCATACAAAATCGGCTCATGCGAGAACACACTTTTGAGATCCCATGAGAGATATCTACTGAAAAAAGTCAACATCAGAGTTCCTTCTGCTTCTTGCTTCTGCAATTTTAAGTAAACATGAGGCACCTTTCAAAATAAAACAAAAAAAACATTGTCACGAAATTGGAGTCTAAAACGGATCGACATCAAACTTTCAGAAGTTGTTTTTAGCAATAAAATACAGGTCAAGTTCGATATTGGTGTTTCTCAGTCCATCTGCTGCAGAGTTATGGCCCTTTGAAAACAATTTTTTCTAAAAAAATTGGTTTCCGTTCATTTAAAGTTGAACGTTCGCCTTGACGGATCGACATCAAACTTTCAGAAGTTGTTTTTAGCAATAAAATACAGGTCAAGTTCGATATTGGTGTTTCTCAGTCCATCCACTGCAGAGTTATGGCCCTTTGAAACCACAATTTTTGAAAAAAAATTGGTTTCCGTTCATTTAAAGCCGAACCCCTTGACGGATTGACACCATATTTTTCAGATGTTGATTTTATACACCCGTTTGAAAAACGGGATGTATTATGTGAATGGTCTCCCTACCCGTCTGTCTGTCTGTCTGTCCGTTCATGGACACATTTTGTTTCCGGACGATAACTTTAGTTGTAATGGATTGAGCTGAGTTAAATTTGGCATGTGGATTTAGTATGATAAAATACAGGATGGGTTCGATTTCCGTTTTTAGCGGCCCATTTACAGTAGAGTTATGGCCCTTTATTTATGGGAATTTAGCCCACCTTTTCGTTTCCGGACGATAACTTTAGTTTGCCTTGACCGATTTATTTCAAATTTTCAGTTTTTTGTTTTTGACCACAAAATACAGCTCAAGTTCACTTTTGACCACAATCGCATATACCTTTCCAGAGTTATTCCCCTTGAAGGATTGCAAATTTGTGGATTTTGTGGTTTCCGGATGATAACTTTAGTTTGCCTTGACCAATGTTTTTCAAATTCTCAGATTTTGTTTTTGACCACAAAGCACAGCTCAAGTTCACCTTTGGCCATGATCGCATGTACCGTTCCATAGTTATTCCCCATGAATGATTGAATATTTGTGAATTATGTGGTTTCCGGATGATAACTTGAGTTTGCCTTCACTAATTTGTTTCAAATTCTCAGATTTTGTTTATGACCACAAAGTACAGCTCAGTTTCACTTTCGGCCAAAATCGCATGTACCTTTCCAGAGTTATTCCTCTTGAATTTGTGCATTTTGTGTTTTCCGGATTATAACTTTAGTATGGACTAACTGTTGGACATAGAATGCATGCATCAAATATTTGGTTTCCGGATGATAACTTTTATTATTTGTTTTCCGATTGGTTCCAAACCTGGTATGTTGTTTAATCACAACAAAGTACAGGTCAAGTTCGAATATGGGGTTGGTCCAAACAATTTTCACCCTCACCCCATCCTTACCCCAACCCTTCAAAAATACAAAACAGGCGTATATTGTCCCGCTACGCGGTGCTCTTGTTGAAGAAATATTTTTGGGGGATAGTAATATATAAAAAAAAAGATATTTACTCACTTTTTTTTTTATTGAAAATTATCCTCAATCCACATTGATCCTATTAATACATCCCAGAATGACTGAATTAAACTAATAATAGTTTTAAACTGAATTGGTAGGATGTAGAGACCAGTCAGAAGTGGCGTGTTGTTTTAGTCATGTTGTTTCAGTGGGATACCCTCCAAGAGGAATGATATTTGTTTGATGCGCAAAAAATCAAATGACAAGACATGTTGTTTCAGCGTGATATGGATTCATCACAGCGTTGCTCTCATTTCCTCTATCTAAGACTAAGACAATAAATATGTTGTTTTAACTGTTAACAATCTTCATGTTGCTTTTCTTTGAATTATATCCGTTGGCAGTAGTGAAGACTTCTGACTTTCTTCATTATGCTAATTAAATTCAACAGAGTAACAAAATTTAATAAGCAAAGGGTTATACATCAACGGCAAAAATCCGAAACAGAGGAATATCGTGTACTTTCGCAACCCGTTCAGTGTCACAAGTGGCAGAAATTTGGGAACTTGTCACACAAATGCAACGGGGAACAACAATGTATAAAATGCGTCGACAAACACATTGCGAAGGCGTGCAATGCCACAACTCTGGAAAGCCCCAATTGCGGTGCAACACCCCAGCAACTATCGGGAGTATAGCCACTTCAAAAAGTTAAAATAAACATCCAGCTTAAAGCTCTACATGTAAGTAGTGCCGAGAACTCGTCCTCACATTATTACATGTGCACTCTAATGGCTAGCTCTATTTTGTCCATTGGCATTTTGTCTACGCACCTCCAATATCATAGTCAATAGCTAATAACTGCGGCGCATGAATAACTTGGGGTGGGTTGTCCCTGGGCGGGTTGTCCCAGTTGGTTTGGGGCGGGTTGTCCCTGGGGTGGGTTGTCCCATTCCCTGTAAAACGGGATACGATTCGAATCAGAATTAGAGGGTGGGAACGAATGCAGGAAGGTTAAGGTGTGTGTGTAAGGGTAGGGTCAGGGTTGGCATCACCGATCTCCAATTTTGGAAGTGGGGTGGGCAGCACAAATTAGAGGGTAGGATTTAATCTGGGAATTAAGTAGGGGAGGGGGGTGGGAAGGAGGCAGTACACAAGTCAAAGTGGAACTGATAAAAAACTTTGTTATTTGTTCCACTTTGACTTGTGTACTGCTCCCCTCTCCCCTCATTATATTATTAGCTCACCTGACTGAAAGTCAGGATGAGCTTTTCTTATCACTCTTCGTCTGTCGTCCGTCGTGAAGGTGGTGTTTGAGCCTCTTTCGCCTAAACTACTGGCCACATTTTAATTAAATTTCATGTAAGTAGTGGTTATATAGGGGCATTTTGATTTTTATCCGAAGTAGGTTTCGGCTTATATTGAGCAGAGGTGTGGGGAAAAATGGCCAAATTTTTTGAATATCTTCTTCTAATGAACCACCAGTAGCAGAGACTTGATATGTGGTATACAGATTCCTTTTGCGGTTTAGAATCAAGTTTGTTCAAGAGAAGTTTGTCGGGCATTATTTGCCTTCGTTATGGGAGGGGCAAAAATTTTGGCCACGTCTAAAATTTCTATTTTCAAAACCGTGAGGTCGATTTGAACCAAGTTTAATATGAGATGATAATGGGTCATAAGTAGTTGATTGATCAAAAAAAAAAATTTCTCATTGCCCCGTGGGAACCTCGGGAGCTAAAAATAGGAAAAACCTTAAAACTGCCATATCTCCAAAACTACATGGCACAGAGAATTCTTATTTTGTATAAAGCTTACTTTTATCCAGTAGAATAGAATGGTAAAAAAAATCCCTATCAGTTTGATCACAAGGTACTTTTTTCAGGACTTTGAAAAAGTGCTGAGTCCGGACTTTTTAACACTGTAGGCAAAGGGACAAACATTAAAAAATCTTCTTCTCCAGATCCAGCAGGCAGAATCTTTTGATATTTGGTATGCAACATTGTAGGGTGGATCTGATTCAAGTTTCTTCAAATCGGCCCCCTGGGTTCATATTTGGGCTCAGTATAGGAGCCCGATTTTGGACTTAGTGCATTTCAGGCAAATTTCTTAAAAAATCTTCTTCTCCGGATCCAGCAGGCAGAATCTTTTGATATTTGGTATGCAACATTGTGGGGTGGATCTGATTGAAGTTTGTTCAAATTGGCTCCCTGGATTCATATTTGGGCTCACTAAAGAAGCCCAAATTGGAACTTAGTGCATTTCAGGCAAATTTCTTAAAAAATCTTCTTCTCCAGATCGAGCAGGCAGACTCTTTTGATATTTGGCATGCAACATTGTGGGGTGTATCTGATTCAAGTTTGTTCAAATCGGCCTCCTGGGTTTATATTTGGGCTCAGTATAGAAGCTCGAATTCGAACTTGGTGCATTTCAGGCAAATTTTTTCAAAAATCTTCTTCTCCAGATCCAGCATGCAGAATCTTTTGATATTTGGTTTGCAGCATTGTGGGGGTGGATCCGATTCAAGTTTGTTCAAATCGGCTCCCTGGATTCATATTTGGGCTCACTATAGAAGCCTGAATTCAAACTTAATGCATTTAAGGCAAATTTCTTAAAAAATCTTCTCCAGATCCAGCAGGCAGAATCTTTTGATATTAGGTATGCAACATTGTGGGGTGGATCTGATTCAAGTTTGTTCAAATTGGCCCCCTGGGTTTATATTTGGGCTCAGTATAGAAGCTCAAATTCGAACTTAGTGCATTTCAGGCAAATTTCTTAAAAATCTTCTCCAGATCCAGCAGGCAGAATCTTTTGATATTTGGTATGCAACATTGTGGGGTGGATCTGATTCAAGTTTGTTCAAATCGGCCCTCTGGATTCATATTTGGGCTCACTATAGAAGCCCGAATTCGAACTTAGTGCATTTCAGGCAAATTTCTTTAAAAATCTTCTCCAGATCCAGCAGGCAGAATCTTTTGATATTTGGTATGCAACATTGTGGGGTGGATCTGATTCATGTTTGTTCAAATCGGTCCTCTAGATTCATATTTGGTCTCACTATAGAAGTTCGAATTCGAACTTAGTGCATTTCAGGCAAATTTCTTCAAAAATCTTCTTCTCCAGATCCAGCATGCAGAATCTTTTGATATTTGGTATGCAACATTGTGGGGTGGATCTGATTCAAGTTTCTTCAAATCGGCTCCCTGGATTCATATTTGGGCTCACTATAGAAGCCCGAATTTGAACTTAGTGCATTTCAGGCAAATTTCTTAAAAAATCTTCTTCTCCAGATGCAGCAGGCAGAATCTTTTGATATTTGGTATGCAACATTGTGGGGTGGATCTGATTCAAGTTTGTTCAAATCGGCCCCCTGGGTTTATATTTGGGCTCAGTATAGAAGCTTGAATTCGAACTTGGTGCATTTCAGGCAAATTTCTTTGAAAATCTTCTTCTCCAGATTCAGCAGGCAGAATCTTTTGATATTTGGTATGCGACATTGTGGGGTGGATCTGATTCAAGTTTGTTCAAGTCGGTTCCCTAGATTCATATTTGGGCTCACTGTAGAAGCTCGAATTCGAACTTAGTGCATTTCAGGCAAATTTCTTTGAAAATCTTCTTCTCAAGATCCAGCAGGCAGAATCTTTTGATATTGGGTATGCACCATGCTTAGGGGGGAAGATTCAAGTTTGTTCAAGTCAAGTCCCTGGGTTCATATTTTTGCTCACTGTGGTAGCCCGAATTATAACTTAGTTCAAAATGAGGAATTTTCTTTAAAAATCTTCTTTTTTTTTTTTTAGATCCATTGGTCAGAATCTTTGGATATTTGGTATAAGCTTTTCTTAGGAGGAGCAGATGCAACTTGTTGAAATCAATTCTCTGGGTTGATATTTAGGCTACCATGTCAGGTGAGCGCCCTCAGGCCCCTTGGGGCCTCTTGTTTATTAATAAAACAGATACTGATTTTTTTATTGATAAAATTTTATCATTTTTTGTTTTAATCCGTGCATGACACAACGATAATAATATTATATATGATCAGTAAGGAATACAATGCATTAACATCATGCGTGTCACATTTACTCAAGAACAATGTCAAATTAGGACCTCTCAAACTTTGAAAGAATCCGGTGACAGATTTTATACGCATTTACAAAATGAAAGTGATGAAGTCGTCCCCCCCCCCCCCCCCCCCCCCCCCCATCACTGATCTCGGAATGGAAAAATGTTCACATCTGACGTGACCACTTTACCACACAATTTTTTGTTACTGAGTACCTGGACGACAGTGGTTATAACTTGGTCAAAACCGTCTTGGGTGACGAATCTTCCCAGGGACGCCCATCCCGATACACGTTAATCTTGAAGTGGAAGTAAACAAGGCCACCTTACCTGCAGTATGGTTTGATAACCTCGACCAAATTATTGAAATTAAGGAAACGAAAGTGACAAAATTAATCAAAATTTGGATCTTTGTTGAGGTAGACAGACAGGATTTGAGGTGACTGGTTTTTAACCCACTTTGCCGCTGAAATGTTATTCCCTTTTTTCGCAATAGTGATATGTTCAAACAACGATGAATGACGCAAAACTTACGACGTAGAATTTTATTCGAGAACGACAGACTTCAAATCGACACACTGACACAAAAGTGGCACTCATCATAACACCTCTAAGGCTCTTGTAAGTCTTGTTTTTGTTAACAATAATCATTTAAAAATAGTTTCGACGCAAAGCGTTTTTTAGCTGACACAAACTGCCGTTGCCTCAGCATTTTTTTTGCCGAGGCAAATTTTCTGAATTGCAAGGGCTGTGATGGCTGCACAGGCTACAGGCCATGTTTATGAAGGGATTTGATTGTAACTTGATAGGATGATTCATTTTGGAATAATTTCACTGTAACTTTGTAACTTAGGTTGACATACATTAACTGTGAGTGCCACATTAAACCACCCCTCAATTCTTTAGTACAGTCTGTACCTCAAATTATTTTCATTGAAAACATAGTATACAGGGACCAGAAATTAACATATTCTCAATTATTACAGTTCTTGTCGTATTTCATAATCCATTCATAAACATTGAACATTATCCTTTTCATCAAACACAACACACAGTTAAGTCATTGACACTTTCATTTACTTCTAACCATTGCTCATTTGTCCTTATTGGAACAAGCTCATCAAGTTTGTTCTATTAAAATAGGTCATCAAGTGTGTTTTGGGGTAGAAAAATGAAAAAATAAAATTTGATAGCAGTTTTTGTATATCACAACTGCAGATATAGCAAATTCGTTAGGTAAATGGTTAACAAAAAATAGGACAAACTAATTTGTGTCTTGGCATTGTCATTCCTGGGACAGTCAGGCTCTGTGCGTGACATCACTCCAGTTAAAAGAAAAATTGGCAGGGTGACTTAGTATGATGAGTAGATGAGAATGTCCTGTTATGGTGACAGTTGGCTGCCCACAATGGCTGCCATGGAAAGCCCTTTTGGATTTCTGCAGAATACTCTCTACAATTCATTCAGCACAGGCTACAGCCGACAGTTCTGTGTTTTGGTCATCACGAAATTCTGTGTGCTAGTTCGTGTTCATACCTAGATGAGTATGTCATATTATCGTCTCAGTTGGCTGCCCGCAATGGTCACCACAAATCTTGGATTTCTTCAACAGTGGTTATAGCCCGTCTTTACGCTTCAGTTTTCTTTGAAATTTTGTTGGATGAGTTAGTATGATGAGTCGATGAGAATGTCCTATTTTGGTAATGGTTGACTTCTCATAATGGCTACCATAGCAGCCTTCATGGTTTTTTAGCTCACCTGAGCACAGCTCAAGGGGAGCTTTACTAATCACTTTCCATTCGTGACTTCTTCTCACGAACTGCTGGACTAAATTCAACAAAATTTGCTGTGCATGTCAATTCAAGTTTCTTCAAATCAAATTGACCCCCTCCTCGGTAGGGCCACGCCCAAAAAGTGCACTTAAATCTTAAAAAATCTTCTTCTCATGAACCAGCAGTAGCAGAGACTTGATATTTGGTGTGCAGCTTCCTTTTGAGGTGTAGACTCAGATTTGTTCAAGAGAAGTTCAAGGAGCTATATTTGCCTTCATTATGGGAGGGGCAAGAATTTTTGCCAAGCCCTAAATTTCTATTTTCTAAACCGCGATGCAGATTTGAACCAAATTTGATATGAGGGCTTATTGGGTCATAAGTACTTAATTTATGCAAAAAAAATTTTTTCCTGTCGCCTCATGAGAACCGCAGGAGCTAAAAATAGAAAAAAATTAAAATGCCCATATCGCTAAAACTACATGGCACTGAGAATTCTTATTTGGTGTGAAGTTTCCTTAGGACCAACAGAATGGAATGGTAAAAAAAAATTGCTATCGGTTTTATCATGGGGTACTTTTTGGGGACTTTGAAAATGTGTTGAGTCAGCATTTTTTAACACTGTGGGTAATGGGAAAAACATTTAACACTACTTTTCTCCCAAACCACTGCTCCAAAAGCTTTCAAATTTCACATATAACATCTTTGGAAGATTGTTTCACATGTTTATTGAAATCATTTCCCTGGGTCCATATTTGGGCTCTCTATAGGAGCCCAAATGTTTGAATTAGTGCAGTATGAGGTATATTCTTTAAAAATCTTCTTCAGATCTACCAATAAGAATCTTTTGATATTTGGTATGCAGCATGTTTAGGGAGGTGAGATTCAAGTTTGTTCAAGCCAAATCCCTGGGTTCATATTTAGGCTGAAAATTTGGGGTCCCGGTCCGGACTTAGAAATTTTGGACCAAAATCCGGAAATGAGTTTTTTGGTTTTTTATGCATTTCGATCAATTTTAAGACAAAAAAATTTTTTTTTTTTTTACACTGAAAATTTGGGGTCCGGGTGGGACTTTGACCAAAATCCGGAAATTAGTTTTTTTTGTTTTTTATGAGTTTTGGTCAATTTTAAGTAGAAAACAAATTTTTAGTCTGAAAACATTTTGTTTGGGACTTCGAAAATTTCCAAACAAAAATAAAAAAAAAAAATCTGTTTTTATGCGTTTATCTCAATTTTGGGACGTAAAAATGCAGGAACTGAAAATAGAAGGAAAATCCTATATATTGTGTGGGCACAATCGCTTCATCTAGTTGGTATATGCATTTCTTTGGAGGGGCATATGCAGCTTATTCAAGTCAAGTCCCTAGTTTGCTATTTAGACTACCATGTCAGGTGAGCGCCCTTAGGCCCCCCTGGGGCCTCTTGTTCATTATACTGTCCACAATTCATTCAGCATGGTCTTCAGCCCGCTGTTATTTTCCGATCTTCATCAAATTTCATATGCAGATTCATGCCTAGATGAGAACGTCCTAGTATTGTCATGGTTGCCTGTCAGCAGCTATCTTGGATTTCTTCACAACACCTTGCAGTTGCATGTGTGCATCAAAATTCTTGAGACTCAAAAGTTTCCTTAGTATGACGAGTGGATGAGAATGTCATATGCTGATCACGGTTGGCTGCACACAATGGCTGCCAGAGCAGGCATCTTTAATTTGTTCAGAACACTCATCAGGTTGCATTTATGTATCATATTTCTTGAAATGTGGCTGGATGAAAGTGTGATTCGTATGAGAATGTTATATTTCTGTCACAGTTGGCAGTCTAGAATGGCTGCCATGGCTCCTATTTTTTTCTTTTTCAATTTTGTTTATTTCTGATTGATAAAATATCAATAATTATAATAAGATAATTATGGTATAAATCTCATAAATATGCCATAAAGTCAGGGTAAGCTACAGTATCATTGATACTTTCATTTTGTCCATTTGAGAGAAGGAGAGTACAAGAATGTGTAAAACAGATATTCTCTGTTTCTTTTTGTCTAACTTACTGTTGTAATATTTAGGATATTTTTTTTCTGGAAAATGAGAAAGTAGAATTAGTACTTTTATACACTACAAGAAACTTAATTTCTCTTATATGTTTTGTTTAATCTTTTTCTCAGGGTTTGCTAGTAGTGATGGTGGAGTACTTAGCAGTTCAGTTGGTTCTTTGGGATATTATCTTATCCCATTCTACTGGTTTACAAAAGAGAAAGATACTTCTTCCATTTATCAAAATCAGGTACATTTATTGAGATTTTTTTTTGCATAAACAACACAAAACAAGATAAAATAATAATCTCTTTGAGGTTGAGAGAAAACATTCTTGAGGTTGGTATTACTGAAGATTTATTTGAAATGTGAACATTGTTGTTGCCTGACTGTTGAGGAAGAAGAAGTTAGAGAAGCTGTGGAATGATTTGAAAATTTATACTTTTTTTTAATCCTTATGGCTGTGGACAAATGACCTGAATTCTTAACATCCCACAGCCTCAAAATATTCAGTGGCTTAGCAGTGTTTTCTTGTCATTTCTTGTCTTCTGCCTATGAAGGCAGCCAAGACTTGATGAGAAATCACTGCCTATTTAATTGGTCTATTGTCAGCAAGACCTCCTCATAGTAACATGTTAAAGGCACCCGTCCTGAGCTTGTATAAGTTGGAACTAGGTCTTAAGGGTAAAGCATTCTTTTGCTTTTTAGCTCAACTTGACAAAGTCAAGATAAGCTATTGCCATCATGCATGTGGAAGTCTGTGAGTCTGTTAGTCTGTTCACATTTTTGTTGGCACAGGCTACATCCCGCAGTTCTTGTCCGATCGTCATGAAATTTTATATGCAGGTTCGAAGTCATGTCTAGATGAGAACGTCCCCTTATGGTTGTGATCGGTCGACTGTGACAGCTCCGAGAGCCCAAAATCTAAAAACCTTTCGCACAGTCTGCAGGTCATATTTATGAAGAGATTTCATTGTAACTCGGTAGGATGACTCTGCAAAATGCCTAGATGAGAATGTCCTTTTTTGGTCCATTTTTCAACCATGACCACTGCGAGAGCCCGAAACACGAAAATCTTTAGCACAAACTACAGATCGTATTTATGAAGGGATTTTTTTGTAACTTGGTAGGATGACTCTGTATAATGTCTAGATGAGAACATCCCCTTGTGGTCGCGATCAGTCAACCATGAAGCCTGCGAGAGCCAAAAACCTTTAGCACAGTTTACAGGTCGTATTTATGAACGGATGTCATTGTAACTTGGTTGGATGGATCTGTATAATGTCTAGATGGGAACGTCCCCTTTTGGTGGCGATGGGTCAACCGTGATGGCTACACAGGCCCGAAGCCCGAAAACCTTTAGCACAGTCTACAGGTCGTATTTATGAAGGGATTTTATTGTAACTTGGTAGATGAGAACGTCCTATTTTGGCTGTGATCGGTCACCCATGACAGCCACACAGGCACGTGACCTAGATTTGTTTAGCACAGGCTACAGTTCATATTTATGAAGCAATTTCATTCTGGTCATGATTCGCCATTGTGCAAAAATATGTGACTGTAAACACCAATAAATAAATAAATAAATATGAAGCAATTTCATTGTAACTTGGAAGGATAACTTGTTATGATGTCTAGATGAGACTGTCGTATTTTGGTCACGATCGGTCAGCTGTTACTGCCGCCTGGTCACTTGACCTATATTTCTTTAGTACTGCTTACAGGTTGTTTTTATGAAGGGATTTCATTGTAACTTGGTAAGATAACTTGGTATTATATCTAGATGAGACTCCTATTTTGGTCATGATCGGTCAGCCGTGACCCCCGAACTGTCAATGAACTAGATTCCTTTAGCAAAGTCTACGAGGCATATTTATGAAGGGATTTCATTGTAACTTGTTAGGATGACTCATTTTGGAATGATTTTACTGTAACTTGGTAACTTTGGTTGACATACGCTAACTGTTAGTGCCACATAAACCCAGGTCTTAATTCTTTAGTACAGTCTGCTCTCAAATTATTCTTATTGAAAACATAGCCAACAGGGAACAGAAATTGACATGTTCTCAATTATCACAATTCTTGTCTTATTTCATAATCCTTTCATAACCATTGGAACATCATCCTTTTCATCAAACACTACACACAGTCAAGTTAAGCTACAGTGTCATTGACACTTTCATTATTTATGCCATGCACATATTTTTCATTTTAGAAATGTGAAGTACACATTCAGTCAGTTTTGACTTTTATACTTGCATAATCAGCTTGATACTATTCAATGTGTCATTTCTATTTTCTCAAGATTCTAGGTGAGATGATTTTTTATATTTTATAGCAATACTCATCAGTTATAAATATCAACGAACATGTAAAGAAGATTATTCTTGAACTTCAGCAGAAACAAGGGGCAATGTTAACGGAAGGAGATGTTGAGATAATTGCCAAGAGAATTATGCAAAATGCTCTTCGGGAGGAATTGTTGGTTGTATCCAAGCAACTCAGTGAGAAGAATGAAAACATTGTGAAGCTGGTAAGAGTATATATTATAACTTTTAAAAGGTTCCCAGCTATTTAATGAGCAGAGTTATTGTCTTATACCAGTTATTTGGATAAGTCTGTTCTCAATTTCTTTTTCTCCATTATACCTTTCTATGGATAAATGCTTTTAAATTTGAACTTCTCATAATGATGAAATGAGGGTCAAGTTCAATTGTCAAATGCCCTGTGTATGTAATTCCAGAGTTGTAGCAGTTGATTGTGTAAAAAATGTTTATTTTTTAGTTTCTGCATGGTAACTTCACTTTCATTCAGTGGATTTGAAATTTGATAGTATTTTTTAATGGTTAAAAAAATAAAGGCCAAGTTCAATTTTCAGCTCTCTGATGCAAATAATTCCGAGGTTATGACAGTTGATTGTTAAAAAATTTAGTTTTTTTTTTTTTGTTTCCCTGTGACAACTGCAGTCCCCTTTGGTAGATTGAAATTGAGAAAGTCTTTCTTATGATCACATAAAACCTACATTTTCAATTTTTTTTAATTACCAATGCATGTTATGCAATAGTTATGGCTCTTGATTGTGTGAAAACTTTGGTGGTTTTTAGCTCACCTGACTGAAAGTCAGGGTGAGCTTTTCTTATCACTCTTCGTCTGTCGTCCATCATCTGTTGTCCGTCGTCCTGCGTGAAGGTGGTGTTTGAGCCTCTTTCTCCTAAATCACTGGCCACAGTTTAATTAAATTTCATGTAAGTAGTGGTTATCTAGGGGTATTTTGATTTCTTATCAACCTACCTCAGTTGTTTACTACAGGCTTGCACTACAGTGGAAGAACCTAACTCGGATAAAATACTCTCTATTTTAATCTTTCCCAAGATTTGGGAAAGAAAAGTGGTGTAAAAACACCACGAAAAAATAAGCCAAAACTGGGCCGAGCGCCATCGGCGCACACCCAGTATGGGACGCTCTTCCATAGCACAAATCCACGACTTCCGTAACAGTGCGCAATGCGTCAATTCGCCATTCTTCTTCTATCCGAGGCACAAGCAGGATGTGTTTCCGCCATTTGCATTATGAAACAGTGATAATTCAACTCGTGGATAATGGTTTTCCTGTGACTGGAATTATGGATCTGAAGATCGTATAATAACAGGACTGTGTTTTATATATTCTCGTTTATATTTTCAATCACATTCTCATTGTTTATTATTTACTATTCCGTTTTCGCGAATGTTTTGTTTGCGACATCGTGTCATTGCGATTCGACAATGAATTTTTCGGTTGATAAAAATTTGTTATTGGAGTAGGTGTCAGCCGTCTGGGTTCTGCCACCTTCTCTCGTAGTTGAGGGTGTTCTTCTACTTTCTGTTTCTGTTGAGTTCACCTTTTTCTTCTACTGCTCTCACCTCTGTTCTTTCCAGTTCGATTCCTTTAGGGCAATTCCTTTTGCCCTCGCCATTGGTGCGTTCTCGTGTCCGTTTCGTCCGCACCCGCGGGTGGTGTGGAATGCCGTTGTTTCGGGAGCCTCCCGACTCGACCACGTCTGATGTGAGCTTACCCCCTCCGGAGCTGCACATGGGGAATGTGCAGCTCCTCCCGCCCCCGCAGGGGGGGGGGGGCACTGTCGTTTCGGGGCCCCCCGACTCGACCACGTCTGGTGTGAGTTTGACCCCCTCTGTGGGGGGTGTGCAGCTCCTCCCACTCCCGTGGGGGGTTGTGAACACTATCGTTTCGGGTCTCCCGATTCGACCACGTCTGATGAGAATTTCTCCCCCTCCGTGGGGGATGTGCAGCTCCTCCCGCACCAGCGGGGGGTGGGGACTGCTGTCGTTTCGGGGCTTCCCGATTCGACCATGTCTGGTGAGAGTTATTCCCCTTCCGTGGGAATGTGCAGTGTTTTTCCGTGGTGGATACTGCGTGAGCTGTTGGTTTTCTGGTGTAGAGATGCCTGGTTCCGGGACTATGCGCCCTCTCCAGTCGACATCTGAGGCTGTCACTAGGGTTGTGACTCCTCCTTTGGAGGCCGAGCTTGGTGGCTCTCTCCACTTTTCCGCCAGTTCCAACAGCTCCCGTCGTATCTGCTGCTACTGCTGTTCCGTCTACAAGTCATTGGGCACCGTTTTTAGCCAGCCTCGGCTTCTCCCTGCCAGGGTCTGCAGGGATGTCTGTAGTGTGGTTGTGGGGTTTCAGCCTCAGCCTTCCCAGACTTCCTTTCGGCGAAGTCAAATGGGGCTGCCGACTGAACCCCCTACTGTGTCCTCTCAGCCATTGAGCACAGTAGTTTTATACCTGCAGTGGTCTGCTGCGGTGTCTGGTTGAGTAGACATGGGGATATCGGCCTCAGCCTTCCCTGACTTCAACTCGGCGAAGTTGGAAGTGGCTGCCGGCCGGACCCGCTCCTGTGGTCTCTGCGCCGTCGAGCACCACAGTTGTCATTGGATTCGCTTGTTCTTAGTGGGACACTATGAACTCCGTGGCGTTTCCATCCACTCATTCTGGCCACACGACCAGTTTTGGGGGTCCAACGTCTTTTGTGCAGCCTGGACCTTCTGCCCTGCAGAGGTCAGTGGTGACTCTCATGAGTTCCTGCTATGTTGATCCTCGGGGTGTGTCACACCCCTATACACGTCTGCCTTCAGACGTTTTTGGCTGCCGCCCGTCATCCCACGTCAGGTCTTTTGGAGGATCGTGACCCTTCGCAGGTTAAGAGGGTCAGAGGTGAAGCCACTTTGCTGGTTCGTTACCCTGTCGAACCGGCCAGTACGGGCAGTGAGCTTAGGGAGGCCCTCTCCTTACTCACTCAGGTTCTGTCAAAGAGCCTTCCCGTTGCTTCCAGCGTGGCAGCGAGTGGTTTCCAGGCGCCCCCTATGGCGCCGCCTCCCGGGATTGGAAACAGGCCGCTTTCTGATCCCCCTGGTGTTCCGACACCATGGGAGGCATCGGCTGGTTTGCCCACGATGGGCTATGTGTCTTCCGACTCAGGGGAAGTGTCAGACATGCTTGATGTCGAGAGCCAGCAGTCTTCGGACTTGGGGGCAGCTCTTGATTTCGTGTTTGGGTTCCTTCCGGATCTCAAACCATCTAACCAGTCGACAGTGTCAGCCAGGCCGCGATCATCGGTCGCGTGCCAACAGTCTATGGAGCAACCTGCTTCTGGGCGTCTTCAACCGTGCCTGTCGGTACAGTTGGTTGAAGCATTTTCAGCCTTGGACTCCAGGGTTGGACCAGGGTTGACACCTTTTTGCCTCCGACGTGTTATCGTTCCTACGATTTCGCCAATCCGTCGGTCTACCAGACTTTGACGGTTTTGGATCAGGACTCCAATTCCCTCGGGCTTTCCAAGTGCAAGTCTGCCGTCATTCCGATGACTGGAGTCCACATTGGGCTTATCGAGAGAGATGCTTGGTATGCTTTCTCTCTCCGATCACGTCGTCTCAGCCTTAGCTGCTTATCTGCCTTCAGATAAGTTTGACGAGATACAGGCTCCGTTGCGTGTGCTGTCCAAGGCGCTCATGCATCTTACTCACATGCATGCCTGTAACACGGCTAATCTGGAATTAGTTCGAAGGGACTCTGTGCTGGACATAGGCCGACCCCTTCCTGAGGAGCAGTGCGCTACTCTTCGATCTGCTTTTTTGGCAGGTCCGCAACTTTTTCATGGTTCTGTGTTGACGGTCCGGGATGACGTCCTACGTCATTCCAACGATCAGCTGCTGTTTCTTCAGCTTGATCAGCCTGCTAGTGTAGGCACGGGCCGTTTCAAGCCTAACAAGTACCCTCTGCTTCCTCTGCGAAGCAAAGGGGCTGATCCTTCTGCCACCGCTTCTACTTCTTACTCAAGGGGTAAGGGTAAGCGTCGGCAGTCTTGAGGGAAGTCCCAGGATTCTTCATTCAGTAGAGGAGGTGTTTTCTCCTCTCGCGAGCCTCGTCAGGGTTCGCAATGAAGGTCTTCGCCTTGACTCCGAGGTTGGAGGAAGGATAGCACAGTTTGCAGACCGTTGGGCCTCCATCACATTCGATCCTTGGATGTTAGATGTTGTTTGGTCCGGGCTGCGAATATCCTTCCGACGGCACCCCACTCTGTCCAGGGTGCCTTTTCCAACCACAGTTCCTTCAGACATTTTACGTCGGAAACTTTTGTCCACGGAGATAGACAATCTCCTGACAAAGGGGGCAGTTGAGATCATCAAGAACATTAGGTCAGTGGGTTTCTATTCCCGCCTGTTCTTGGTGTCGAAGAAGGACGGCCGACTCCGACCGGTTCTCGATCTGAGTTTCCTGAACCAGTCTATCATTGCTCCCAAGTTCAGCATGGAGACTTTCAGGTCGGTCTTCCGTTCAATTCACCAGGGAGATTTCGCTTCAAGTTTCGACCTGCGAGACGCTTACTTTCACGTTCCGATTCATTGGGCGTTACGGAAGTATCTCAGGTTCATTTTTCTGGGGCGAGTTTACCAGTTCAAGGCCATGCCTTTCGGCCTCAACCTGGTTCCTTGGGCCTTCACCAGACTGATGTCGCATGTGATAGCTTTCCATCGCACACAGCCCAGGGTGACTACTTCGGCATATCTGGACGATATCCTCCAGGGGCATTCCAATGCTGCCTTACTGGAGTCGGATGTCGCCACTCTGCTGAGCTTGCTCACATCGCTACGTTTCAGAGTCAACGAGGAGAAGTCGGACCTGGTCCCTTCTCAGTCGTTTTATCATCTGGGGATGGCTTTCCACACACAATTAAATTTGGTGGCGGTTCCCCAGGCCAAGGCTGTGATTCTCTCAGCTTTTGCTCCGACTCTGTCCCAGTCCACATCCACGACGGCTCGAGTATTCTCCGGCTAATCGGTCTCTGCTGTTTGGTGACGGATCTCATTCCTCTAGGTCGGCTGCATGTCAGACCTCTCCAACACTTTCTGCTCAGTCGTTGGAGGCCGAATGTAGATTTTCTGGATCTGGTGCTTCAGTTTCCAGAATATCTTTATCCTCACCTTCTCTGGGTGGATGTCCAGTGGCTTTCGCAGGGTGTTCCGTTGGACTTACCCACATCCGATCGCGTTCTGGGGTGCGACGTTGGATCCTCTAGGTCTTTCCATTCACGGGATGTGGGACCAGGATCATGCAGCTCTACACATCAACCAGAAAGAGCTTCTTGCTTTTCTTCTGCATTTCAGGCAGTGGATCCCTCACCTGTCGAATCGCCAGGTCCTTCTGTTGTCCGACCATTCGACGGTGGTTGCTTACATTCGGAACCAGGGCGGCACGCACTCTGTTCCAATGTACGAATTGGCTTGGGATCTTATACTGCTCGCTCAGGATGTCCACGCCGGGGTGGCTGTTCGTCACATTCCCGGTCGCCTGAACGTCCTAGCCGACTCCCTGTCCCGTCGGGGCAGGGTCATTTCCACCAGGTGGATGCTCCACATGGCGGGTTCCATCGATCTCTTTGTGACTCGTTGGAACCATCCGGTGGACACTTTCGTGTCCCCGTGTCCAGATGCTCTGGCTTTCGCCGTGGATGCTCTGACCCTCCTTTGGGATGGTCTTGTCGGCTATGCCTTCCTACCGGTTCCGATTCCGCCTCAGGTTCTCACCCAGATATGAACCTGCAGTCGTCGAATCCTTTCGATCACACCCGTCGCTTCGGTCGGTGTGGATCAATCTGCTCCGCTCTCTGTTAGCGGCGGTTCCGGCATGTCTCCCTCTACCTCGCGACTTTCTTTGCCAAAGTCGCCCGAGGAGGTTTTCAAGTTGACCCGACTTCATTGTGCCTTCGCACATGTCTTTTATCGGGTCCTGTCTCCTCCGTAGTGGTTTTTCGAGACACACAGTGGAGTTGCTTTTCTTCAAGGAGGCACTCACTCCACTGGTTTAGCCTCTGTGGCTAAGTGGAAGGTTCTTCTGTCGATGGTGTGCGATCACTCTGTTGCTTCTGTCACTCCTTCGATCACACCGCTTGCGGAGTTTCTGGTATATGTTTGTTTCTGGGGGTCTCCAGCAATGGACACATGTCCATGCTTCGGAGACATTTTTTCCTATGTGATACCGCATTGTTTCGACACTCATCCTTGCCTCTCCAAGCTTGTTCAGCTCTTTTCCTTGAAAAGGCCTAGGACTTTGCAGTTTACTCCAAGATGGTCACTTTCTTGGGCGCTGCTCTGCTTGGGGGTGGGGGGTGTTCACGCCTTTATCCTGGATGAATATGCGTTTTCCCACATGCCAGATCTCTCCTGCATCCATTTCTTGATGGACTTGTCTTGCTATTCGTGCAGCTTCCGCTCGTTTAGCTACTGGTGATTGTATTACCAATTGTTTTTTCTGCCACGAGGTGCGTGCATTGTCTTCCTCTTTTAATAACTCTGTCATGTTGTCGGATGACTGATGTTATTCTGGCAGCCTTCTGGAGAAATGCTACATTCTCCTTTTATCTGCGACAGTTGCAGGAGCCAACAGAGAACCTTGGGGCCCTCTTTCTTCGGCTCAGGATGTTGTCTATCCAAGCTTTTCAGCTTTTTTCAGGGTCAGTTCCAGCTTTGTGCTGTTACTGCCCTTTCTGTCTGTGCGTCGCACTTCACCATACGCCTCATCTTTCATTGGCTTTTCTAATGTTTGTGATGCTATGGTTTGATAGGCTTAGGGATCTCTTCCTCTATCCCAGTGCTATTGAGTTATGTGTGGGTTGGTTATGTGATCCCCTCCAGCCTTTTGTCTATTCAGCCTGTAGTAAACAATTGAGGTAGGTTGATAAGAAGTATAAATTTTATAGTAAATTTCCTTTCTTATTATACCTACCGAAATTGTTTCAAACCTTAAAACTGCCATATCTCCAAAACTACACGGCACAGAGAATTCTTATTTTGTATAAAGCTTACTTTTATCCAGTAGAATAGAATGGTAAAAAAAAAAATCCCTATCGGTTTGATCACAAGGTACTTTTTTCAGGACTTTGAAAAAGTGCTGAGTCTACACTTTTTAACACTGCAGGCAATGGGAAAAACATTAAAAAATCTTCTCCAGATCCAGCAGGCAGAATCTTTTGATATTTGGTATGCAACATTGTAAAGTGGATCTGATTCATGTTTGTTCAAATCGGCCCCCTGGGTTCATATTTGGGCTCAGTATAGGAGCCCGATTTCGAACTTAGTGCATTTCAGGCAAATTTCTTCAAAAATCTTCTCCAGATCCAGCAGGCAGAATCTTTTGATATTTGGTATGCAACATTGTGGGGTGGATCAGATTCAAGTTTGTTCAAATAGGCCCCCTGGATTCATATTTGGGCTCATTATAGGAGCCCAAATTTGAACTTAGTGCATTTCAGACAAATTTCTTTGAAAATCTTCTTCTCAAGATCCAGCAGGCAGAATCTTTTGATATTGGGTATGCACCATGCTTAGGGGCGGTGAGATTCAAGTTTGTTCAAGCCAAGTCCCTGGGTTCATATTTGGGCTCACTGTGATAGCCCGAATTATAACATAGTTCATAATGAGGAATTTTCTTTAAAAATCTTCTTCAAATCCAGCAGTTGGAATGTTTTGATATGTGGTATGCAGCATCCTTAGGGGGCTGAGATTCAAGTTTGTTCAAGCCATGTCCCTAGGTCCATATTTGGACTCACTGTGGGAGCTCGAATTGTAACTTAGTTCAAAATGAGGAATTTTCTTTAAAAATCTTCTTCTTCAGACCCAGCAGTCGGAATGTTTTGATATTTGGTGTGCAGCATCCTTGAGGGGGGGGGGGGGGGGGGGGGGGGGTGAGATTCAAGTTTGTTAAAGCCGAGTCCCTGGGTTCATATATAGGCTCCCTCTGGGAGCCCGAATTATAACTTAGTTCAATATGAGGAATATTCTTTAAAAATCCTTTTTGTTAGATCCACTGGTCAGAATCTTTGGATATTTGGTATAAGCTTTTCTTAGGAGGAACAGATGCAACTTGTTGAAATCAATTCTCTGGGTTGATATTTAGGGTACCATGTCAGGTGAGTGCCCTAAGGCCCCCTGGGGCCTCTTGTTTTTTCAATTTCTGCACAATAATTTTACTTTACTTTGGCAGGATAATTCAAATTTTTTTACTTTACTTTGGCAGAATAATTAAAAAGTTTTTGGGTGCCTTTGTTATCACTGTGCTATGAGAACAAATATTTTGGGGTTCAGTCAGACCAACTCTGGGACTCAAAAGATTTCTTTTCTAGTTTAGCATCTGTCACCCCACTTTTACAAAACTTTACCTATATATTTGTTACAGGTTACGGTCAGCATTTATGTACAGACCATTACAATACTTTACATGTACCTTTGTTATCAGGTCATTACCTAGATGTTTGTCATTGCTGTGTCACATACTATACATGTACATGTCTTAAACAAGTTGAGCTACAGTGTCATTGACACTTTCATTTTTGTTTTGAAATGGTTAATTTTAATAAATTCTAATTGACACAATGTGTGTCTTGTGCGATTTGCTATTTTTGCTGGCATTTGTTTTTAAATAGCCATTTTGTGCTGGTTGCTACCAGTTGGGGTGAATTGTTTGAATGACCACGCCATTACAACTCTTTTCAGAAATACAAAATTGGGCTAGTTTAGGCTATTTTCAGAGCTGTATGACAGATTTTAACAGCAGCCGTGTTTACTTTCTTATGAATGCGGAAGTGTTTTTTTTTTTTAAATAAAACAAGAAAATGCATAAAACTGCCATGTCTCCCAAGAAAGTTTTGGAGGGCGACTTGAATTTCGCCCCCAATGTCAGCCAAGGTGACTTGAGGAATGACAAAGTGACTTCTTCGCCATAGTCGCCCACTCAGCTGACCCCTGCCCCGGAAGCTTTCACTGGAAACAGATTCTCTAACAACTAAAGTGGTGCTATGGGCACCACATGGGGCTGAATTAAAAATCCAAAACCTTTATGCACATCTAAACATCCTACTGGAATGTATGAACTCACATTCAACGTTTCAAATTAAAACCACAAGGAGCCTTCACCATAAACCAATTCTCTAACGACAAAAGTGGCGCTATGGGTTCCCCACAGGGCAGAATAAAAAGTCTGAAACCTTTATTCACGTCTGGAGACCCTACAGGAACATATGAACACACTTTCGACATTTTGAATTAAAACCCCTAGGAGCCAGGAGCCTTTTAGCTGAAACCGATTGTCATGGATAATAATTTCTATGAATCAGTGACAGCTGAGGCAGAAGAGTATTTTCCTACCTTGAGGAAAGCTTCAAAACATGGATAGAAGATCTGTAGAGAAGTTATGGATAAAATTAAATTTATTATTAAATTAACATTAAAATTAACCGCCTATAGTAATGAAAGTATCTGTCTCTCTGTCTGCTTATCCAGCCATCCATCTTGAAGAATTCCAAGATATGAAATTTTGTGCACTCTAAGTGGATTCTTACTACATTTGTACCTGGAATCGTTTCCAGCCTGGGATTGATCCAAGAATCTCTAGTCTTCGGAAATTTCACTTATTCAGTTGGGTTTTAATGTTAATTTTTAGCTCACCTGAGCGAAGCTCAAGGGGAGCTTAACTAATCACTTTCTGTCCGTCGTCCGTCGTCCGTCGTCGTCCGTCCGGCGTTAACTTTACATTATCGACTTCTCCTCCTAAACCACTAGCCCAATTTTATTCAAATGTTGGCTAAATGTTTATTACCTAATGCCAATTCAGATTTGTTCAAATGAAGTTGCCCCTCCTCCTGGGTGGTGCCACACCCCCAAGGGGCACCAAAATCTTTGTAAATCTTCTTCTCATGAACCAGCAGTAGCATTGACTTGATATTTGGTGTGCAGCTTCCTTTTGAGGTGTAGACTCAGATTTGTTCAAGAGAAGTTTGTGGGGCTATACTTGACGTTGTTATGAGAGGGGCAAAATTTTTTGCCCCGCCCAAAATTTCTATTTTCCAAACCGAGAGGCTGATTTGAACCAAATTTTATGTGAGGGCTTATTGGGGCATGAGTACTTGATTTATGCAAAAAAAAATTTTCCCGCAGCCCCGTGGGAACTGCAGGAGCTAAAAATAGAAAAAATTTAAAACGCCCATATCTCCAAAACTGCACGGCACTGAGAATTTTTATTTGGTGTGCAGCTTCCTTAGGACCAACAGAAAGGATTGGTAAAAAAAAATTGCCATCGGTTTTATCATAGGGTACAGTTTCGGGACTTTGAAAAAGTGCTGAGTCAGCACTTTTTAACACTGTAGGCAATGGAAAAAACATTAAAAAATCTTCTTCTCCAGATCCAGCAGGCAGAATCTTTTGATATTTGGTATGCAACATTGTAGGGTGGATCTGATTCAAGTTTGTTCAAATCGGCCCCCTGGGTTCATATTTGGGCTCAGTATAGGAGCCCGATTTCGAACTTAGTGCATTTCAGGCAAATTTCTTAAAAAATCTTCTTCTCCAGATCCAGCAGGCAGAATCTTTTGATATTTGGTATGCAACATTGTGGGGTGGATCTGATTCAAGTTTGTTCAAATCGGCCCCCTGGGTTTATATTTGGGTTCAGTATAGGAGCCCAAATTTGAACTTACTGCATTTCAGGCAAATTTCTTTGAAAATCTTCTTCTCCAGATCCAGCAGGCAGAATCTTTTGATATTTGGTATGCAACATTGTAGGGTGGATCTGATTCAAGTTTGTTCAAATCGGCTCCCTAGATTCATATTTGGGCTCACTATAGGAGCTCGAATTCGAATTTAGTGCATTTCAGGCAAATTTCTTCAAAAATCTTCTTCTCCAGATCCAGCAGGCAGAATCTTTTGATATTTGGTATGCAATGTTGCGGGGTAGATCTGATTCAAGTTTGTTCAAATCGGCCCCCTGGATACATATTTGGGCTTACTATAGAAGCCCGAATTCGAACTTAGTGCATTTCAGGCAAATTTCTTAAAAAATCTTCTTCTCCAGATCCAGCAGGCAGAATCTTTTCATATTTGGTAAGCAACATTGTGGGGTGGATCTGATTCAAGTTTGTTCAAATCGGCCCCCTGGGTTAATATTTGGGCTCAGTATAGGAGCCCGATTTCGAACTTAGTGCATTTCAGGCAAATTTCTTAAAAAATCTTCTTCTCCAGATCCAGCAGGCAGAATCTTTTGATATTTGGTATGCAACATTGTAGGGTGGATCTGATTCAAGTTTGTTCAATCGGCCCCCTGGGTTCATATTTGGGCTCAGTATAGGAGCCCGATTTCGAACTTAGTGCATTTAGGCAAATTTCTTAAAAAATCTTCTTCTCCAGATCCAGAAGGCAGGAATCTTTTGATATTTGGTATGCAACATTGTGGGGTGGATCTGATTCAAGTTTGTTCAAATCGGCTTCCTAGATTCATATTTGGGCTCACTATAGAAGCTCGAATTTGAACTTAGTGCATTTCATGCAAATTTCTTAAAAAATCTTCTTCTCCAGATCCAGCAGGCAGAATCTTTTCATATTTGGTAAGCAACATTGTGGGGTGGATCTGATTCAAGTTTGTTCAAATCGGCCCCCTGGGTTTATATTTGGGCTCAGTATAGGAGCCCAAATTTGAACTTAGTGCATTTCAAGCAAATTTATTAAAAAATCTTCTTCTCCAGATCCAGCAGGCAGAATCTTTTGATATTTGGTATGCAACATTGTGGGGTGGATCTGATTCAAGTTTGTTCAAATCGGCTTCCTAGATTCATATTTGGGCTCACTATAGAAGCTCGAATTCGAACTTAGTGCATTTCAGGCAAATTTCTTAAAAAATCATCTTCTCCAGATCCAGCAGGCAGAATCTTTTGATATTTGGTATGCAACATTGCGGGGTGGATCTGATTCAAGTTTGTTCAAATCGGCCCCCTGGATTCATATTTGGGCTCACTATAGAAGCTCGAATTCAAACTTAGTGCATTTCGGGCAAATTTCTTCAAAAATCTTCTTCTCCAGATCCAGCAGGCAGAATCTTTTGATATTTGGTATGCAACATTGCGGGGTGGATCTGATTCAAGTTTGTTCAAATCGGCCCCCTGGATTCATATTTGGGCTTAATATAGAAGCCCGAATTCGCACTTAGTGCATTTCAGGCAAATTTCTTCAAAATCTTCTTCTCCAGATCCAGCAGGCAGAATCTTTTGATATTTGGTATGCAACATTGCGGGGTGGATCTGATTCAAGTTTGTTCAAATCGGCCCCCCTGGATTCATATTTGGGCTTAATATAGAAGCCCGAATTCGCACTTAGTGCATTTCAGGCAAATTTATTAAAAAATCTTCTTCTCCAGATCCAGCAGGCAGAATCTTTTGATATTTGGTATGCAACATTGTGGGGTGGATCTGATTCAAGTTTGTTCAAATCGGCTTCCTAGTTTCATATTTGGGCTCACTATAGAAGCTCGAATTCGAACTTAGTGCATTTCAGGCAAATTTCTTAAAAAATCTTCTTCTCCAGATCCAGCTTCAGAATCTTTTCATATTTGGTAAGCAACATTGTGGGGTGGATCTGATTCAAGTTTGTTCAAATCGGCCCCCTGGGTTTATATTTGGGCTCCGTATAGGAGCCAAAATTTTAACTTAGTGCGTTTCAGGCATATTTCTTAAAAATCTTCTTCTCCAGATCCAGCAGGCAGAATCTTTTGATATTTGGTATGCAACATTGTAGGGTGGATCTGATTGTGATTCATGAACGTATTTATTTGTAAAGTTGATAGAATCTTAGACAAAATTTGCAGAAAGATCTACTATAGAAGGGGTGGTATCCAGGGTGAACCGTTTACCCAAATCTAGCAGTACTAATGCATTATTCACACAAATCTTCGTTCAAATTTTATGACCCCTCATTGGAACACACGCATTCAGCTCATTCCAACAAAAGTCATATGCCATGTTTTCGAGACAAAGGAATAAAAATTTTAGTTATTCATGAAATTTTTAGGCAACTGTTGTCTGTTATTCACATTGCTTCATGAAATTTCAGTACTTTTAGAAGTTACCTCAGTAATCAAGGGTTAATTCCCCTTAATTAAATGTCGCCTCTAAAAAACAACCACTTTGCATATCTTACCTTTTTACCAGCATAACTGCCAAAACTTGTCAGCATTCATCGCAAAAATCGCTATTCAAATTTTAATTTTTGTCTCTTAAACATACATGTACTTATCGCTTGTAAATACCCCATTGGAATGAGCTTTTTGAGCTCATTCCAATGAGAGGTCGCACACCATGCTTTTTGAGTCAAAAAAGCAATTTTTTTAGTTATTCCAGAATTTCGTACGTAAAACACAGCTTTATGACTTCACATTAAAATGAGCTCTCTAAGCTTGTTCCAATCAACATTCACGCACTATGTCTTTCACACAAAAAATAAAATTTTCCATTTATTCAGGAATTTTGTTTGCAAGAACACTCTTACCCCCCCCCACCCCCCCCCCCCCCCCCCCCCCCCCCCCCCCACAAACACACACACACAAACACACACACACACACACAAACACAGACACACACATCTAAAAGTTTGTCAGCAAAAAAACAGTTACTTCAATTTTTAAATGCATTATAGGAACAACTTGCCTAATCAAATTTAAATACTTTTGCATCATTCTGTATCTAGAACAAACCATTTACCATATCTTTACGCAAAATTCTCCAGCATCATTCACAAAAAAACACCATTATTTATATATTCACATTTCTGTCTCAAAAATATACCTGATCTTCCCATACCCCTATTGGAATAAGCTGTTTGAGCTTGTTCCAATGATGATAAAAAAAAATAAAATTTGTGAAAATTTTTGTTTTCTTGCATGCAAATATATACATGTAGCACATGGAAGATATCCACAGTTGGGGAGAGATGTCCAAGGCTATCTCTTCACATTCCTTGTTTGTGCTTCATGCTAAACCAGTTTGTCTGCAGAGATAAATTTGCTTTATTAAAAATCATTGGAGATTGGCCACACACCAATGATTTTAAATAAAACTAATTTTAGGTAACAAATGTTGAACTTCAAACAAAATCTATCACTCAACCAGTTAATGTTGATGAGGCATGACATGGTGAAGGTGACCTAAAATACTTCTTAGAGTCACTTTGTCAGGTGAGCGATTAAGGCCACGTGGGGCCTCTTGTTAATAACGCCATTCAAATGATAAATTACATTGTTCATTGAAAAGAAATTTTTTAATTTCAGAAAATTTTAGATATCATTCTATCAAAGTTAGATTCTTGCAATTCAAAACAAATGAGATTTTGATTGTAGTCCAAAATGGGTTGTATTAATTTAAATGATTGTGGTTGAAAAAAAATTCTTACCTTTCAGATGAATGCTGATGCTGAACATAGCAAAGAATTTGGTAATGTTATGTTACAGATTCAACAAATGAAACGGCTAATTGAGGTGTGTATTATTATTGATATTTTTGTTATCCTTGATGATATTACTCTATTATCATGTTATAGTGCTGTGATCACAACAGCATCAGAGTCTCTGTTGAAACTCCAGGATAAACAAGCTCTGTTTTACATGGCAAAATAGAACCCTTAAGGCCTAAAAAAATAAAAAATCTGTTTCTCAGGCCCCCCAGCATGGTCCTTTTGGCTGCCGCATGCTCTCTTTTTATAATCAATTTAAACTTAAAAGAAAATAAAAATTAAATGGTTTATGTCTGATATTTTACCCAAGTTAAAAAAACTGATGAATTTATCCCTTGAGTGTAAGAAGGCTTTGCAATGCTTTAGCATTGCAAAGCTTTCTTGCACTCAAGGGATGAAATACACCACCACCCATGCTATTCTGTAGGTTATGAGGCCTAAACTTAAACCAAGAACATGAACTTTTGATGGCAAAGAAGAAATTACTGAAATAAAAAATAAAATAAAAAACCGCTCGCCCGCATGCAATTTCACAAATAATGGCCTGAGAAACAGAAGATCTACTTTGTGTGGCCTAACCAATGCTTGTGGTGGAAGTCCTCAAAATGGGCAACATGGTAAAAATGATTGGCTGGACTTGACTTTATAACCATGTTGTGGTCACAATTAGCCATTGTGCAAAAATATGTGACCTTAAACACCTGTAAATAAATAAAAAATAAAAATAACAGCATCTTTTTTTTTTACCTAGTTATGATTTGGATGTAATTTGTCTGTTTGCTTACCTCACTGCAACACTACAGAATTTCACCTGTCAAAAAAAAAATGCAAAAATATTGCATCCAAGATGCTATGCATATTTGTTTTTCATGTTGCTGTCATTCTCTTAATTTTGAAGTAATTTATTTAGAAAATCTGCACCCACTGGTGAAAGTTTCTCACGTTCGAATTGTGATCTGATCAAAAAACCCAATTTTGTGATCACAGTATTTTAATTGAATACCAGCATGGCTACTGAAGATAAATAACAAAATAAATGGGAATATTCAGTTACTCTCTGTTTGGTTACCTCCCAAACTCTGTTGTAAACTAAGTATGAAAGGCTAAACAAAATTAATCTTTTAACTCTCAGGCAGATGCACATTCGTTTTTTCCCACCCACGTTCATCATATTTATTTCAGAGGCGAAAAATTCAAAATGTATAAAACCATTTCAGCGGTATCACATCGTGATTTGTGTTGCAATATGTCATATACATTGATACAGTATTGTTATCCTCTTTGCGAAATGCGGCACAATTCTCATATGTATGTACAAAATGAATGCGAAAAAACAATCACAAAGTGACATTTTTAGCTCATCTTGACAGAGTCAAGCTGAGCTAATCTCATCACTCTCCGTCCGTCGTCCATCAACACCATGTTTTTGATTTTCTCCTCCAAAGCCACTGGGCCAATTCAAGTGAAAGTTTGTGTGAGTGATGGTCCCGAAGGGGCCTTGCATTTTTGTTCAACTCAACATGCCCAGCCCCATAGGGAGGGAGTGGGGAAAAATTCTCCAAAATATTTTTAAAATCTTCTCATGAACCAGTGTGTACAATGACTCAGTATTTGCTATGGAGCTTCCTTTTGAGGTGTAGAATCAAGTTTGTTCAAACGAAGTTCATGAAGCAAAATTTGGCTTTGTAATGGGAGGGGTAAGATTTTTGGCCCCTCCTAAAATTTCTGTTTTCTGAACCGATGGTCTGGTTTGAACCAAATTTGTTACGTGGTATTATTGGGTCATAAGTACTTGACTCATGCAAAAAAAAAATTCCTGCATCCCCATGGGAACCCTGGGAGCTAAAAATAGAAATATTTTCAAACGCCCATATTTCCCTAACCACATGGAACAGAGAGCTGTTATTTGGTATGAATTATTCCTTAGGACAAGTAGAATTGAATGGTGAAAAAAAATGCCATCGGTTATGTTAGGGTGTTCGGTAATTGGCATCGAAAAAATGCTGAGTCAGCATATTTGCAAAACTTTAAAAAAATCTTGGGGGGTGGGGGGGGGATGGGGGGTCAGATATGAGTTTGTTAAAATAAAGCCCATTGGTTCATATTTGGGCTCAATACAGGAGCCCAGATTTTTAACATAGGGTAATATGGGGAATATTCTTTAAAAATCTTCTTCTTCAGCACCACCAGTCAGAATTTTTTAATGTTTGGTGTACATCATTGTTATGAGGGTCAGATTCAAGATTGTTCAAACCAAGTTCCTAGGTTAATATTTGGGCTTCCTACAGAAGCCCAAATTTTAACTTTGTTCAATATGGAGGATAATTTTTAAAAATCTTCTTCAGATCCACCAGTCAGAATGCTTTCATATTTGGTTTGCAACATCTCTAGGGGGGGGGGTCAGATTCAAGTTTGTTCAAATCAGATCTCTAGGTATATAGTTGGGCTCACTGTGGTAGCCCAAATTTTTACTTAGTGCGATATGAGGATATTTCTTTAAAAATCTTCTTCGGATCCACCAGTCAGAATGCTTTCATATTTGGTATACAACATCTCTAGGGGGGTTAGATTCCAGTTTGTTGAATTCGAGTGCCTGGGTTAATATTTGAGCTCCATATGGGAACCTGAAATTTAACTGAATACAATATGAGGGAATTTCTTCAAAAATCTTTTTCAGATCCACTCGTCAGAATGCTTTCATATTTGGGTTACAACATCTCTAGGGGGGTTAGATTCCAGTTTGTTGAATTCGAGTGCCTGGGTTAATATTTGAGCGCCATATGGGAACCTGAAATTTAACTTAATACAATATGAGGGAATTTCTTCAAAAATCTTCTTCAGATCCACGCGTCAGAATGCTTTCATATGTGGTATACAACATCTCGGGGGGGGGGGGGGGGGGGGGGGGAGGGGAGGGGGGGGGGCGTCAGATTCAAGTTTGTTCAAATTGGATCCATAGGTTAATATTTGGGCTCGCTATGGTAGCCCAAATTTTAACTCAGTGCAATATGAAGAAATTTCTTTAAAATTTCTCTTCTTCAGATCCAACAGTCAGAATGCTTTCATATTTGGTACACAACATCTCTAGGGAAGTCAGATTCAACTGTGTTCAAATCGAGAGCCTGGGTTAATATTTGGTCTCCCTATGGGAGCTGGAATTGGCCATGTTGCTGAAAAATTAAAAATTTTGTATTCGGTACCCTCTAGAGGTGTGTAACTAGCATTAATCCCCATAGGCTGTATCAAGGTTCTTCACAGGGGAGCTCTACATTTTGCATTATGTTCAACTGAAGAAAAGGCATGATGCCCAGATAATATTTGTCACTCCTGAGGGACTCAAGGATTGACAGTGTATCCTATGGAGATGGATTGCTTAATGTAGACTCATTCTTGGACTCTGTTTATATTGTGTTCTGTTCAAGATGAGCACTTCAGGGCCCGTGGGGCCTCTTGTTTTTGTCACTCTGGGAGATGTTTTGTTGAACCCCAAACCGGTAGTATCTTAACTTTAGAACGTACTTTTTAGCAATGTTTATCACTCAGGGAATGTTACTCTGGTGTCAGACATCACAGGAATGTTTGCTGATACTCTTTGGACCTCACATTGATTTCGATGACAGATCAGCTGTTTTGAATCAACTTTACACCTACAAATAAGATATTTATTGGGAAATTAGGATAATTAGTTCGTTAATAAATGATAATAGTGATATATTTTATGGAAAATTCAGAAAAATGCAAGTTATTTCTGAGAAATTCCAAGTAAATTAAAATTCCGAAACTGCAAGGTTGTGAAATGATCTAGGATCGATTTTGTGATAGCACTCTATAAAATGAAGATCAAAAATAATAAGAGATTGATTTATTGCTTCAGTTTTTTGTGCAGACATTTCGAGATTGTCACTTGATATTTCACTTGAAACTTTATTATTTAGTTTCATTGGCAGTCCTGTGTTGTCACAATTCTACACATGTACATCTTTAAACAGAATGGAAATTCCTGAATAATTTAAAAAATTACTGTTTGTGTCAATGAACAGCAAAAAATTACTCCTTACCAGTTTTGTGACATGTTGATCTTTTGGTATGATGTTGCATTCGTAAACAAAGTGTCCTCGTGAGTATGCAATATTAGAACTGAATCCAATGAAAACTGTTTTATTTTTAACAGTGTGAGTATTGTTTAAAACAACTGGTTTTTTGTACTCTTGTGTCCCAAGAAATATATTGGTGTTGCCTTAACTCTTTACCCAACACACAAGAGATCAAAATTTATTATTTTAATTACTTATCAAAACATTTCCACATTTTTTGTGGAAATTTGTTGAAACTTTTTGTTTTTTTCATCTGCTAAATTTGCAAATTACGGAGCATATGTGGCCAATTTGTTAGGCAAAGGGTTAAAATTAGTAATCATTAGTAGGACAATTTCATATTTTCCATTTTAGTTTCAGAATTTTCATGAGAATTAAACATGAAAACCATTATGTAACAAATTCAACATTAACTAAGCTTTTTAGCTTACCTGACTGCAAATCAGTGTGAGATATTGCCATAACTTGGCGTCCGTCGTCCGTTGTCCATCGTCCATTACTTTTGCAAACCTGGCTTCTTCTCCACAGCCATTCAGCCAAATTCAAACATATATTGCACAAACCATCCCTGGGGTGTACCCTTTCTATTTTGTTCAAATGGAGTGGCTGCTTTCTTCGGGCTCTGGGCAATGATGCCAAAGCCTAAAAATCTTTAAAAATCTTCTTTTCATGAACCACCAGAGAGATTGCCTTGATATATGGTATGTAACACTCTTTGGTGTTGAAGATTAAAGTTTGTTCAAGAGAAGTTGGTTGATCAATATTTGGGCTCTCTGTGGGCACATATCCATTTTAGGCTCCACCCAAAATTTCTATTTCAAGAACCGATGGGCCGAATTGAACCAAATTTGGCATGTAGCATAAGTGTGTTCAAAGTACTTGATTGATGCCCGAAATTTTTATGTTGTTGCCCGTGGGTACCCCCAGGGGCGAAAAATAGAAAAAAATTCAAATGCCCATATTTTCCAAACTATACGGGACAGAGAACTGTTATTTGGTATGAAGTATCCTTTTGACCGGTAGAATGGATTTTAAAAAAAAAAGGCCAACGGTTGTGTTAGGGTGTTCTGTAGGGGCGTTTGAAAAAATGCTGAGTCAGCATATTTGCAAAAATTGAAAAAAAAACTTTTCTTCAGAACTGCTGATCAGAATCTTTTGATATTTGGTATACAGCATCCATAGGATGGTCAAATGCAAGTGTGTTCAAATCGCCCCCCTCGGTTCATATTTGGGCTCAACAGAGGAGCCCAAATAATTAACCTAGTGCGCTATGGGGAATAATCTTTAAAAATCTTCTTCAGATCCACCAGTCAGATTCTTTTGATATTTGGTATGCAGCATCTCTAGATGGGTTAGATTCAAGTTTGTTCAAATGGGATCCTTGGATGAATATTTGGGCTCTTTATTGGAGCTCAAATTTTCATTTGGTGCAATATGAGAAAATTTCTTAAAAATCTTCTTTTTCAGACCCACTAGTGAGAATCCTTTCATATTTGGTATGTGACATCTCTAGAGGTGTTAGATTTGAATTTGTTCAAATTGAGTCCCTGGGTTAATATTTGGGCTTCTGGTGGGAGCCTGAATATTAAATTTGTGCAACATGGGTAATAATCTTTAAAAATCTTCTTCTTCAGATCCACGAGTCAAATTCTTTTGATATTAGGTATGCAGCATCTCTGGGGGGGGGGGGGGGGGGGGGGGGGGGGGGAGGTGGGGGGGGGGAGATTCAAGTTTGTTCAAATGGGCCCCCTGGATGAATATTTGGGCTCCTTATTTTAACTTAGTGCAATGTGAGAAAATTTCTTAAAAAATCTTCTTTTTCAGACCCACAAGTGAGAATCCTTTCATATTTCGTATGTGACATCTCTAGAGGTGTAAGGTTCAAATTTGTTCAAATCGAGTTCCTGGCTTAATATTTGGGTTCCCCAAGGGAGCCCAAATATTTACTTAGTGCAATATGGGGAATTATCGTTCAAAATCATCTCCTTCAGATCTAGCAGTCAGATTCTTTTGATATTTGGTGTACAACACCTCTGGGAGGGTTAGATTGAAGTTTGTTCAAATCAGGTCCCTGGCTTAATATTTGGGCTTTTTATTGAAGCCCAAAGTTTAACTTAGAGCAATATGAGAAAATTTCTTGAAAATTCTTCGTCTTCAGATCCACCAGTGAGAATCCTTTCATATTTGGTATGTAATCTCTAGGGGTGTGGAATTCAAGTTTTGTTCAAATCGATTCGCTTGTTTTTAAAAAAAAAAAATAGAGAGAACACAGTAGTTTAAAATAAAACAAAAATTTCTTTCGGTTGTTGTTTTTTAATACTTCACAGAACAGAGTTTGCTAGGAAGCTTTCCTAGGACCAGCAGAAATGAATGGCCAAAAAAGCTGCCTTTAGTTCTGTCATAGCAAATCAAAAAAAATTGCTCTTGCTGCTGATCACATGCTGATATACTCATCTGTTTTGACTATTTGAGCCAGGTGAGCGTTTTAGGCTCACTTGAGCCTCTGGTTTTAAAAACCAGTGCCCATGTTGAAAATTGCAAATATAGTTCAAGGCATGCATTTTACTGCACATCTGGAGTTTTCAGTTGTGAAGGCTGTCCTGGACATTTTCAACAATGAACTGTTGATGTGTATTGCTTTCTGCTGTTCGATAAGCACAGTACGTGGAGAGTGTATTATCACTAAATCTCCTGCAGAGTGGAGACTCCACCCAAGCAATAATTGCAAATTTGTTGCAAAGCATAACAAGCACAAGCAAAGTTTCAGCCAATGGACCTCCGGGTTACACCCGGAGGTCCATTGGCTGAAACATTGCTTGTGTTTTTAGTCGATATATACAAAATTTGAAAGTTATAGTTTGGGTGATAACTCCATTCCGCGAGTGATTTAGTTACAATCCACTCTCCACGTACTGCAGGTGATGTTGCAAGGGGTCTTGTGAGAGAAAGAGGTAGTATGTGAGCAATAATAGTAAGATGACCATAACAGACACTTTGACAAGATTTGTGACAGAAAATTGTAGCTTAACCAGTAAATAATAAATGAGTTATTTTTTGTAGGACCAAGCAAAGGAATTGGAACTTGCCAGGTCTGAAATACAAGGGTTAGTACAGTTTTTAGAATGCTTTAATTTTGAGAAAGACTTTATTTTACCACTTACCATTTTGTTTTAGAAATGAAGTTAAGGTGTTGCTGTGCGATATCATCTGTAAATCATTCCTCAGTACATGAACAATTTTGGTAGCATCTTCTTGTTTCATTTGTTTGAAACTTAATACATTGGAGTGTCCCTAAGTCAGATTCACTTTCCAAATGGTCATGAACAACCATCTTTGTTTTTGTTTTGCAGCAGGTATTTTTAAATGACAATTCCACTTTGAATAATTTATGAAATTAACCAAAATTGACAAAAGGGACATATCCAGTCACCTGAGTTTTCTTCTTGTGCATGAATTATGAAAATCAGTCGGTCTGTTCCTTGTCAATGGTAGAGGCAGTTTCATTCTTTCCACTTTATATATGTTACAGTGAATCTCCAAAATCAAGGAATCTATATGATTCCCTGAAATATTCAGGGGATCTATAGATTCCCTGATTCCATCAGGGAATCTATAAATTCCCTCAGATTTTCAGGGAATCTGACAGATTCCCTAAAAAATTGGTCCAAAAATTTTAGAGATTCCCTGAAGAGATATTTGACATTTCTGGAGGAGTAATTCGGGTGAAAATATTCAGGGAAATATATAGGGAAAGATATCTATGGTGTGGAATTCTAAAATATACAATTCATTGGGAACAAGCAGTGTTTATTGATGAAAATGTTCAAATAAGAATACAATAGTCAATACAGATAAATGAATAACAATGAAAACAAAATGAGATATACAGAGGATATCTACATTTTTTCAGTGGATATGGGTATTATGTCAAATGTGACGACAAAACATTGAATTTCCGCTTTGGCTTTAGCCACTTGTGTAAATTGCAATGTTTTGTAATCACAAATGAAATATTCTCATATCAACTCCAAAAGTGAAGATTTTCTGTTCACTACATACTTTCATTACCCAGTCGATAGCCCCAGTGGATGTCTGTATAACAGAAGAAATCTAGTCCTCTATTTCATAAAACATTCATTTTGTGACCAATGGTGTCAAATTGATTTTCCTTTCATTAAATGACAAACACCAATATCTACATTCTAAGACACTCTAAATCGCAAAGTTAACTCTGAGGGTGCTGATGTACTGTTCTACGACCCCCCCCCCCCTCCACTCCCACATACAACATCCCCAAATTGATGGTTTGACAAGAAAAAAAAAGATAACTTTTTGCAATTTCAAGTGTCATGTTGGGGGTAAAATAAACTGGTCAGGATATTGCCCCCCCCCCCCCCCTCCCCCTGATTTTTTTTCTCTTTTAACAACTTAAACATGTGAGTTTTATGATTCATATGTTTAAGTTGTTGAAAAAGAAAAAAGTGGGGGGGGGGGGGGGGGTGCATTACATATCATTATTTGAGGCTTTGCGACTCGTGAACATATGTTATTTTATAGGTATTATGTCAAATGTGATGACAAACCATCAAATTTGCACTTTGGCTTTATCTTTTGTAAATTGCAATGTTTTATAATCACAAATGATGATATTTCACAGCCCCACCCTCCACCCCATGTACAACTTCCTCCATGGAAAGATAAACTAGTTTATAATTCTCACTCCCCCTACCTGCTTGATCTCCACCCCCACCCCGAATATTTTTATCATTGTGGTTTGACAGAAAAAAAGATATTTTGAGATTTCAACTGTCTTACTACACAGATGAAATTCGCTTCAAAATGATGGTTTGACAGTAAAAAAAAAGACTTTTTGCAATTTCAAGTGTTATGTTGGGGGCAAGATAAACTGGTCAGGATATCCCCCCCCCTCCCCCACACCATCACATGCATTTTTTTCTCTTTAAACCACTTAAATATGTGAGTTTTGTGATTCATATGTTGAAAGAGAAAAAAGTTCAGGTTGGGAGGGGGGGGGGGGGGCACCCAAGATATCCTTCAAGTGACATAAAAAAATTGTTCAGGCCACACCTCCATTTTGTTGTCGAGGATTTCATCTGAATATTAAGATTCATATTTCCCACTTTTAAAAAAAGGGGAATATGCATCTTGCTCTACGGATGAAATTCTCTTCAAAATGATGGTTTGGCAGAAAATGGGGGTAAGATAAACTGGTCAGGATATCTTTATTTTGCCCCCCCCCCCCCCCCCCTCCCACACACACACACACACACACTCAAAGTTACAAATTATATTTTTTTGCTCAAACAGCCCTTCAGTGCAAAATTGATTTTCAAAGATGGTATGACTCACTGCTTATTAGTCCATGACAAACTTTAATGGCATCGCGTGTTACACAACAGTTTGTTCTTGAAATATTTACATCTGTTTGAACAACACCTCTTTTTCCCCATACAGTTACAATGCATAAAGCTTTGTCCACCGCACATGGACTTGTGTCTTACGGCTTGACGTAACGTTGTTGTTGTTTCCGTTATGATATCGTTCTGTGTTAACAGTCTTTGTGTACATAAGTCAAATTGATTTCTCGAATATTTCCCTTTAAGAACTCTAGATCTCACCGCCAGGACATATAAGTCACTTTCATCACGACTTCTGACAATACCAAGCAGGTTTCTTGGATCCCTGCGACCAAGGTCCACAAGGGATATTGGTATTGTCACATTGTCACCAGGTTCAACTGCAACATTAACAACACGGCTACGTTTGACCATGATTTCAGCTTGTGCGACCTGTGTCTCTCCAGCTAGTTTGTGGTTCTCAGCAATTTTCTGAGCGTTGTCTGTGATTACATCAGCATCGGATGTAGACGATTCAGGCATTTCCATGTTGCCTTCAACACCAGTGATAAGCTCTTCATTATAATTAGATCAAAGATAATCTCTAATTAAAACTATTAATATGTTATTTAGATATTTTGAAAAAGTTCATCCCAAACCAAAATACAAATCTGTTGCTTTTTTATCATTCACAATTTAAAAGGTGAGATAGCTTTCAAGACTCTATCACCCTCGGCCATGCAGAACAAACAAATAGAACAACAACTGTAACCAGTAATTCATTGTAGTTAGATCCAAGATAATCTCTTTTTAAAATTATTAATATTTGATTCAGGTATTATGAAGAAGTTCATCCCAAACAAAAATATGTAACTGATTTGATTATATGGATTGGTTTCATAAAAAAAATTCATCAAGAATTGCAAAAATATCGTTTCAGGGAATCTCTAGATTTTTTTTAACGATTTTTCAAGGAATCTATAGATTCCCTAGAATTTTTAGAGAATCTGATAGATTCCCTGATGGAATCAGGGAAACTGACAGATTCCCTAAATATTTCAGGGAATCTATACATTCCCTGATTTTGGAGATTCCCTGTAACATATATACCCATCAAAACATAAGTTGGCTTTCATTATTTATCCAATTTCCATGAAAGCTTGTTTATTTTAATTCATTGAAGGTTTGTATAGAAATGTTTTTTCAGTGCAAGTAATTGTTCCTTTTCCTTATAATATAATTTACAGGAAAAATTGCCTCTAGCAACCGCCATCTTTGTTTTAAAAAAAAATGAGCAGATTAAAGTGGTTTGAGTTCATAGGCATAACCCTTTACCTAAAATGAAAAGCAGACGACACTGCAAACAAAATTCTTGAATAACTATTTTTTTCATTTTTTTTTGTCTAAAAAACGTAGGTTATGACCCCTCATTGGAACGAGCTTGACGAGCTCGTTCCAACGAGGGGTCATAACCTATGTTTTTGAGACAAAAAATGAAAATTAATTGGCGATTTTTGTGAACAGCGCTGGCCAGTTTTTGCCATTACATTGGGTAAAGGGTTAACTTTTTTCCAGTTTTGTAGGTTGATATACTGGGGGTGACTTAGTACAGGAATGATATTTGACATTTTCATTTCTCTGTGTTGTCAGGCATGACCATCGTCAGCCTTGCTTATTCTAAAAGTTTCTGCCTTTTGTTTTTAAGACAAAGATTTCTTCATTGGTCTCCTTATTTATGTTTTTCATTGACAGCAACCAGAATACTAGACAAAACCTGGGATAGAATTTTAATTGACTATCTCTAATTTTATAGAAGTGATATTGTGTCGCCGCCCCACGAAGTAGGGAGCAACATATAGGGATTACTTTTGTCGTCTTGCGTCGTCCGCGTCACACTTTCTCTTATCCGCCACTCCTCTTTAACCTATGAATGGATTTTGATGAAACTTTCAGTGATTCTTTATCACATAATGGCATTGTGCACCTCCTATTTTATTAGCTCATCTTGACAAAGTCAAGCTGAGCTAATCTCATCGCTCTCTGTCCGTTGTCCGTCGTCTGTCGTCCATCGTCCGTCAACACCATGTATTGGTCTTCTCCTCCAAAGCCACTGGGCCAATTCAAGTGAAAGTTTGTGTGAGTGATGGTTTCAAAGGGGCATTTCATTTTTGTTCAACTCAGCATGCCCAGCCCCATAGGGAGTGAGTGGGGGAAAATGCTCCAAAATATTTTTAAAATCTTCTCAAGAACCAGTGTGTACAATGACTTGATATTTGCTATGGAGCTTCCATATGAGGTGAGGATCAAGTTTGTTCAAACGAAGTTCGTGAAGTAATATTTGGCTTTGTAATAGGAGGGGTAAAATTTTTGGCCCCGCCCAAATCTGAACCGATGGTCCGGTATGAACCAAATTTGGTTTGTGGTAGTATTGGGTCATAAGTACTTGACCCATGCAAAAAAAAAAAAAATTCTCGCATCCCCATGGGAACCCTGGGAGCTAAAAATAGAAATATTTTCAAACGCCCATATTTCCCAAACCCCACGTAACAGAGAGCTTTTATTTGGTATGAAGTATCCTTATGACCAGTAGAATTGAATGGTAAAAAAAAATTGCCATCGGTTATGTTAGGGTGTTCTGTAATGGGCATCGAAAAAATGCTGAGTCAGCATATTTGCAAAAATTTTAAAAAATCTTTTCTCCAGAACCAATCATCAGAATCTTTTGATATTTGGTATACAGCATTCATAGGGGGGTCAGATAAAAGTTTGTTGAAATAAAGCTCATTGGTTCATATTTGGGCTCTCTACAGGAGCCTGAAGTTTTAACATAGGGTAATATGGGGAATATTCTTTAAAAATCTTCTTCTTCAGTACCACCAGTCAGAATCTTTTAATATTTGGTATACATCATTGTTATGAGGGTCAGATTCTAGAATGTTCAAACCAAGTCCCTAGGTTAATATTTGGGCTTCCTACAGAAGCCCAAATTTTATCTTTGTTCAATATGGAGGGTAATTTAAAAAAATCTTTTTCTTCAGATCTATCAGTCAGAATGCTTTGATATTTGGTATGCAACATCTCTATGGGGGTCAGATTCAATTTTTTTGTTCAAATCAGATCCCTAGGTTTATATTTGGGCTCACTATGGTAGCCCAAATTTTTACTTAGTGCAATACGAGGAAATTTCTTTAAAAATCTTCTTCTTCAGATCCACCAGTCGGAATGCTTTTATATTTTGTATACAACATCTCTAGGGGGGTCAGATTCCAGGTTGTTCAATTCGAGTGCCTAGGTTAATATTTGGGCTCCATATGAGAACATGAAATTTAACTTAGTACAATATGAGGGGATTTCTTCAAAAATCTTCTTCTTCAGATTCACTTGTGAGAATGCTTTCACATTTGGTATACAACATCTCTAGAGGGGTCAGATTCAAGTTTGTTCTTTTGTTCTAATCGGATCCATAGGTTAATATTTGGGCTCGCTATGGTAATCCAAATTTGAACTTAGTGCAATTCGAAGAAATTTCTTTACAATTTCTCTTCTTCAGATCCAACAGTCAGAATGCTTTCATATTCGGTACACAACATCTCTAGGGAAGTCAAATTTAACTATGTTCAAATCAAGAGCCTGGGTTAATATTTGGGCTCTCAATGGGAGCCGGAATTGGCCATTTTGCTGAAGAATTAAAAATTTTGTATTCAGTACCCTCTAGAGGTACTAAGATTAATCCACATAGGTTGTATCAAGGGGCTTCATAGGGGAGCCCTACATTTTACTTATGATCAACTGAAGAAAAGGCATGATGCCCAGATTATTTTTGTCACTCCTGAGGGACTCAAGGATTGACAGTGTAGCCTATGGAGATGGCTTGCTTAATGTAGACTCATTCTTGGACTCTGTTTAAATTGTGTTCTGTACAAGATGAGCGCTTCAGGCCCCGAGGGGCCTCTTGTTTTTTGATCCGCTGTATTTTTTCCAGAGTTATGCCCCATCGTCGTCCGCGGTGTCGTCCGCGTCACACTTTCTCTTATCCGCCACTCCTCTTTAACCTATGAATGGATTTTGATGAAACTTTCAGTGCTTCTTTATCACATAATGGCATTTGTGCACCTCCTATTTTATTTTTTGATCCGCTGTATTTTTTCCAGAGTTATGCCCCTTTTCCACTTAGAATTCTGTCTGAAACGCCAGGCGACACACGTCTTCCATGGAAGACTCACATCTAAGTATTTATTTGTTTGTTTTTCTTCCAACAGTTTTGTTGACAAAATTGTGGGCTTTATATTTTTATACTGTACCAATGACCCAGACATAGCTGGTGCTAACTCTTAAAATATAGGGCCAAACACAAATTTTGCCCCCCAATCCCCAAAATTTGCATCTAAAACTAAAGAAAACATGTCCTTAAAGGCCCTCCACACTTCGCCCCTACTGCGCATGCACAGTGTCAAGGACGTTCCGAAATTGGCGCCATTAATCATTCTAAGTTTGGCCCTTCATCAGTTAACATCTGACTGATCTTTGTGCTTATAAATCTCAGTTTAAATGATGCCAGACACATAAATATTAGTGAAATGGTGATTCTAAGGAGGATAGAGAAGGAGGAGAGGAAAAGAATGTGTGACAGAATATTATCAGGGCTGTAACTTAAAATTTTTTAATGAAATTATGTTAAGTTACCTATTTTCAAGGCAGCAGCCATTTTGTTGTCATTCTGATTATTTAGTTACACTGTTTTTTTAAGTGTTTTCCTCTCTCCCTGTCCTTTAAGTTCCCCCTTGCTATTCTCCCATGCTTTTGGCATAGTTTTTGTAATTATTATTACAAAATTTTCTTGGGAGTTTTAGCTGAATAACAGAATGAATTCTGTTCTTTCCCCATGTTTACGTCTTCACCTAGGGGTGGTTAGGCGTTGTGTTCTGCATCTACCATCTGATGTTCTGCAGTTTCTTCCCTGGAAGTCTCTGTTTTGCATCAGATAGTGTATTTTGGTAACTGATTTCGGGCCTGGGTGCCTGGAGTCTTATTTTAGTGTTTTTACACTCATTGTTTACATTTACAACAGCCCTCTGTGTGAGGGGGGGATTTCTATAAAATAATATCTTGATGTTATTTTAATCATAACTAGATACATTATTATTGTTCGTAAGTGTTGAATAAATTGTTTAAAATATTTTTAAAATTTTTGTCCACACTTAGGCTTGGGATCCATTGGGGCTCAACGTTACTTTTCAGAAACTTGGGCTGTTCTGAAAAAATATTTTTTCAAAATATTTTGATTTCAATTATTTTTTCTATATCAATGGATCATATTATTATTATGTATTTTGATTGCCAGGGGTTAGTGCGAGTACCAGGACTTGTTTTCTTTTCACATTGAAAGGATATTGATCAATTGTTTTAAGAGGAAGTCTTCCTCTGACTTTATTATCATTCTATATGTGGTCAGTGTACTCGCATTAACTCCTGTTCTGTATCGTATGATTCCGATGACAATATGGGAAGCGTATGTCACGGTATGTTGTTGGGGATTTGGACACTCCGGTCCTTTCCCCGCAGGGTCACTCTACTTTATCAATTTCTATTTCAGACGATCAAGATTAGGGTGATGTATCTGTGATGTCTTCCAACAGTGTGCCTCCGTCGTCACAATTAATGAAGGGCTAGCGGAAAAGTGCTCATGTAAATACGCCAATTGCCTAAGAGGACCCTAGTAGGTTCGACGGCCTTTGACGTCCGCTAGCTCGCCCGGTGTAGCGTCCACTCACCGAATGGTTCGGCAGCCGGGTTCGTCCGTTGCGGTCTAGAAGGAATTTTGGGGTGATGCGAGCACTATAAACTAACCTAATGCACACCCAGTGACGGCGGATCGGAGGGAGAACGCAGGAAGCCTTTTAGTCCGGTTCATAGCTCGTTCCGGTCCATCCGGACGGCAAGCGAGAGAGGCCCCTCTCTCGTTCAACAACATCTGGCCCCAGATGTTGTGGTACAAAATGTGTCGTAAGCGGAGCATACGTCCGTCGCTCGGGACGCTCCGTTGTATAGGCAGTCCGCTGAGACTGCTAAGGCTTCCTCTTCTCGTCAGTGCACACGACCGCACCTTGGCTGCGTGACCGCCGATATATTACCAGCTTCGCCGATCAAGGATTCTTCGGCGACCAGGTCACACCATCCGGTAGCCAGGGACACGAGGCCTGCAGACTCCGGACGTTCGCATAGGAAGTGTGCGGGAGTCAACGTACACGGAGCTTCCGGCGGCAATGCATCGTAAGACTGCTACTGCACAGGCCTCGGGAACGGACGTGCTTTCCTTAATAGCACAGTTTATCGCAGCATCCCAGCATCAACTGAATCTGTCGCATATATTTTATCCGACGATGCTGGGTCGGGACGCTCCGCGGAAGCGGGTACGGACGTCCGAAAGTTTCATCCGGTCCGACGGGATACCGAAAGGGATTCGGAGGATTTCGAGCTTTCCCTTTCGGAACAACATATGCTGTTGTGTATGTCATCTGACTTGGTCTTCTACAACTTCTTTCGTCGGACCAAAATGCTGCGATGCCGGATAAGAAACTGATAGCGTCGGTGGACTTAGAAATTTTTGGTTCGGTTCAGGGACATCGTCCCTCAGTTCCGACATAGTCCAATAATGTCACACAAACTTTTGAATTATTGAACGACGCTATATATATTATTATTTTATGCTTGCTAACCAAGCATTTCTGGTTTCTTGTTCGAAGAGTTATGGAGATGTCTTTCAAAAGTGTGCCTCTGTCGTCATAGTTAATGAAGAGTTAGCGGCAATAAGTGCTCATGGAATATGTCTATCGCCTACGGAGTGACATTCGCTAGCTCACCCGGTGTAGCGTACATTCATCGAATGGTTCGGCTGCCGGGTTCGTCCGTTGCGGTCTAGGAAGGAGATTTGGGTGATGCGAGCACTTTAATTACTTTAGTACTCACCCAGTGACGGCAGATTGAGGACAGATCGGAGGAAGCCTGTTAGTCCGGTTCCTGGCTGGTCCAGGTCCGTCCGGGCTGTGAGCGAGAGAGGTCCCTCTCTCGCCCAACAACATAGGGGACCGCATGTTGTGGTTCAGATATTTTACATTCGGAGCATATGTCCGTTGGTCGGGACGCTCCGTTATATTGACAGTCCGAGAGACTGTCTTTAATGCTTCCTCATCCTCACTGCAGGGCACACGACCGCACATTGGCTACGTGACCTCGAGTATCCGATCAGTTTCGGCATTCAGTGATTCCACGGCGAATAGGTCGCGCCATCCGGTAGCCAAGGGACACGAGGCCTATACACTCCGTTCGCTCGCATATTGGTAGTATGCACGGGGTAACGATCACGGAGCTTCCAGCGGCAATGCATCGTAAGACCGCTTCTCCTCAGGCCTCAGTGACGGACGTGCTATCCGAGTTAGCACATTTGTTTCGCAGCATCCCAGCAATTGACAGTTTCTCGGTCGAATCAGGAATTATCCGACGGCGCTGGGTCGGTGCGGTCCGCGGTTGCATCAGGTACGGACGACCGAACGCTTTATAAGGTCCGACAGGATGGCGAAAGGGATTCGAAAGATTTCGAGTTTTCCCTTTAGTAGTATCGGAAGATGCCTTTCATATCTTCTGGCATTATCTTCCAGTGATTATTATTTCGGACTTCATTGCTGCGATCTTGGATAAGAGACTTATAGCGTCATTGGACTCGGATTTTTCGATCGGTTCGGGGACATTGTCCCTGACTTACCGACGTAGTCCAATATTGTCATTACAACATGTGTTTTATTTTTCGACGCTACATATATATATACAAGCCTGCTACTAAGCATGATAGTTTAGTTTCTTGTCCGCGTTGCTCATTTCTGCCATTTTATCATTTATACAAATAGTTTATTTTGGCAGAGCAGGGCATACCGAGAGTTCATATGCGTCTAGACGGTGTGATTAAAAACTGCATATATTCTTTTTCGCCATTTATGTCTTTTCCAATTTCAATGTTGGGAACGACATTATGTATAGTAGACTTAACTTAGACGCTTTATTATACGTAATCCGCCTTACTGAGGCGTTATCATTACGTCTTCAAGAAAAGATTTACGGGATATTATTCTCAATGTAATTTCTTTTGAGGGCAGTAGTTTGTTCACGTATAACTCCGCCCTTCAGTGGCTGATTGGAGTTAGTTAGACGTGACGCAGCCCTAGCTACATCCACTCGCGTGGATAGTAAGGTTAAGAACTCTCTCAGAGTCGCTTCGTTCTCGGAGGAGCTTCTCTTCGACGGCAACTTTTCGGCAATCCATGAATTGCTCGATTTACACGTTCTCTTGTCTATCTAGTGTTACAAGAGATTCAGACTGGGGCAAACATTCGGTGGTTGACTCAGAGAGTGCCGCCGCAGTTGCCGGACCCGAGTGTGGCTGTTATGACGGTTGCCAGTCATACAGATTGGGATATAATACTGATCCCTACGGATTCGATGTGCCAGGGTCTTTGGGTTCCGCAGTCTTTTAGCAATCAGTTTTCTTCCGCGGAATAATGTTTTTTAGGCTTGCTTTATGTCATTGCATGAACATTATTCAGAAACGCATGCCCAAATTCCTGTCCTTTAATTCGACAGTAGTGGCGTATCTCCGGAACCAGGGAGGCACTCTTTCGTTTCCGTTATTCAATTTAATGGAAAGAATCCGTCTGTTGGTTATAGTACACCAAGTTCAGTTTTGGTCCGTCATATTCCGGGTCGTCTGATTGTTTTATCGGACTCCCGTTCTCTTACGGGTCGCTTGTTGCTGTCAGAATGGACTCTCAACAAACAAGTATTCAATCAGATTTGCTATCTATGGGAGCGCCCAATGATGATTTATTTATGACACAGCTTGCTAATCAATTGCAGACGTATGTGTTGGCTTGTCCAGATCTCTGAGCTAATATTCTTAACGCTCTATTGTTCTATAGGACGGAATGATAGGATACGCGTATCCTCCGGCGCTGTTGTTTTAGCAGGTATTGCTAAGATAAACAACCACAATACATTTCTGTTGATAGCATCTCTATCTTCACAGAGATCATGAGTAATTTTCTCTCTTGTCTACTGTGGGTTTTAACGTGAAATCTTCCTCTATGTGAGGATCTTTTTCACTGGGTAAATCGTGTCATCTTTATCACAACCTGCAAGGTCGCAACCTTCATGTATTCCGTTGTGTGGTCCGTATTGCATTGTAAGCACTGTACTGGACGAGCTTTGGACGCGAATTCTTACTATAGGAGATCCTCTTCTTCGCTATTCTATGCGGCTAAAGTGGAGGCTCTTCCGTCATGGTGTAGGGATCATTATGTTCATATTGTTGATCCCTCCATACTACTCATTGCTATTTTTTAGTATACTTGTTTCACAAGATCTACTGCAGCCTGTTATTATTTAGGTTATAGGTTTATGTTACCTCATACCTATGCACTCTACGATAGTTTACAATTGAGTCTTTTGTCTCTTTATCTAAGTCAGTTAGTAACTTTTTGATAAATAGACTTAGAATCTTTAGATTAAATTCCTATACGGATTTTAACTTCGGTTCTTATTTAGCTAAGTAATCATTTGAGCCTCTGGAAACAGTAGTTTTCAAATTCTGACCTTTTAGACAGTAATTCTGTTGGTTTCTCTTTTACTGTAGAGTCAGTGAGTTTCATGCACTATCGATGGATGATTTTCACTTTCATAGTTTCGGAATCAATACTTCCGTTACTATTTAGGTTGGATTGTTGCATAAGAGTTAGGCTCCTATTATCCGGAACCTATTATTTTAAGGTCCTTCCGTCTTCGTATGGGCATAGGCCTTTACTCTTTCCGGGTACAGTTTATGTATTTATAAACAGATTTCTGTTTATTACTATGGGCGTAAGCTTCTTCTGTCTTTGATGTCTAGTAGAAGGACGTTACGCTCCATTTTATTGTTAATGGATTCTATTAACTATCGGTACTGCTTATAGTATATCATTGACTTAGCAGTTGTGCTTAAGATTTCGGCTCATGAAGTAAGAGTTCTTCTACTTCTTGGGCTTACATTAATAGTGTCGCTATTATAGATTTTTGAAGGCCGCTCATTGCGCTCAGCCATCCACATTCATGAATTTTATCTCAGAAATATCGAGTCCATTTCTGGAGGCCTCTATTGTTAGGTCTATTATCTACTGCTCAGAATGTCATTCACCTAACAGTTGCTACTATAGCTAGGTAGGCTGTCTGTTTCGGCAGTGTCTCTGTTCGGCTGCCCTCTTCGCTCTGGGCTATTTGACCCAGGGCAAGAAAAAGGGGGGGGGGGAGGGTGTTCCCTTGGGTCACCTGTTTTACTATGAAAACAAGGGGATACCTCCTCCGGAGTTAGTAATTCTGAGCTGTTATTGGGATGGTTGTTTAGTGAGAAGTTTAGGTTTTTAAAATTCATTCAGGTCTTAGTTTTTAAAGTATAGCTTTTGAATATTGCATATGTCAACGGACATGATTATGCAATCCTCAGACACTTTTAGGAGTATAAGAGTCTCTATTCTCTAGACTTACTTTATTTATTGGCTTACTTTAAAAATTATTAGTATAAGGATTATATTGGATATTAATAGAGTACATGGATGTATGAAGCTCAATTTTGGAAGGTGTTGTATCTTTCTAATTTATCATAAATAAGAAAGATACATGTAAGGCCTATTACTTCTTTTCCCTACAGGGGATGACTCTATTTTATTTTATTGAGCGTATTCCATTTTGCTCTATGTCCTTGGCCCTCCAGCCTTTTTACTATTCAGCTATGTCTGGGTCATTGGTACAGTATAAAAATGTTAAAAAATTTATAGTAATTTATATATTTTTTATACTTACCAATGACCCAGACGGGGATGGCCCTCCCAGGAGTTGGGAACTCTTGCCTCCCCGCTGAGTACATAGCGCTTACCAGGCACTGGTTATTAGAATGATTAATGGCGCCAATTTCGGAACGTCCTTGACACTGCGCATGCGCAGTAGGGGCGAAGTGTGGAGGGCCTTTCAGGACATGTTTTCTTTAGTTTTAGATGCAAATTTTGGGGATTGGGGGGCAAAATTTGTGTTTGGCCCTATATTTTAAGAGTTAGCACCAGCTATGTCTGGGTCATTGGTAAGTATAAAAAATATATAAATTACTATAAATTTTTTAACTTTTATCTCATTTCTGTGAAATCTGGAAAATGGTTGTTATTTGGTTGTGAATTTGAATCCAACCAGAATGACTTGTATTGTGTCCCTGATCAAGAGGCTTCCCCCAGTGAGTAGGAAAGCATTGTGAATTCCTTTAAGATTGAAAATCTTTTCATACATGTGTTTATTACAATTGCATACTAAAGTTGAATGGAAGTGTATCCAAAATATAATTTCTGAACTTCCAAGAGTGTAACCATAGTTGAGTAACCATACCATACAGTAAATCATTGTGTTCTTGAAACTTGTATATATATTATCACAGGGAGAACTATTGTAGTTGTATGAAGAATAAATTTGGAATAAGGCTATCAAAAAAAAAATTCTTGTTTCTCTGGCACCTCCTTCATTATTGAATATCTACCTCATCACTTTTTTTTATGCCTGGAAATCTTTCTGTGATACTATTTTGAACATGTAAGACTAACAATTTAACCAACTATATCTTGTTTGACAGAGCTCACTGAGCTCTGTCAAACAAGATATAGTTGGTTAAATTTGTACTGCATTATGGAAAATTTTCACCACTAAAAAATGTTCATTTTGCAACATAATAGTGTTAAGAGTTAAATTTCTAATTTCAGCTATTTTTAGTACTGTTTTGTGGATTGACCAATAAAAAAGAAAATAAACCCATCTCTCCCTTATCACATAATTGTGTAAAAATTGGCTGAGAAACAAGAAAATCGTTTATAGGCCCCATTTCAGATCACAGATAGCCCATGTATCACAATGCCTTTAGAAACTTATTTATTTGTTGAGGGCCTAAGAATTTAATATTGTGGCCCAAAACAACAGCACCAGCATGCAATCATAAAGTGTTCAGGCAGTGATTAAACTACTGGAGCAGTAGTTTCTAGACAAATTTTAGCTTCTGCACAGGAGGCTAAGGCTTGTCCAACAATCTCTGCAAGGATCCCTGACTTCTGGGCAATGTTTTGGAGGAATTAGATTGAAAATTGTCCAAGCCATTAATATTTGCACAGTTCCAGAAGAGGGTAAGTATGATCACACCAGAGTCCAGTGAATCTTTATCAGTTATTCAGTGACTCTCAGATTGAATCGGGGCTTAAAATCTGAGAATTTAATCATAAGTAACTTCTTATCTCAGCTCAGTATACTCAGTTGAGTCAAGCTAGACATGTTAAGATTTGACCACATGTAGTTGTGTGCCAGGGTCGGAATCTCAGAATACATGGCAGGACTTAATCTACAGAAGCAGCCAAGACTTGACAAGAAACTGCTGTCAGGGTCATTTCACCATTGTTTCCAAGACTTTTGGTTGCATACTAGAGCATCTATGCAGAAGCCAAAGTTTGAATTAAGCCTTAATGGCCTAATTCCGACTTTGATCGTTCTTACTGAGGCAGTCTTCAATTACATTCTAGGTACCTTGGCACTTGTTTCAAAGCAAATCTTGGCAGTCTCTATAATAGGCAGCCAAGGCTTGCCTAGAACCAACTTCAAAGCTACAGGATATATACTGTTAAAGTGCAGCAAAAAAGTGCCAAGTTCTACAGGCCTTTAAGGGTTAAAGAGTACAAGTTGTATTGTGCCAATTGTAGATTTGTGTTGTTTAACTTGTTGAGTGCTAGAAGCCAGAAGCCACTATCAGGGCTCTACTGAAAAGTGCTGGTAGCCACTGTAGTGACTTTACACTGTTTGCATTAATCTGTTGTTGGCCCAGCAGTGGAAGAAAAATATTAATATAAATTGTTTTGTTACAATTTATTGGAGAGTGCCATCTGGCATTATCCAATAAATTGCAACAAAATAATTATTCATGAACATTATCGTGATAAACTAAGGCTCCTTTTTGGTAGTGTGATATCTTTGAAAAAAAAAAACTTTACAAAATGCGTTACAAATGATCATTGAAAAGTAATTTAGCAGTCTATTAGTTAAATCTTTTGACCAATTGGAAACTGAATCAAATCTACCATTCCATGTGGTCCTTGGTCATTCTTAACTTTTCATAATTTTTTCATGGAGATTATTTTCTACACAAGCAAAATATTTACTTTCAATTGAATAAAAATAATCAGAATTCCTGTTACCTTTTCAGCCATGGTGGCATGCTGTTGGACATTTCCAGCACAATGGCTAAAATAAGTGTGCTTGAAGAACAGCTGGCAGCATTGAAAAATGATCTCTTAAAATTGGACTTATCCCAGCAAGCATTTGCCTTAAGCCTAAAGAATTGTTGTAAAGATGAGAGTTACATCAGGATGATGGTGTCATCACAAGTAAAACAGATATTATCGGAGGTGAGTAACAGTATGATTAACAACTTGCACATTTTAATTTCTACTTCTGAAGAAGGAGTATTCTTTTCATATGCTTACTCTCGTAGAGGGAGTATACTGGATTACATGCATCCATCCATATGTATGCCTGCACCATCCATCCGTCCATCTTCAGCGATATCTTTACAGTGAGCGGATGGATTTCAATAAAATTTGGTATGAGTGATCCTTGTGACAATCCACTCATGCATGTGTTATAAAAAAGTTGTCCGCATTTTTTCAATGGTGTTATGGTCCTTACTTCATCCAATTTTGAGTGATTTTTTAAATTCATTTCTGCTTCATCAGTCCAGCACTACAGTAGGGGCATGAATTGCCTTAATTTGTTTTGCATGTTTAAGAATTTAACCAACTCAACATACTTTGTCCAGCAGATTATGGAGAAGTAAAAATTTTTATTGTGTTTTGGAAAATGTTCTTGATTACTGTTTAACTCTAAAGGGGGGTCTTTCTTTCCAATTTTGATGGATTTTGTTATATTAGAACACGTGCCTGAACATGCTTTATGCAGAAGTCTTACAGGCAAGAATAGACTTGCTCTGGCAGTGTTTCTTGTCATGTCTTTCCTGCCAAATACTAGGCATGGCAGGAAGCCACAAGCAGGGCACCTAAGACCTGACTTGAAATCACTAGATTTGCAGGTTGTGTTGTGGTATTTATGGAAAATTGTCCAATCCATTAACTGGTAGAGTGCTAAATTATCTCCATCATCACAGTTTGTTCACTTGTCTTTGCCTTGTTACAACTTATGGGAGAGTCCCTTCAGGCACTCTCCTATAAATTGTATCAAGTCAAATCTATACAGACTAAAATATTTCACTTCAAAGATAATATGTAACATATCGACAGATTATGGAGTCTTTAAGTTGTAGAAATAGAACTTTAGAACAGAGACCAAATATGGACTTTTGCATTCTACCAGAGAAAAATTAAGTGCTGTTACCTATTCCAGAATGTTTACAGAATATGTATGTATCTTCAATATTGCTGATGAAATGCTGTTTTGTAGCATATTGTTTGAAAGGCTATGGAGCCCTTCCCAGTGGAGTTTAACATAACGGTACATCATCAGTTAAGCCTCTAATCAACCTGAATAGCAGATGACACTTGCAAAAAGATTCTTTCACTATCTGAAAAGGTAAATTTTTTTTGCCTCAAATGCATACTTATGCCCCTCATTTGAGTTTAAACAATATTTATTCAGAAAGCAGTGGTACACGTATACATTACATAATGATAATATCACAGAACGGCAAACAGTTTTCATGGTTGTACTCGCTATAACAGAAATAGGGACTGTAAGTAGACGACGATTCGACAGGAAGCCATAGGCTTATATGAGGCGTCTCCTTTATTCAAGAGGACTTTTCAAAGGATGATGGCATGGATCAGCAGTGGACCTCGCATATCGTTGCCCAGGGGCATGATCCCCACTGGCAGTGAATCACACCATCAGTGAAAATGTAGCCAAGTTGTGCTTTAGGGTACTGATGTTCATTTGCCCACATTTGCACAAAGGCGCACCGAAACTTGCATAGGCAATTGCAACTTAAAGCAGCAAAAGCCCGTCACAAAAACAGATCAAGGAGGAAGTCAGTGTTATTTCATAAATAATAGAACTTGACCTACAGACCTCAGCCCCTGGGCAGCAATATGCGAGATTGTTTAAACTACAAAAGGACAAGAGTAGATGAAGTTACACAGAAGAGGGAAGAAATGAAGAAGTAGAAGTAGGCCATCCTGAATACATGATGCCATTAGAATAAGAATTCAAATGATGCGTTGTCAACAATATGAATTCAAATCCTTGCCATTGGGTAGCTGATTTAATAATTGCATAAGTAAGTAGAGTTTTATCTTGAAGATGTTAATACTGAGGGCAGAAAGTCAAGGGAAGATGAAATTTGTTAGAATATGAGTTGTCACCAAAACCTCTAGTAAATATATCAATATGAGGTTTGTTGTTTACATTGGAATATTTTCTGGTTGCATTGACAGATATATAATAGTACCCTCAAACTTTAAAATATTTGAGAAATGAAAATTGAAGCACCAGTTCATGGGAATCAAAAGTGATACTTGCAAATCAGGATGAATTTTAGAGCCTATTTTCCAGTCGAGTGTTAGGAGTTATTTAGTTTAGTACCATGTTTGATCCTCCCAGAATACTATATTTACAGTCTTTCTCTTACTGAGCTGAAAAAGACTGAAAATATATATGGGAATCACTATATACAAAAACTTCCATTGAAGTTTTGATGTGTTTTCGCTGCATTCCAGTGAGGTATTATCAGCTGCAAAATATTGAATTTTTTGTATGTGTTTTGGAAAAACTATATTTATTGGGATTTAACAACATTTTTGACAACCTGGGTCACCTCATGTCGGACAGTTTTACGTGTGGAGGAAGCCAGAGTATCCAGATAGAAAAACTAAGCAATGGCAAGCAACTGTCATATTCCCCAAAGTACTAACTCTGCACAAGCAGGGTTAGCATTGGATGAAGACAAGTGAACCATAGATGTGCAGTATGCCTTAGTACACAGCACCACCGTGCCCCCACATGGACAATTGAGATGATGTCCAAGGACGTAATGCAGTTACCCCTGGCAAGTATTGAACAGTGGACCTTTTTGCTTTGAAGTTCAATGCCATAACCACTGATCCACCACGCTCCCTGGAAAAACTATAGGCCCTGTTTTTGTGTAAGATGAAAAATTCATGGTTTGATTATTGATATTTGCATCCAAGGCTTCATCATCACATTTACCATCTGTTCCATTACCAAGTTAACATGTTAAGTGCATGCTTGAGTCAAGTGGTTTAATAATGCAGCATTTGCTTGAACACTGCTGAAGATATGTCTTGTGGTGAAATAAGAGTAATAAAGACAAAGTATCTTAAAAACTTTTACATGTAGAACTTGAAGTTCAGTTTAAAATTCTTGAGCTGGAAGTCCTTGAAAATGTGCAAAGGCAATTGGCTGAACCTGACTTTATGCTATTGTTGCAATCCTGATAGATGCAAAGATGCAAAATTGACCATGAACTCCAAAAAATAAATAAACAATGCCTGACTCACATGATTAGTATTGCTTTAATTCTTATTTGGGTCTTCCTGTATTTTTGCCCACCTGACATTTCCCTGTAGGGAAGTGCGGGGTGTAGATAATAACTGGAAGGTTCTTCTTAAAACTTATGATGTGAACCTGGTCACTCAGATGTTTATAACAAGTGAATCCCAACATTAAACATTGTTGGATTTTATTTGTTCCTTCACCAAAGATTCTTACAGGGTCATAAATACTTGTCGCAAAACATCATTGAAATTCTTTGAATTCAACCCCAAATGTTTTTGGTAAATACTTGAATTTTGTACTGCACTTGTGGGGTTACCTTCTCATATGCTTTTTGTTTCTGAAGTTGTAAAAACTCCTCAGTTGGTAAATCAAGTAGTCACAACCAACTCTCCCTTTGCCCTTTGTTGAAAAACTTCCAATAATACTTTCAGAAATTTTTCTCTGAAATATATTTGATAACCCCTTTGATAACCCTTATTGGAATAAGTTTATGAGCTTTGTTTTCAAAAAGAGTTTATCAAGTATGGTGGAAAATGAATGAAAAGAAGATGAAAAAAAAATTATTCAATTAATAGGTATATTTCTCTACAGGTATGGTTATATTTTTTTTTATTAAAGGAAAGACTACATTTTCTTATTGATTTGCAGATGATTGAAAATGGAAAAGGAGGATTAGGAAGAAGCACCCTGTCTGATGAACTACTGATGTGGTTGAACTCGGAGTATGTGTCTCGCTCAGAGTTAGACAAACTTCTAGCCGCCTTAGGACATAATGTTACAGAAAAGATAATAGCATTAATACCAAGAGACATTGAAAAGCAGCAAGTTGTCATTCAATCTTCCGAATCAGGATTAGGTGATGATGTATGTATTGGTCTGTATTTAAGCCTTTGTTTCCAGAATTGTTCTTGTAAATCAAATTGCTTGTCAGTGATTTCTAGTAAAGAATTATCTGGCTATGTTGGCTGCCAGGACTGGACTAGAAACTACTGCAAGTAAAATTGAATAATAATCTCAAAAAACTTCCTCATAATTATGCAATGGTGCACTGTTTTGAGACCTCAGAATATATCCATGATGATTTGAGGTTCAAATAAAACATTTATCAGGATTATCCTGTTTATGTTGATTAAAAAAATAATAATAAGAATGTAGTTACAAATATCTCTTCAACTTCACGATTCAGTATTGCTGGGCAAAATTTGTGGTTGTAATAGGGTAGTAAGATTTTTGTCCCCAGTCAAAATTTCTGTTTTCAGAACCAATGGCATGATCTCAACCAAAGTTTGTATTGGGTCTTATTGAGTCATAAGTACTTGATTTATTCCAACAAAAAAAAATTGTTGCATCCCTGTGGAAACCTCAGGAGCTAAAAATAGAAATATCTTCAAATGCCTGTAATTGCAATTGTTTGTATCATAAGATACCATATGGGAAATGGAAAAAAAGTCAGCATATTTTCAAAAATTAAAAGAATCATCTTTCTCCAGAATTACTAAGCAGAATCTTGTGGTTGTTCTCCTTTTGAGGATCAGATTCAGTTTGTTTAAATCAGGTCCCTGGTTCCTATATGGAGCCCAAACCTGAGTCAGCATGTTTTTAAAAATTCCAAAAATCTACCTCAAAACCACCAGTCCAAATCCTTTGATATTGGTTTTCATAACACTCAGGGAGATTAAATTCAAGTTTGTTGAAATCAAGTCCATGGATTCATATTTGGGTGTATTAGACAGACAAGTGTGGGTGTGTGGGGCAGGGGGACGCTATCGACATAGGATGGGTTTTGTTCACTCATTTTTACCAGAATTACAGCCCTTTTTGAACTTACAGTATCATCAAATTTTGAATATTGAGGGCATATATACTCACTATGCATACACTTACGTAAGTGTTTGAACAGGCTCACCAGTCATTGAACAAAAACCTTGGACAGATGATAAGGGTTTCTGTTATCCGTAATGGAGAAATAAAATACTAATGGTCTTTCTGTTGTACTGCAAAACAAGGTTCTGACATAACTTTGTGCTCCCAAGGTCGTGTCTCTTTTTTTTCTGCATCAAAACAAATATGCCTTTACAAAGATTCCTCTCCACTGATGTTGATGACTTTATTCTATCATACGATCAAAGGGTTGTAAGGAATAACCCTTTACATAATGCAATCATTATAACTTGTCAGCGATATTCCAGAAAATCGTCAATCAAGGTTTTTTTTTCATTTTTGTCAATTTTACCTCCAAAGCGTAGCTTATTACCCCTCACTGGAATGGTCATCCAGCCTGTGTCAAAGTAGGGTCATGAGCTATGTTTTGTGAGGCAAAAATTGAAATTTTTTTTCAAGAAATGTTACTCAGGTGTCATCTACTAATCATGTTAGGTAAAGGGTTTAAAATGAAAACTTGTTTCTTTTGCAGTATATAAAGATGTTAGTGGAAAATGCATTACTAGAGTACAGTGCAGATAAAACTGGTTTAGCAGATTTTGCTTTGGAGACCGCAGGTAAAAACATCATCTCGTAACTCATTTTAAAATTGTACCGAAAGAAATACAAAAACTTGACCACTTTTGTTCATTATCTGAAGAAAAGCAATAGTTGGTTTTTGGATGAGAATCTTATTTCCATTTCAATATCCTCTGGTTGTGAATTTTTTTGTAACAGAGTTATGCCCCTTCCCATGTGTAATCCCATGTGTTTATTTGTCTATGTTTGGGATGAGTCTCTAATTCAAGTTTCGTGTCCCCTGGATTACAGTGATTTTAAACAGAGTTATGTCCCTTTTCAGGCTGTCTTGTTCACCATTCATCCACAATTATGTTGTTAGCTTCATAACCCAGTCAAATATGATTGGGTTCTCAGAAAATTTGGAATGTATGTATTTGATATATATGCATAGGTCAAGTTTGATATCCAATAATTTGATACAATATCAGTTTAGTTAGACAGTCAATTCCATTATTTCCTTTGTTTGAAATTGAAAAGAAGGGGCTTAACTCTTAACCTGCTGAGTATTTTAAAATATTTTTTATCACATCTAGTCATAGCTGCTGTGAAGCAGCCATGACTATATTTGGTGAAAACTGCATGAAAATTTAACTAAAGTCCATTCAATTTACAGGAGAGAAATTTGGATTAAATGTGCCCAACTATACTTATTCCAGTGGAAAGATATTTTGTGTCCTGGGCAGGAATATCTGCCAGCATGCAAGGAGTTAACATTGTTATCGCACTAACTTACTTTTCATCGGATTCACTTGAAATTCAGCAGTTGTATTCAGAATGAGTTGCGAGTACAAGTTCCATATCCACAAGATTTCATCAATTTCAAAGTGAGTTGTGTCCTGTGCCCCCTTTATACTGTTCATCCATCAATCCAGATTTCATTGACGGTATTATATTTCTATCAAATATGGTTCAATTCTGTTGAAATTTAATAGGTGCATATCTGATTTAAATAGCTAAATTTGTGTAATTTTGAATACATTGCAGCAATGTTTGGTAGAGTCGTGCCCCTTACTTCAGAAATTATGTATTCAGACTTTTTGACCACTCTCAATATATCAGTTAGGATTAAACTGTTATGAATTTTTTTTTAATTCAGCAGTTATTTTGAATGTTATGAATCTCTAGTTAAGATAATTTACGTTTGAATTCCTTTCATGTGAGGGCAAAGAAAATTGAACCCTGATATTTGTGTATTATCAATAGACATAGTAGCATCAAGTTTAAAATTAAATTAATGGGGGTGCGGTGGCATTGCGGTAACCGGTTCTTGCCAGTTCACCAAAGTTAAGCAACGTCGAGCCTGGTTAGTCCTCGAATGGGTGACCGTGTGAGCAATCGATTCAGACTCCCACGTTGTGTCCTTGGGCAAGGCACTTAACCCCGATTGTCTACATGGGGGCATGATGACGCCGTGTACTAAGGCATAATGCACGTCAATGGTGCGCATGTCTTCAACCAATCTAACCCTGCCTGTGCTGCAGTGCGGAGTTCCGATGTTCCAAAGCTGACAGCTGCTCATTGTTGCTCGGTGGTTCTCTCCAGGTACTCCAGCTTCCTCCACCCGTAAAATTGTCACAGTCCTGTTTAGCCATTGTGCATAAGTATGTGACCTTAAACACCAATAAATAAATTAATCATGGCTTTTTCTTGTTTTTGAAGTTAATTTTTAGCTCAACTTGACAACGTCAATTATGAACTACTGGGATGGGTTGTGATCCATCGTCTGTCCATCCTCCATCTGTCCATCCGTGTACGTCTGTCCAGGCTTAGCAGAGGTACATTGTGGGGTTTACAATTTAGGGTCAGTGGTAGTTGTGGGGTTGGTTAGTACAGTGGCCACTTGTGGGGTTATTTTTTGCACTGTGGGGTTAATTTTTTGACCTTGTGGGGTTAGGGTTTAACATGGGAAAAACCCCACAAATAAGAACATGTGAGAACGTCCATCCACAATTCCTTTAGCACACCCTACAGGCCACAGCTCTCACCCGATCAGTTCCAAATTTCATATGTGGCTTTGGGGCAATGTCTTTTTTCGAATTTCGTTGAAAAACATGGCCACCAGTGGCCATCTTGGATTTGGATATATATTGTCCAACAATTCATTTAGCATGCCCTACAGGTTGCAGCTCTCACCTGATCTGTCCCAAATTTCATATGTAGTTTTGAGGCAATGTCTAGATGGGAGCTATCAAATTTTTCTGAATTTCATTGAAAAACATGGCCACCAGTGGCCATCTTAGGTTTGGCATATAAATTGTCAACAATTCCATTAGCACACCGTACAGGCCACATCTGTCACCCAATCTTTTTCAAATTTCGTATGTAGCTTTGGTGTGATGTCTAGATGGGAGCTATTGAATTTTTCAGAATTTTGTTGCAAAACATGGCTGCAAGCAGCCATTTTGGATTTGGATATAAATTGTCCAACAATTCCTTAAACACACCCTGCAGACCATGGCTCTCACCCGCTCGGTCAGACATGTTAACTCTCCCGGAATGCCCGGGATTCTCCCGGAATTAGCTATCCCCTCCCGCCCTCCCGCCCGGGAGTCAATTTGGACCAAAAATCTCCCGGAAAGTCGACATACCAGACAAAAACTGAATCCACCAGCTTTTGTTTACAAATACAAAAGCATGTGCTCCACTCTCAATGGCAAGGTCATTAAGTTTGTGTGAAATGTCACCACTTACGTAAGGACTGATGACCAATTCTCATTTCTGTCAATGGCCGTGTTGTGATTATTGCAACACGTTTGACAGGCGGATTAAATGAATTTGAGATGCAGGATAATTGCTGAAATTGATTATATATTAAAGGCACACCTTTGCTTGTATACAGGTAGCAGTCAAATCGAAAAATAAATTCCATACGTATAAAATCTTGTCCAATCGAAAAATGTGCAAAAATACGCACAAATTTATTGTGCATTTTGGATTTCACTTTCAGATAATTATAGCCAATTTTGGAGACAAACGGCTCAAACATATGAGTTGCTGTAATTTTCAATATATTGAGAAAAATTTCTGATTCGCAATTTTATAAAGCAGGCTGTGAAAAAAATTATGTTTTTGGTGAAAAAAATATCTAAAAAGTTGGTAATTTATGGCACTTGCACGTTTTTTCATTCGTAGTGATAAATGGACAACAAAATATCCCCGAGATGTTTCGTCCTGGGCTGGCTGTGGCATAATTTTCACGTTTCACTGAAAAATGATCACCCCATTCCAAATCCCCTTCGTAAATGACCAACTACTTCCAGTGAGTAATCGGTGTGGTTAGGTGGGGCGCTGGGCTTTGGAAGATCGAATTACCACAACAACCGGTCTCTGGGGTGTGCCTAAACACCACAGATCGTCGCAGGTTACCGCAGGTCGCTGCAAGTACCCATAATTACCCAAATGGATCCAAAACTTTCAAAACAGCACCATAACTGATATAGTGCTGAAAAGGTCGAAAATATCTCCAAACATTTTGTACATAAAACCATTGAAATATGGATGTCATTGGAACAAGCTCAGATATTGCCACATGACCACATCCATATTTCTGATTTCTGTTTTTCTCTATATTTCTATGGTTTGGCTTTTGAAAGGACAAATTGTTCAAATAAAACACATTAGGGTGGAATGTTTAATGTATGTGTGTGTGAGGGGGGGGGGGGGGGGGGGGGGGGTAACATGGAAATTATTGATGTGCTGCCCACGTGCAAAAATCTCACTGACAAGCATTCGAGTCTCACTGGGAGCTCATCAAAATCTCACGGACAGTCACCTCCAGAGGTTAACAGGTCTGGGTCACTCACCACCAGTTAGTAGAACGTTGACGTATGTTCCTTTGATGTATTGTTGTTGGGCTGTTTCCTGTTATGTGTGTGTGTGTGGGGGGGGGGGGGAGGGGGTATTTGGTATTAATTTATATTTAAAATTGATTGATCCACACATGGTTTCTACGCACAAAAAAAAATCTCCCTGAAAATCATGTCATCTCCCTGAAAATTTTCTTCAATCTCCCTGAAAAAAATTTTGGGAGGTTAACATGTCTGCGCTCGGTAATGCCAAAATTAGGTCTAATCAGTTTTTTGTACGCAACTTCTATACAGCTCAGGCTAGAGGCCGTATTTATGAACCGATCTTTACTAAACTTCTTGGGTACCTTTGTTATCACTGTGGGATGAGAACAAGTGTTTTTTGGGTGTGGTCCGAAATTCAAGATGGCCACCAGCAGCCATTTTGTACCAAAATTAGTGCAGTCAGTTTTTTGTACAGAACTACTTCTGTATGAAAGTTCTGATTTGAATAAATTTTTGTATGAATGTTTAGTAACATGGAATACATCACATCTAATATGGGTTTTTTCTCGTGCAGAAATTATGCAAAGTAGATGAATTTTGATTTATTCAGTGCTACTTATACACAGTAAGTGCACATGTCAATATGGCTTGGGCTAGAGGCTGTATTTATGAACTGATCTTCACAAAACTTCTTGGGTACCTTTGTTATCACCTTGGGACGAGAATGAGTGTTTCTGAGTGCAGTCCAAAATTCAAGATGACTGCCAGTGGCCATTTTGTACCAAAATTAGTACAATCAGTTTTTTGTCAACTTCTATATGGCTCATATTTATGAACTGATCTTCATGAAACTTTTTGGGTACCTTTGTTATCAATGTGGACAGGAATAAGTGTTTTGGGGTGCCTTTGTTATCACTGTTCTATGAGAACAAATATTCGGGGTTCAGTCAGACCCAGTCTGGGACTCAAAGATTTCTTTTCTAGTTTAGTATCTGACTGTCACCCACCTTTACAATACTTTACCTATACATTTGTTACAGGCTACGGTAAGTATTTATGTACAGACCATCACAATACTTTATATGTACCATTGTTATCAGGTCAATACCTAGATGTTATTGCTGTGTCACATACTATACATGTACAAGTTGAGCTACAGTGTCATTGACACTTTCATTCATATTTCAATTGTTACTTTGGTGTGATGTCTTTTCTGTAGAAACTTGAGTGAGTGACATGGCATTACTGAATCTTTCTATTTAGTTAAGTCCCTTTTTGGACAAGTTGAGCTGCAGTGTCATTGACACTTTCATTTCTAGTGAAATCAAGTTTTAGTTCTATTTGGAGACATATACGTGTAAGAAGTTTGAGGTATCAATGCTCTAAAATGTTATTGTATATCACCAGAATAAAAGTGGTTGTCCATTGATGTTCAGAGATATTGTACCAACCTTAGTGCTGACGACAGCTAAATAGGTTTGTGCAATTCAAATTTAAAATGACTCCTCAGAATAATCAACATCAGTCTGCTAGAGTTTTTCTAAATATTTTTTATAATTCATGGAGGAGAATTGTCAACTGACATGAGTTCTTATTTGAGCTAAATTAGGTCAGTAGAGAGCTTGCAGTCATTTCTATTGAATTATTAAAGGACTTGACGGACACCAGTCTAAGCTGGCTTTTTTAGGTTAACTGACTGAAAGTCCGGTTTTGATCCCAGAGAGATCAAAGTCATCGTGAGCTATTACCCTCACTTGGCATCAGTTACCTGTTATCTGTAAACTATCATTTGCCGTACATTAACTTTCGCATTTTTATCTTCTTCAGAACCACTGGATCTCCTGACTGAAAGTCATTGTGAACTATTGCCATCATTTGGCATCCGACACCTGTTGTCTGTCATCCACAGGGTTCCCAACTCAAATGAAAAGTCCTTGAATTTTGGCCCCTTCCTTGAAAAGTGCTTGAAATTGTTTCTAGCCTTGAAAAGTACTTGATTTTCCATCATTCCCCTTGAAAAGTACTTAAATTCAGTTTACCTATAACCTCAGAAAAAATAAGTCGAAGGATAACTCTCCCCACATACATGCGATGTCACAAAAAGGTCAGGAATGACATTTATTTGACCTCTATATTGTCCCTTGAGTGCAACAAGGCATCATCTTCAATGCTTTAGCATTGCTAATGGTGCCTTAATGAATTCAGGGAATGACATATATCTGGCTAGTTGGGTTTTCCGGAGATCAGGTTCTCATGACCAAAATTCTTTGTGTTGCTGTGGTATTGTAAGTTCATATCCATTATAACAGTCCTTGAAAATCATGGTCAAAGTCCTTGAAAAGTGCTTAAATAGTACTTAAATTTGATTTTCTGACATCTGTAGGAACTCTGATCCACCATCTGCCGTACGTTAACTTTCACATTTCTGTTTTCAAAACCACTAGATCAAACCCATCCAAACTTTGCAAAAATAATCTTTGAGGGATCCCCATCAAAGTTTATTTGATAGACATTGCCTGATAGGTTAGGGTGCCAAAATCTTCTAATAAACCAAAGCCTTGAAATGTAGTTAGCAACTTCCATATGTGCTGAAGATTCAACTTTGTTCAGAGAAGTTTTCTTGGGCAATATTTGGGCTCATTCTGGGTGGGGCAAAGTCAAAATATCCATTTCCAAACTGGTAAGCCAATTTGAACCAAATTTATGCATTAATATTTGTGAACATGTACTTGCTTTTTGCCAGAAAAATATATTTTCACACACAAGGATACTTTGCAGTGATCAGAAAGATTTGGAGATATTTTCCTCCATAAAGTGATTTGTTTACTTTTTTCTTAATTTAAAGGAGGAAGTGTTCTAAGTACCAGATGTTCTGAAACATACTACAGAAAAACTGCCCTTGTTAGTATATTTGGTATTCCCCTCTGGTATTCATCCAATTCTCCCAGAACAGTAATACAGGTAGGTAAACTGCGATCATATGTATGTTTCAAGTACACCCTTTTCATTGCTTGATACTCAAGTCATAAAACAACCAAATAATTTTTTGGTGTTCTTGACATGATAATGAATTGGCTGCAAAGATCAATTTCTGATTTTACTCAAACTGCTTATTTGATGCAAAGACACTGACAGGTTAAAAGCATGTTTGTTTTCTAAATACAACTAATATAAAACAGTAATTATTTTCCCTTCTAACATTTAGATTCAAGCTTTTTATGAGGTGTATAACATGGAAAGAATACAAAAAATGATTTGGAATCATCGGTCGAAATTTTCTTATTCTTACACAAGTATAAAACAGCATATACAGTACGTGGAGAGGGGATTGTAACAAAATCACCTGTGGAGTGGAGTTATTACCCAAAGTATCACTTTCAAATTCTGTACATATGGACCAAAATCGCAAGCAATGTTGCAGCCAATGGACCTCCGGGTTCAACCCGGAGGTACATTGGCTGAAACTTTGTTTATGATTGTTATGCTTTGTAACAAATTCGCAATTATTGCTTGGGTGGAATCTCCACTCTGTGGGTGATTTAGTGATAATACACTCTCCATGTACTGTAATGTAGGAAGTAAATAACTTAAATATCATTCATAAATGACGTCAGCACATTGAACTGCAAGCCTTTTAGTTTCAGAGTGAATCTTCTTGGAAAGACGTTTTACAAGTTACATGTTTGTCAGTATTTTATCCTGAAATATTGATTTGAATGATGTATGCTTTTAGGAACTTGCATTGAGGATAAGAAATAAAAAGATTCACTAAAATCTTAAAACATAGTAAAATAGTAAATAGTAGATCTGACCTATGTTGTTTAAAAGTGATAAATCTGAGGTAGCTTTGCAGCCTGAGTTCTGATCTGTTAAGGTATAAAACGGTCGTTTTATCTTCTGTTAAATCACTAGATTAAATATTGTGTAATCCAACATGTTCAATTCATGTCACTGAGATTCAGGTCTCATGTTTTGATGTGTGTCTTGGAGCCTGATTCCTGAAATATTTCTGTAATATTCCTGTAAAATACAACAATGAGCCGATCCATTCCTGAGATCATATGCAGAATTTTGTATGTTTTATTTGTTAAAATATGAACGGGCCACTGAAAGTTTGTAAAGACATTGCCTGGTAATATTCACATGTATTTGGAATCTATTTCTTTAGCATCTTGTCACAAGTGATGAGATACAGAGGTTTGGAGGTGGGTATCATTGACATTGCAACCAGAATTCTGTGATGTGATACTTGGTTTGAAAGGGCGCTTTGAGCCCATTCCAGTACAGTACAGTCACCATGGACTGGTCATAATCCAGGTAATAAAAATCATAATCAGCCAAATTTTAATTAATGAAGCACTAGGTTGTACCCTGCATTTTCTTATTTAAATTTTTGATGATTATTCCTATAATTCGTGTTTGGAATCTATATTATTGCGTCCATGGAAATATTGCCCGCGCGTGCAAAGTGACCAGTCCACGGCCATTCTGTAGTGTGTCACATTGCATCAATCATTGGGCTAATAAGTGTAACTTCAGAAAAGAGCCAAGGTGCCATAGGCAACCTGAATCATCCTTGTCACAAAAGTTTTGATGAGATATGTTTTGTGTTAAATAGGGACAGAAGTATGCTTGTTGATTAAAATGTATTTTTAATTTGCGGGAAAGAAATATTGAAAGATCAGTTTATCATACACTCAGCTGTAAAATATGGAGAAATTATTCAACTTGTGTAACTCAATATTTCCAAAGTGAGAGATGTACACAATTGGTTTCATTAAGCGTGATGTTTGACGTCAGAATGACCTGTCAATGTAAACCCATTTGTGGGTTCTAAGTTGAAACTAGTAGATTAAAATTGTCCCGCTTGGTTTATATACACAGCAAGGAATGGTTAATCAATGATCAGATGATATGTTTTAACCCTTAAGGCCTTGGAGAGTTTTTAGACATATTTGCTTTACTTTGACACTCTACCTTTGTGGCTTTGCCATTGCTTCTAGACAAATCATGGCTAGAAACAACAGCTAAGGTACTTAGAATGCAACTTGTATGTTTACCCAGAGATTGCATGTTGAGACACCTGTTTTGATGCAGTGAAAGTGATCAAACAGACCTTTAGATTGCTTTATGTGGGGTGCATCATTTTCAGGTTTATAAATATGTCCAAATTACAGAAACTTTCATTTCAGGGGTATTTTTTTATTTTTAAAGTGTAAAGTAACTTTGCACAGCATAAAAAGGGAAGAAAACACTCCCAGCTGAAATACTTTTAACTGAGACAAATCAAGGACAGCTGTTTTAGCATGTTTCTTACTTTGTGCACAGCTGTTACTGTTTTGATTTTTGGGATGGATCAAAGTAGAATTTAGGCCTTTAATGATTTACTGGTGACTCGATGAAATAGGCAAATAATGTTTCTCTGAAGAGTGCATAATAAAAAAGCCATCTTGTGTCTTTACCTAGAAAATGATAATTATTTGGTTTGTTGGTACGAGAAATTATGTGTTTCCACATACAGCTATGCTACATTTGGGAATATGTATATTTTTATACTGTACCAATGACCCAGACATAGCTGGTGCTAACTCTTAAAATATAGGGCCAAACACAAATTTTGCCCCCCAATCCCCAAAATTTGCATCTAAAACTAAAGAAAACATGTCCTGAAAGGCCCTCCACACCTCGCCCCCACTGCGCATGCGCAGTGTCAAGGACGTTCCGAAATTGGCGCCATTTATCATTCTAAGTTTGGCCCTTCATCAGTTAACATCTGACTGATCTTTGTGCTTTTAAATCTCAGTTTAAATGATGCCAGACACATAAATATTAGTGAAATGGTGATTCTAAGGAGGATAGAGAAGGAGGAGAGGAAAAGAATGTGTGACAGAATATTATCAGGGCTGTAACTTAAAATTTTTTAATGAAATTATGTTAAGTTACCTATTTTCAAGGCAGCAGCCATTTTGTTGTCATTCTGATTATTTAGTTACACTGTTTTTACAAGTGTTTTCCTCTCTCCCTGTCCTTTAAGTTCCCCCTTGCTATTCTCCCATGCTTTTGGCATAGTTTCTGTAATTATTATTACTAAAATTTCTTGGGAGTTTTAGCTGATAACAGAATGAATTCTGTTCTTTCCCCATGTTTACGTCTTCACCTACGGGTGGTTAGGCGTTGTGCTCTGCATCTACCATCTGATGTTCTGCAGTTTCTTCCCTGGAAGTCTCTGTTTTGCATCAGATAGTGTATTTTTGGTAACTGATTTCGGGCCTGGGTGCCTGGAGTCTTATTTTAGTGTTTTTACACTCATTGTTTACATTTACAACAGCCCTCTGTGTGAGGGGGGGATTTCTAAAAAATAATATCTTTATGTTATTTTAATCATAACTAGATACATTATTATTGTTCGTAAGTGTTGAATAAATTGTTTAAAATATTTTTAAAATTTTTGTCCACACTTAGGCTTGGGATCCATTGGGGCTCAACGTTACTTTTCAGAAACTTGGGCTGTTCTGAAAAAATATTTTTTCAAAATATTTTGATTTCAATTATTTTTTCTATATTAATGGATCATATTATTATTATGTATTTTGATTGCCAGGGGTTAGTGCGAGTACCAGGACTTGTTTTCTTTTCACATTGAAAGGATATTGATCAATTGTTTTAAGAGGAAGTCTTCCTCTGACTTTATTATCATTCTATATGTGGTCAGTGTACTCGCATTAACTCCTGTTCTGTATCGTATGATTTCGATGACAATATGGGAAGCGTATGTCACGGTATGTTGTTGGGGATTTGGACACTCCGGTCCTTTCCCCGCAGGGTCACTCTACTTTATCAATTTCTATTTCAGACGATCAAGATTAGGGTGATGTATCTGTGATGTCTTCCAACAGTGTGCCTCCGTCGTCACAATTAATGAAGGGCTAGCGGAAAAGTGCTCATGTTATACGCCAATTGCCTAAGAGGACCCTAGTAGGTTCGACGGCCTTTGACGTCCGCTAGCTCGCCCGGTGTAGCGTCCATTCACCGAATGGTTCGGCAGCCGGGTTCGTCCGTTGTGGTCTAGAAGGAATTTTGGGGTGATGCGAGCACTATAAAATTAACTTAATGCACACCCAGTGACGGCGGATCGGAGGGAGAACGGAGGAAGCCTTTTAGTCCGGTTCATAGCTCGTTCCGGTCCATCCGGACGGCAAGCGAGAGAGGCCCCTCTCTCGTTCAACAACATCTGGCCCCAGATGTTGTGGTACAAAATGTGTCGCTAGCGGAGCATACGTCCGTCGCTCGGGACGCTCCGTTGTATAAGCAGTCCGCTGAGACTGCTAAGGCTTCCTCTTCTCGTCAGCGCACACGACCGCACCTTGGCTGTGTGACCGCCGATATATTACCAGCTTCGCCGATCAAGGATTCTTCGGCGACCAGGTCACACCATCCGGCAGCCAGGGATTCGAGACCGATGGACTCCGGACGTTCGCATAGGAAAAGTATGCGGGAGCCATCTGATGCGGAGCTGCCCTCGGCGAAGCAGCGATAGACTGCGCCTCCGCAGGTCTCGACGCCGGACATTCTTGTGCACATAGCACAGCTTATCGCAGCATCCCAGCAGCCGACAGAGACGGTGTCGGATCGAGAATTATCCGACAGCGCTGGGTCGGTAGCCGGGGACTCGAGGCCTGCAGACTCCGGACGTTCGCATAGGAAGTGTGCGGGAGTCAACGTACACGGAGCTTCCGGCGGCAATGCATCGTAAGTCCGCTACTGCACAGGCCTCGGGAACGGACGTGCTTTCCTTAATAGCACAGTTTATCGCAGCATCCCAGCATCAACTGAATCTGTCGCATATATTTTATCCGACGATGCTGGGTCGGGACGCTCCGCGGAAGCGGGTACGGACGTCCGAAAGTTTCATCCGGTCCGACGGGATGCCGAAAGGGATTCGGAGGATTTCAAGCTTTCCCTTTCGGAACAACATATGCTGCGATGCCGGATAAGAAACTGATAGCGTCGGTGGACTTAGAAATTTTTGGTTCGGTTCAGGGACATCGTCCCTCAGTTCCGACATAGTCCAATAATGTCACACAAACTTTCGAATTATTGAACGACGCTATATATATTATTATTTTATGCTTGCTATCCAAGCATTTCTGGTTTCTTGTTCGAAGAGTTATGGAGATGTCTTTCAAAAGTGTGCCTCTGTCGTCATAGTTAATGAAGAGTTAGCGGCAATAAGTGCTCATGGAATATGTCTATCGCTTACGGAGTGACATTCGCTAGCTCACCCGGTGTAGCGTACATTCATCGAATGGTTCGGCTGCCGGGTTCGTCCGTTGCGGTCTAGGAAGGAGATTTGGGTGATGCGAGCACTTTAATTTCTTTAGTACTCACCCAGTGACGGCAGATTGAGGACAGATCGGAGGAAGCCAACAACATAGGGGACCGCATGTTGTGGTTCAGATATTTTACATTCGGAGCATATGTCCGTTGCTCGGGACGCTCCGTTATATTGACAGTCCGAGAGACTGTCTTTAATGCTTCCTCATCCTCACAGCAGGGCACACGACCGCACATTGGCTACGTGACCTCGAGTATCCGATCAGTTTCGGCATTCAGTGATTCCACGGCGAATAGGTCGCGCCATCCGGTAGCCAAGGGACACGAGGCCTATACACTCCGTTCGCTCGCATATTGGAAGTATGCACGGGGTAACGATCACGGAGCTTCCAGCGGCAATGCATCGTAAGACCGCTTCTCCTCAGGCCTCAGTGACGGACGTGCTATCCGAGTTAGCACAGTTGTTTCGCAGCATCCCAGCAATTGACAGTTTCTCGGTCGAATCAGGAATTATCCGACGGCGCTGGGTCGGTGCGGTCCGCGGTTGCATCAGCTACGGACGACCGAACGCTTTATAGGGTCCGACAGGATGGCGAAAGGGATTCGAAGGATTTCGAGTTTTCCCTTTAGTAGTATCGGAAGATGCCTTTCATATCTTCTGGCATTTCTTCCAGTGATTATTTTTCGGACTTCATTGCTGCGATCTTGGATAAGAGACTTATAGCGTCATTGGACTCAGATTTTTCGATCGGTACAGGGACATTGTCCCTGACTTACCGACGCAGTCCAATATTGTCATTACAACATGTGTTTTATTTTTCGACGCTATATATATATATATATACAAGCCTGCTACTAAGCATGATAGTTTAGTTTCTTGTCCGCGTTGCTCATTTCTGCCATTTTATCATTTTTACAAATAGTTTATTTTGGCAGAGCAGGGCATACCGAGAGTTCATATGCGTCTAGACGGTGTAATTAAAGACTGCATATATTCTTTTTCGCCGTTTATGTCTTTTCCAATTTCAATGTTGGGAACGACATTATGTATAGTAGACTTAACTTAGACGCTTTATTATACGTAATCCGCCTTACTGAGGCGTTATCATTACGTCTTCAAGAAAAGATTTACGGGATATTATTCTCAATGTAATTTCTTTTGAGGGCAGTAGTTTGTTCACGTATAACTCCGCCCTTCAGTGGCTGATGGGAGTTGGTTAGACGTGACGCAGCCCTAGCTACATCCACACGCGTGGATAGTAAGGTTAAGAACTCTCTCAGAGTCGCTTCGTTCTCGGAGGAGCTTCTCTTCGACGGCAACTTTCCGGCAATCCATGAATTGCTCGATTTATACAATCTCTTGTCTATCTAGTGTTACAAGAGATTCAGACTGGGGCGAACATTCGGTGGCTGACTCAGAGAGTGCCGCCGCAGTTGCCGGACCCGAGTGTGGCTGTTATGACGGTTGCCAGTCAAATAGATTGGGATATATACTGATCCCTACGGATTCGAAGTGCCAGGGTCTTTGGGTTCCGCAGTCTTTTAGCTATCAGTTTAACTTCCGCGGAATAATGTTTTTTAGGCTTGCTTTATGTCATTGCATGAACATTATTCAGAAACGCATGCCCAAATTCCTGTCCTTTAATTCGACAGTAGTGGCGTATCTCCGGAACCAGGGAGGCACTCTTTCGTTTCCGTTATTCAATTTAATGGAAAGAATCCGTCTGTTGGTTATAGTACACCAAGTTCAGTTTTGGTCCGTCATATTCCGGGTCGTCTGATTGTTTTATCGGACTCCCGTTCTCTTACGGGTCGCTTGTTGCTGTCAGAATGGACTCTCAACAAACAAGTGTTCAATCAGATTTGCTATCTATGGGAGCGCCCAATGATGATTTATTTATGACACAGCTTGCTAATCAATTGCAGACGTATGTGTTGGCTTGTCCAGATCTCTGAGCTAATAGTGTTAACGCTCTATTGATCTATAGGACGGAATGATAGGATACGCGTATCCTCCGGCGCTGTTGTTTTAGCAGGTATTGCTAAGATAAACAACCACAATACATTTCTGTTGATAGCATCTCTATCTTCACAGAGATCATGAGTAATTTACTCTCTTGTCTACTGTGAAATCTTCCTCTATGTGAGGATCTTTTTTCACTGGGTAAATCGTGTCATCTTTATCACAACCAGCAAGGTCGCAACCTTCATGTATTCCGTTGTGTGGTCCGTATTGCATTATAAGCACTGTACTGGACGAGCTTTGGACGCGATTTCTTACTATAGGAGATCCTCTTCTTCGCTATTCTATGCGACTAAAGTGGAGGCTCTTCCGTCGTGGTGTAGGGATCATTATGTTCATATTGTTGATCCCTCCATACTACTCATTGCTATTTTTTAGTATACTTGTTTCACAAGATCTACTGCAGCCTGTTATTATTTAGGTTATAGGTTTATGTTACCTCATACCTATGCACTCTACGATAGTTTACAATTGAGTCTTTTGTCTCTTTATCTAAGTCAGTTAGTAACTTTTTGATAAATAGACTTAGAATCTTTAGATTAAATTCCTATACGGATTTTAACTTCGGTTCTTATTTAACTAAGTAATCATTTGAGCCTCTGGAAACAGTAGTTTTCAAATTCTGACCTTTTAGACAGTAATTCTGTTGGTTTCTCTTTTACTGTAGAGTCAGTGAGTTTCATGCACTATCGATGGATGATTTTCACTTTCATAGTTTCGGAATCAATACTTCCGTTACTATTTAGGTTGGATTGTTGCATAAGAGTTAGGCTCCTATTATCCGGAACCTATTATTTTAAGGTCCTTCCGTCTTCGTATGGGCATAGGCCTTTACTCTTTCCGGGTACAGTTTATGTATTTATAAACAGATATCTGTTTATTACAAGGGCGTAAGCTTCTTCTGTCTTTGATGTCTAGTAGAAGGACGTTACGCTCCATTTTATTGTTAATGGATTCTATTAACTATCGGCACTGCTTATGGTATATCATTGACTTAGCAGTTGTGCTTAAGATTTCGGCTCATGAAGTAAGAGTTCTTCTACTTCTTGGGCTTACTTTAATAGTGTCGCTATTATAGAATTTTGAAGGCCGCTCATTGCGCTCAGCCATCCACATTCATGAATTTTATCTTAGAAATATCGAGTCAATTTCTTGAGGCCTCTTTTGTTAGGTCTATTATCTACTGCTCAGAATGTCATTCTCTTAACAGTTGCTACTATAGCTAGGTAGGCTGTCTGTTTCGGCAGTGTCTCCGTTCGGCTGCCCTCTTCGCTCTGGGCTATTTGACCCAGGCCAAGAAAAAGGGGGGGGGGGAGGGTGTTCCCTTGGGTCACCTGTTTTACTATGAAAACAAGGGGATACCTCCTCCGGAGTTAGTAATTCTGAGCTGTTATTGGGATGGTTGTTTAGTGAGAAGTTTAAGTTTATAAAATTCATTCAAGTCTTAGTTTTTAAAGTATAGCTTTTGAATATTGCATATGTCAACGGACATGATTATGCAATTCTCAGACACTTTTAGGAGTATAAGAGTCTCTATTCTCTAGACTTACTTTATTATTGGCTTACTTTAAAAATTATTAGTATAAGGATTATATTGGATATTAATAGAGTACATGGATGTATGAAGCTCAATTTTGGAAGGTGTTGTATCTTTCTAATTTATCATAAATAAGAAAGATACATGTAAGGCCTATTACTTCTTTTCCCTACAGGGGATGAATCTATTTTATTTTATTGAGCGTATTCCATTTTGCTCTATGTCCTTGGCCCTCCAGCCTTTTTACTATTCAGCTATGTCTGGGTCATTGGTACAGTATAAAAATGTTAAAAAATTTATAGTAATTTATATATTTTTTATACTTACCAATGACCCAGACGGGGATGGCCCTCCCAGGAGTTGGGAACTCTTGCCTCCCCGCTGAGTACATAGCGCTTACCAGGCACTGGTTATTAGAATGATAAATGGCGCCAATTTCGGAACGTCCTTGACACTGCGCATGCGCAGTGGGGGCGAGGTGTGGAGGGCCTTTCAGGACATGTTTTCTTTAGTTTTAGATGCAAATTTTGGGGATTGGGGGGCAAAATTTGTGTTTGGCCCTATATTTTAAGAGTTAGCACCAGCTATGTCTGGGTCATTGGTAAGTATAAAAAATATATAAATTACTATAAATTTTTTAACTTCTTGTGCCTGCGAATGAGATAATCATCAGTAACCATGCAAAAACACAAGACACCCTCGATTTTTAGCTCACCGAAGGGAGCTTAACTTATCACCGGCCAGCCTTCGTATGGCGTCCGGCGTCGTGAACATTTTTCAAACGACTTCTCCTCTGAAACCACTGGTCCGATTTTCACGAACCTTCATGTGGATATTCATTACTATATGGCAATTCATGTTTGTTCAAATGAAATGGCCACGTCCCATGGGGGCTCTGCATGGGGCATAACTCTGATAGCACGGTATGAATTATAGAAAACTTATTAAGAAATCTTCTCCAGAACCAGTGGGCAGAATCTTTTGATACTTGGTATGCAGCATCTTGGTATGGGTCTGATTCAAGTTTGTTCAAATCGACCCCCTGGATTCATATTTGGGCTCACTACAGAAGCCCAAATTTGAACTTACTGCATTTCAGGCAAATTTCTTAAAAAATCTTCTTCTCCAGATCCAGCAGGCAGAATCTTTTGATATTTGGTATGCAACATTGTGGGGTGGATCTGATTCAAGTTTGTTCAAATCGGCCCCCTGGATTCACATTTGGACTCAGTCTAGAAGCCCGAATTCGAACTTAGTGCATTTCAGGCAAATTTCTTAAAAAATCTTCTTCTCCAGATCCAGCAGGCAGAATCATTTGATATTTGGTATGCAACATTGTGGGGTAGATCTGATTCAAGTTTGTTCAAATCGGCCCCCCTGGATTCATATTTGGGCTCACGATAAAAGCTCGAATTTGAACTTAGTGCATTTTAGGCAAATTTCTTAAAAAATCTTCTTCTCCAGATCCAGCAGGCAGAATCTTTGGATATTTGGTATGCAACATTGTGGGGTGGATCTGATTTAAGTTTGTTCAAATCGGCCCCCTGGATTCATATTTGGGCTCACTATAAAAGCTTGAATTTGAACTTGGTGCATTTCAGGCAAATTTCTTCAAAAATCTTCTTCTCCAGATCCAGCAGGCAGAATCTTTGGATATTTGGTATGCAACATTGTGGGGTGGATCTGATTCAAGTTTGTTCAAATCGGCCCCCTGGGTTCATATTTGGGCTCAGTATAGGAGCCCAAATTTGAACTTAGTGCATTTCAGCCAAATTTCTTTAAAAATCTTCTTCTTAAGATCCAGCAGGCAGAATCTTTTGATATTTGGTATGCAACATTGTGGGGTGGATCTGATTCAAGTTTGTTCAAATCGGCCGCCTGGATTCATATTTGGGCTCAGTATAGGACCCCAAATTCGAACTTAGTGCATTTCAGGCAAATTTCTTCAAAAATCTTCTTCTCAAGATCCAGCAGGCAGAATATTTTTATACTGTACCAATGACCCAGACTTAGCTGGTGCTAACTCTAACAAAACCAGGGCCAAACACAAATTTTGCCCCCCAATCCCCAAAATTTGCATCCAAAACAAAAAGAAATCATGTCCTAAAGGACCTCCATACTACGCCTCTACTGCGCATGCGCAGTGACGCAGACGTCTCGAAATTGGCTCCAATTATCATTCTCTGTTTGGCCCTTCATCAGTCAACATCTCACTGATCTTTGTGCTTGTAAATCTCAGTTTAAAGGATGCTAGACATGTAATTTTTGGAGAAAATGTGATTCTAAGGAGGATAGAAGGAGGAGAGGAAAAAGAAGTGACAAAAAATAATCAGGGCTGTACTTAAAATTTTTTGATGAAATTATGTTAAGTTGCCTATTTTCGAGGCATGGGCCTCTTGTTGTCATTCTTGCTAATTGTTGCACTGCTTATTCAGTGTTTCCTCTCCCCTAGCCTTCTAAAGTCCCCCCTTGCAATTCTCCCATGCTTTTGGCATATTTTTGAGAAATTTCATTTCTAAAATTTCTTGGGAGAGTTGCTTGGTTACAGAATGTTTTCTGTTATTTTCCCCATAGTTACGTTTTCACCCATGGGTGTATAACGTTTGTGTTCTGCATCTTCCATCTGATGTTCTGCAGATTCTCCCCTGGGAGTCTCTGTTTTGCATCAGATAGAGTGTAATTTGATGACTGATTCCGGGCCAGTTTTTTCAGTGCCTGGAGTCATGTTTTCTGGTGTTTTTACACTGTTTGTTTACATTGGCAACAGCCTTTTTTGAGGGGGGCTGTTTGCCTTTGCTGTAGTTTATCTCACTATAAGATACATTTATATTATCCGTAAGTGTCTCATTAATTATTTAATATAAATTTAAAATTTTTGACCACACTTTGCCATCGGATCCATCAGGGCTCAACGTTACTTTTCAGCAACTTGGGCTTCGCTGAAAAAATATTTTTTCAAAATTATTTTGATTTGCAATTGTTTTTTCATTTATTAATGGATCATGTTATTATGTATCTTTGTGTCAGGGGTTTTTGCGAGTAACTAGGACTTATTGTTGTTCTTTCACTATGAAGGGACTTTGTTCAAATTGTAATAGGAAGAAATCTTCCTCTGACTTTCATGATCATTGTATTAATTGTAGTCAGTGTTCTCGCATTAATCCCTGTCCTATATGTGAATATTGGGATGAGAAACATTGGAAACGTGTGTCACGATATGTTGTTTCTGGAGAAAGGGCTATGCCGGCTCTTTCTCCGCAAGGCCACTCTACTCTCTCAGTTTCTATTTCAGAGGAACCAGAACAGGGTGATGTTTCCATGTTATCTTCTACAAGTGTGCGTCCGTCGTCACAAATGAATTCAGAGCTAGCGGCAAAAGTGCTCATGGAGATTAGACAAATGTCGTCCGCTAGCTCGCCCGGTGTAGCATCCATTCACTGAATGGTTCGGCAGCTGGGTTCGTCCGATGCGGTCCAGGAGGAAATTTTGGGTGATGCGAGCACTATAAACATAATAGATGCACACCCAGTGACGGCGGATAGTAAGCGAGAACGGAGGAAGCCTTTGAGTCCGGTTCCTAGCTCGTCCAGGTCCAGCCGGGCCGCGAGCGAGAGAGGCCTCTCTCTCGTACAACAACATCTGGGACCAGATGTTGTGGTACAAAATGTGTCTTTAGCGGAGCATACGTCCGTCGCTCGGGACGCTCCGTTGTATAAGTCGTCCGCAGAGACTGTTAAGGCTTCCTCTTCTCGTCAGCGCACACGACCGCACCTTGGCTGCGTGACCGCCGATATATTACCAGCTTCGCCGATCAAGGATTCTTCGGCGACCAGGTCACACCATCCGGCAGCCAGGGATTCGAGACCGATGGACTCCGGACGTTCGCATAGGAAAAGTATGCGGGAGCCATCTGATGCGGAGCTGCCCTCGGCGAAGCAGCGAAAGACTGCGCCTCCGCAGGTCTCGACGCCGGACATTCTTGTGCAGATAGCACAGCTTATCGCAGCATCCCAGCAGCCGACAGAAACGGTGTCGGATCGAGAATTATCCGACGGCGCTGGGTCGGTACGCTCCGCCGAAGCATCGGGGGCGGACGACCGGGAGCATCATGAGGTCCGACCGGATGGTGAAAGGGATACGGATGACTTGGAGCTATCCCTTTCGGAACAACATAAAGCTGCCGTGGACTTCATCCGGCACTTTCTCCCTCAAGTTGTTCCGTCGGGCCAGACTGCTGCGGTTCCGGACAAGAGAATTATAGCGTCATTGGACTCTGAATTTTTTGAGCGGTTCAGGGACATCGCTCCCGAGTTTCCGTCGCAGTCCAATAATGTTGCAAGAACATTTGAATTATTGAACGACGCTATATTTAAACTTGCTTCCAGGACGGGGAAAGCAGGTTTCTTGTCCGCTAATACTCTCAACCTGCCTTTCATTAATGCAAGGAATAAATTCGATACGGCAGGACAGGGTATACCGAGAGTTCCTCTGCGTATGGACGACGAGGCGGAAGACTTAGAGATATCATTACCGTCGTCAGCTTCTATTCCAACCGCGGTGTTGGAAACAGCTATTGCGTCTAACTGAGCCAATTTAGATGCCTTATCTTACGCAGATCACCTTACTAAGGCGTTATCACTGCGCCTTCAGGGGAAAGAGTTTCAGGATATACAATCCTCTTTAAGACTTCTTTCAAGGGCAGTAGCTTATTCCACGTGTAACTCCGCCCTTTCAGTGGCAAATCTGGAGTTGGTTAGACGTGACGCAGCCCTAGCTACATCCACACTAGTGGATTCTAAGGTGAAGAACTCTCTTAGAGTCGCTTCGGTCTCAGGAGAACTTCTCTTTGACGGCAAGCTTTCCGCTATTTATGATAAAATTACAAAGAAAGCTAAGGATTCTCTGTTGTTCAAATCTGCTCCTAAGAAGTCGGATACAGCAGACACGAATAAGACAGGCACTTCTGGGTCTAATGCGCCCAAGAGAGGTTCCTATAGAGGTTTCGGTGCGTCCTCTTGGTCTTATTCGAGAGACCGTCAGGATAGCGACTCTCGTTCGGAACGTCCTTCTGGCCGGAACAATCGGTCGGATGCCCCGAGGTCGACGGGGCGAGGTGCGGGCCGTGGAAGACGTGGTTTCTCCTACCGCAGGCCTCGCAGGTCCAGGAGGTGATGGCTTAAACCTCTATCGCGTTCCGGTTGGCGGAAGGTTGTCGAGCTTTTCACAAGAATGGGCGTCGATTACGGACGACCCTTGGGTGAGAGGAGTGATTTCGGAAGGTCTAAAGATATCCTTCAAACGAAAGCCTCCATTAACTCGAAGTCCAAAGTGGACTCATCTTCCGTCAAATCCGCAGAAAAGAGACGCTCTGTTATCAGAAGTGCAGTCTCTTTTAATGAAGAACGCGGTAGAGGTCGTAGAAAACCAGGAATCTCCGGGATTCTACAGCCATCTGTTTCTGGTTCCGAAACCAGACGGCTCGTTCCGTCCAGTCATAGATTTGAGCTGGATAAACAAGCTGATCGTCGCTCCGAAGTTTTATATGGAGACGATTCGATCGGTCAGAGCGAGTATTCGGGTGAACGATTATGCAACGAACATAGATCTCAAAGATGCGTACTTTCACGTCATGGTACATCCGACATTCCGAAAGTATCTACGCTTCGCAGTCCTAGGAGTGGTGTAAGAATTCCGGGCGATGTGCTTCGGATTGAATCTAGCACCCTGGGCTTTCACTCGGGTAATGAACTCGGTAATGATCTACTTCCGAGCTCATTCGTCTGCGGTAACGTCGGCCTACCTGGACGACATTCTTCAGAGGTACAGCAACGAGTTAACGCTTCAGAACGATGTTCAGAATCTTCTTCTATTGCTCCGGCGTCTCGGTTTTATAGTAAACGAGGAGAAGTCGGATCTGGTGCCGTCCAAGTCATTCACTCATTTGGGAATGAGCTTCGAGACGCACAACAATCTCGTTCGTCTGCCGTTAACCAGAGCGAAATTAGTCAGTTGTTACGCTTGCTATTGTCTGCACGCAGACAAAGTCACGGCGAGAGAATTTATGAGACTGATAGGTCTGTGCGGAGCCGCCGCGGATCTCATTCCGATGGGGCGGTTACGCACACGTCCTCTTCAAATTTTCTTGACTCAGAATTGGAGTGTGAAAATTCATTCGCTCGATGTAGACGTTCTCTTGTCAGATCAAATGAAACAAGAGATTCAGACTTGGGCAAACATTCAGTGGTTAACTCAGGGAGTTCCGCTGCAGTTGCCGGATCCAAGTTTTACCATTATGACGGATGCCAGTCAAACAGGTTGGGGTGCATCATTAATCCCAACAGATTCGAGATGCCAGGGTCTTTGGGATCCGCAATTCCTGTGCAAGCACATAAACATCAAGGAAATGATGTCAATTTGGCTTGCGTTACGTCACTGGATGGACATTATTCACGATGCTCATGTCCAAATCCTATCCGACAATACGACAGTAGTGGCGTATATACGGAATCAGGGAGGCACTCATTCAGTTCCGTTGTTCAATCTAATGAAAAGAATCCTTCTGTTTGTGCTAGAACATCACGTTCTTCTTTCGGTCCGTCACATACCGGGTCGTCTGAATGTGCTAGCAGACTCCCTTTCACGAAAGGGTCGCTTGTTGCCGTCGGAGTGGACTCTCAACAAACAAGTATTCAATCAGATTTGCTACCAATGGGAACGGCCAATGATAGACTTATTTGCGACACATCTCAACAATCAGTTGCAGACGTATGTGTCTCCGTGTCCGGATCCAAGAGCATTTGCAGTAGACGCTCTGTCGATCCCTTGGGACGGAATGATAGGATATGCGTATCCTCCAGCGCCGTTAATTCAACAAGTATTGCTAAAGATAAAACAATCTCAATGCAAGATTCTGTTGGTAGCATCTCTGTCGCCACAGAGACCGTGGATAAATCTACTCAGGTGTCTGTTGTGGGACCTACTGCGAAAGCTTCCTCCACGGGAGGATCTTCTTTCGCAGGGGAAATCGCGCCAACTCCATCACAACCCGCAAGGTCTCAACCTTCACGTTTTTCCGTTGTGCGGTCCTTCTTGCATGGCAAGCACTTTACAGGACGAGCAGTGGACGCGATTTCTAACTATAGGAGGACCTCCTCTTCGCTAAACTATGCGACTAAGTGGAAGGTTTTTCGTCGTTGGTGTAGGGATCATTCTGTAGATATATTCGATCCCTCTATACCAGACATTGCAAACTTTCTAGTATACTTGTTTGACGAAATCAAACTGCAGCCTGTTACTATAAAGGGTTATAGATCTATGTTATCTGATACCTATGCACATCATGATAGTTTACAAATTGGATCTAATGTCTCTTTATCTAAGTTGGTTAGAAACTTTTCGATAAATAGACCCAGAACTCTTAGATTAATTCCTAAGTGGAATTTAGCTTGGGTTCTTCTTAAATTGAAGGAAAAGCCTTTTGAACCTCTTGGGACAGTAGATTTCAAATTCTTATCTTATAAGACAGCTTTTCTCTTAGCTTTCTCTTCTGCTAGAAGAGTCAGTGAGCTTCATGCACTGTCGGTGGATGATTCTCATTATCGTAGTGTTGGGAACACTATCACCTTCACTACTAATGTGGGTTTTTTAGCTAAGAATCAGGCTCCTAATAAATATCCGGAACCTATTGTTATTAAGGCTTTTCCGTCTTCAGACGGGCGTAGGCCTTTACTCTGTCCTGTTAGAGCGTTACGTATCTATAAACAGAGATCTCAGTTTATCAGAAAGGGACGGAAATGTTTCTTTCTGTCTTTGATGCCTAATAGAAAGGACATTTCGGTCCATTCTATTGCTAGATGGATTCAATTAACTATCCGTACTGCTTATGAAGATTTATCTTCTTCTCAGCAGTCTGTGCTTAAGATTTCTGCTCATGAAGTAAGAGCTCTTTCTACTTCCTGGGCTTATGCTAATAGTGTTGCTATTACAGATTTAATGAAGGCTGCTTATTGGTCTCAGCCATCCACATTTACGAATTTTTATCTCAGAAATATTGAGTCCATTTCTGGAGACCTGCATTGTTTAGGTCCGTTATCTGTTGCTCAGAATGTCGTCCACTAAACAGTTGCAACTATAGTTATGCAGGCTTTCTGTTCCGGCAGTGACTCCGTCCGGCTGCCCTCTTCGCTCTGGGCTATTTGACCCAGGGCAAGGGGAAGGGGGGGGCGGGTGTTCCCTTAGGTCACCTGCTTTATAGTGAAAAGCAAGGGAATGCCTCCTCCAAGTCAGTATTTCTGAGTCGCTTCCGGGATGGTTTTAAAGTGTAATATTAATGTTAAAATTCATTCATGTCTTATTTTTAAAGTGTAGCTCGGTGTGAAGCATTTGTATATGTCAAGTGTCAAACGGGCTTTAATATACAATACTCGGACACTTTTAAATGACTATAAAGAGTCTCAATTCTCTGGACTACTTTATTTATTGGCTTGCTTTAAAAATAATTAGTATAAGGGTTATACTGGATGTTAATAGAGAACATGAATGTTATTGTGCTCAATTATTAAGGGTAGTGTATCTTTCTAATTTAATATTAAATAAGAAAGATACATGTAAAGCCTAATACTCCTTTTCTCCTTAAGGGGTTACCTCTTTTCTATATAGTTGAGCTTATTGGATTTTCCTCTATGTCCTAGGCCCTCCAGCCTGTTTACTATTCAGCTAAGTCTGGGTCATTGGTACAGTATAAAAATGTTAAAAAATTTATAGTAATTTATATATTTTTTATACTTACCAATGACCCAGACGGGGATGGCCCTCCCTGGAGTTGGGAACTCTTGCCTCCCCGCTGAGTACATAGCGCTGACCAGGCACTGCCAGTAAGAATGATAATTGGCGCCAATTTCGGGACGTCTGCGTCACTGCGCATGCGCAGTAGAGGCGTAGTATGGAGGTCCTTTAGGACATGATTTCTTTTTGTTTTGGATGCAAATTTTGGGGATTGGGGGGCAAAATTTGTGTTTGGCCCTGGTTTTGTTAGAGTTAGCACCAGCTAAGTCTGGGTCATTGGTAAGTATAAAAAATATATAAATTACTATAAATTTTTTAACATTTTGATATTTGGTATGCAGCATGCTTAGGGGGGTGAGATTCAAGTTTGTTCAAGCCAAGTCCCTTGGTTCATATTTGGGCTCACTGTGGTAGCCCAAATTATAACTTAGTTCAAAATGAGGAATTTTCTTTAAAAATCTTCTTCTTCAGATCCAGCAGTCAGAATGTTTTGATATTTGGTATGCAGCATCTTTAGTGGGGTGAGATACAAGTTTGTTCAAACCATGTCCCTAGGTCTATATCTGGGCTCACTGTGGGAGCCTGAATGATAACTTAGTTCAAAATGAGGAATTTTCTTTAAAAATCTTCTTCTTCAGATCCAGCAGTCGGAATATTTTGATATTTGGAATGCAGCATCCTTAGGGGGGTGGGGGGAGGGGGAGGGGGGAGGTGGGGGGGGGGAGATTCAAGTTTGTTCAAGCCATATCCCTAGGTCCATATTTTGGCTCACTGTGGGAGCTTGAATTGTAACTTAGTTCGAAATGAGGAAATTTTCTTTAAAAATCTTCTTCTTCAGATCCAGCAGTCAGAATGTTTTGATATCTGGTGTGTAGCATCCTTAGGTGGGTGAGATTCAAGTTTGTTAAAGCCAAGTCCCTGGGTCCATATTTGGGCTCCCTGTGGGACCCCAAATTATAACTTAGTCAATATGAGGAATTTTTCTTTAAAAATCTTCTTCAGATTCAGCAGTCAGAATGTTTTGATATTTGGTATGCAGCATCCTTAGGGGGTGAGATTCAAGTTTGTTCAAGCCAAGTCCCTGGGTTCATATTTGGGCTCACTGTGGGAGCGCGAATGATAACTTAGTTCAAAATGAGCAATTTTCTTTAAAAATCTTCTTCTTCAGATCCAGCAGATGAATGCTTTTGATATTTGGTATGCAGCATCCTTAGGGGGTAAGATTCAAGTTTGTTCAAGCCATGTCCCTAGTTCCATAAAATTTGTCTCTCATGACTTCAAATCCTTTGTAGTATTGATGAACCATGTCTAACTGAATGTGACCCCAAATACTTCTTTGAACCACTTTGTTTGAATCACTTTGCCTGGTGAGCGATTAAGGCCCCTTGGGGCCTCTTGTTCATTTTGTTTTTAGTCAAAACAGTTTCTCGATGTTTTGTACCCAGGATGTTTTGTACCAGGACTTGTGTACCCAGTTGGACGTTTTGTACCCAAATCGCTGGATGTTTTGTACCCAAACTGATGGTCGTTTTGTACCCAGGATTTGATGTTTTGTACCTAAATCTGATAATTTGACAACTTTAAATTTTGAAATTGCATATTAATATGTTAACATAAGGTTAAAAAAATGTATGTTTATGTACAACATTGTATATAATTAATTTCTATATGATGATACGAAGAATGTTTTGAGAACTGTTTATGAGTGTATGTTGTTTTAATGGTGTTACTGCTTTGTTGTTATACTTGATGTACTTTAGTCTATGTGTTTGTTGTTACAGTAAACCTTTATGATAGGCACTCATTATTACCAAAACTGATTAACGAATATTAGATTGTTTTTTATTTTGTTTTTCAGCCTGATGTTCACCCAGGTCAATGCTGGGCATTCCGTGGCACTCAAGGTTATCTGGTCATTGAGTTATCAACTTATGTAACACCAACAGGATTTTCATTGGAACACATTCCAAAGTCTCTGTCTCCAACTGGGAAAACTACTAGTGCACCAAAGGGTTTCACAGTTTTGGTAAGTTTTCAACCACAGAGGTTCATTTTGTGCATTCCATTGGAGCATTCTGTTGGATATAAGGGATTTCCAAAGGCTGTCTTTTTGGCTTGGGATTTTGTATGGTAACATTTCTTTTTTGATTTTGAAATGATGAAAAAAAAAACCTGTTTCATATTTTTATACTAAAACCAATGTCCCAGACTTAGCTGGTGCTACCTCAATATTATTAAGGGCCAAACACAAATTTTGAACCCCCCCAGTCCCCAAAATTTGCATACAATACTGAAAATTCGAAGTCCTATCTGGCCCTCCATACTTTTAGTACTTGCGCATGCGCAGCACCCAGGAAGAGACCAGAATTGGCACAAACACCATTCTGTTTGGCCCAGAGTCAGTAACAACTGAACTGACATCTGTGGTTTAAAATCTCATTTTTGAAGATGCCAGACACTAATCAATGATGGTTTTCATGGAATCAACAGTGTAGCAGGATGCTGGAAGTGATATACGGTGGTTTCGGATGTTCAGGGCTGTAAATTTATAATTTGTATGTAAATTATTCATGTTACCCAATTTTTGGATATGCTGAACGTCGTCATTATAATATGACTCCACTGTTGTTTTGTTAGTATTAAAACCCTTCCCTCTCCTGTACCCTTCTGTTATACTCCCAAGCTCTTTCAGCTTTTTTTATTGAAGAATTTTTTATTATTAAATTCTTGGGAGTTAAACTTGTAAAACGGAATAGGTATTCTGTTTATCCCCTATGTTTATGTCCTGTTCATTACTGTTCAGGACATTTTGTATTCTTCCATTTTCTACCAGACGCATTGAAGATCTAGCTTTGCATCAGGTGGTTGTTGATCGGTTACTGACTTTGGGCATTTGTTGTGCCTGTTGTTGGTTAGTTTCTGGTTTTTCCTTTTGATGTTGTCTGTTCAGTAACGTTTTGGATTCATATTAATTCAGTGTTTAGTTAAAAACGATTATTGTATTTTTCTATTAGGATACATATTATATCTTATTCCGGTAGTTTAGCTTTAATTAGTTAGTGCTTGTCCACACTTAGGTTCTCTTGGGGCTCTTAGGCTTCATGCAAAATTTGTTTGTTTTTTAATTTATTTCAAAAATTTTTGTAATTGTCTATGTTATGTATCCTGCGATGTTTATTCTGTATTATTATTGGGAGTGCAGCGGACTTATGTTTTTGGCTTCACTATTATTGTATACATTATAATAATTGGTACTTAGTGTAAGTCCAGGAAGTCTCGGATAAAGGCTTGTTGTTTGCTGATAGTCGCGGCACTCCTTCAATACTTTTACTATGGGATGCAGACGTTGGAAACAGGTGTTGACCTGTGTGGTGGGCGGTTAAGTTCTGAATTAGCAGCTTTCACCGCTGGCTAATACTAGTTTTTCAGTCTCTTTGTCAGAGGAATAAGAACATGGTGTTGGTACTTTGACACCTGTCCATTACATGCTGTCGTTGTCGCACTCTGATGAGTAAATAGAGCTAGCTACCAAGGTGCTCATGATATTTGCACAGAATTAAAGCCGGAGTAGCTTAATTCTCTGCATGCAACTAGCTCGACAGGTGAAGTGGTCATCCCTATATGGGAGCCGGGATGTCGGGTAGGTCTGTGCGGTCGAGTAGTATAATGTGGGTAGAGCGAGCACCTTATATAAAGCTCACCCAGCGACGATGGCAAAAGGAGAAGAAACCTAAAAGTTTTTCTCAAGTCGACTGTCTGTTGCGAGAAACTATAATGAGTCTAAACATGCATCGGGTTCTTCCTTCCACACTGCAGCCAGGGTCGGCATATAGTGAAGAAGCAGATAATCGCTGCTCTGCAAGCCTCGTTCATGAACCTGCTGCCACAGCTTGCACAGCATATTGCAGCGTCCCAGTAGTTGCAGGTTCTGCTGTCAACAGGCTCTGGTAGTGAACCGGTTTTCGACCTATGTATTCTGGATACGGCATATGTTTAGAAGCTTGCGATTTTAATAACCGGGATTGCCACGATGTAGCCTTAGCTGCTGATGTGGCATGAGCACCATTAAATTAATAGCCAGGTGCCTTTTAGACGAATATATATATTATTTGGTACCGCTTTTTCACTGATTCCAGACTGCTTCCCTCATTGTTTTCAAGATTATTCCTTCAAATAAAAGTGGTGGTGGGGGGGAGGGGGGGGGGGGGCTACCTCTTCTGGCCTTATAATAAGTGTGTATCTATGAATGAATCTGCTATAGTCTGTAGATTATTCTTATCTTATGTACAGCTTGTTACATTTTATATGGCGTGTGTTTGTGGGAGTTGGTCTCTTACTCTCAGACACTCTTTTTCCTAATTTTAAGTGTATTATACTGGACTAGCCTTAAAATTGGGGTCTTGTTACACCCAATTAGCGTAATTAATTATGCTAAGTAATAGCGAATTACTTGGATATTGCTCCTTATTTCAGTGGTATGTCTTCTCTATTGTTGTATAGGGAGACATATAGGTAATTCCTTAAAATTTCCTTTTCACCTTGGGAGTTCTAACACAGGTTAAGGGGCTGTATTTTGGTCTGCTATTTCTTTAAGTCCTAGGCCCTCCGCCTTTTTACGATTCAGCTAAGTCTGGGCCATTGATTTTAGCATAAAAATATGATAAATTTAAAGTAATTTGTATATTTTTAATACTTACCAATGGCCCATACAGGGGTGACCTTCCCATGAGTGGGCACTCATACCTCCCCGCTGAGTTATCACTTCAGAAGGCACAACTAGGAAGAATAATGTTGGTGCCAATTCCGGTCTCTTCCTCGGCAATGCGCATGCGCACATTCAAAAAGTATAGAGGGCCAGCTAGGATTTCAAATTTTCAGTATTGTATGCACATTTTGGGGTTTGGGGTGTTCAAAATTTGTGTCTGGCCCTTAATAATATTGCCGTTGCACCAGTTAAGTCTGGGCCATTGGTAAATATTAAAAATATACAAATTACTGTAAATTTATCATTTCTTGTACATTTGCAATTAAAGTGATTAGTGCCATGGGACGTTTTATTTTTATAGACTATGGCTAGAGGGTGTGTTGTGATTTTCAGCACTATTTGTGACTCCAGGCATGTGCATTTGAGGCGAATGATCGTTTCATTCTCCTATCATTTGCCTAAAGTCAATTTCAGGTTAATGATAGATGGTTCTAGGGTAATGGACATTCGGCAATCTGATTCAGCTGTACTAACTTTAAAATGCAAAAAAAAAACTAAACATGTTTTGAAATAAAATGTTCTCCCGATATTTCAGGTGCACAGTTTTATAATATGCGACATAAACAAATTGTTGATCGGTGAAGTGTGTTTCATCAGCATTGCAGAGCTAAATATAGCACAACTGCAAGCCTTGTGGTGTTGGCAAATTATGTCTTTGACTTGGATGCACAATAATTTGGCAGTAACCACTAATTATTGATAGATAGTGACGCATGCCTCTAACACAGAAACATTGTTGAAAATGTCAATCATCAAGTCTTCAAGCAAATAAGACGTGGCTACCCAATTCTACTTCAGATGAGTTGATGTTTCTGTAATTCAGTCACAATGACTGACAGCAATATCACACGACAACCAATCTCAAGCAGCATCGCCTGATAATCAGTGAAGGTTTTGACCTTCATGTAATTTTACATCACAAAGCCCATGAACAATTAGATACAGTGAGCAAGTGCATGTTCATAGGAAAATGTTACAAGTATGGATAGGTTATTATTTAAGCTATTAGTCAAGTGGTCAGTCCCTCAATAAACCAAACTGACATTCAACACGTGTTTGCCAACCTCAAAGCATTGCATTTCATAACTGAAGAGAAATTGCCGCTTCAAATAAACTGAACCATTGCAACAACTATGACACACAGGACGTGATAATTCCTGATCGGCATAAAACTTCATTTTTAGCCCAACTGTTTACAGTCAGAGCTATAGTCATGACTTTCGGCATTCTGTCCATCCGTCCATCTGTTAACATTTAGAGTTTTGGTTAAAGTTTGTGGTTAAAGTTTTTTAGTGAAGGTTAAAGTTTTTTTTCTTCTTAATCAATATTAATTACTATTGATTGTATCATTCTCATTATGTTTCATGTTATTTTGTGAAATTTTTAACCTTCTTTTGTAGTCAATTTAACTTAGAACTTCCAGGTTAAAGTTTTTTGTTAAAGTTTTTTTGTTTACAAAGTTACACCTTTAATTCTTCCAACATTTCAGTGGAATGTCACTATTTCTCATTTGAGATAATGTCTACTGTCAACTGAAGCTTTCTACAGTGATTTTAATTGGCTTGATTTTAACCCCATTTAAATGAATTGCCGTTTAAACATGTTTTCAGACTTAACTTTCTTTGTATTTGAAATTAGGCTTTTACTACATGCTTTGTTACTTTAATTCTTGCATGGTCATTACAACTTAATGATGGCATTTACATCAATGATTTCATTTATCGGTTTTAGGAATATTTAACCCTTTTTTTGCCATCAGTTTTACTTAGTATTCCCGGCTTAAAGTTTCAGATTAAAGTTCTGCTTTTCAGGGTCGCACCTTTCATTCTTCAAACACTGTGTTACAACATCATTGTTTTTAGCTCAACTTGACAATTTTTTTTCATTGCTCCAAAATGCATATTGAAGAATTTAGAGTGACTACATGCAGAACAAAAATTTACTCTTATAACCACCCTCCCCCCTGGTGCCAATTAGGCAATTTTTTTCCTTTGCTCCAAAATGCATTTTGAAGGATTTAGAGTGACTGCATGTGGAAAAAATTTGCATGTTTGAAAAAATTTGACTCCTATAAATTGAAGAATTTAGAGTGACTACATGCGGAACAAAAATTTACTCTTATAAGCACCCTCCCCCCTGGTGCCAATTTGGCAATTTTTTTCTTTTGCTCCCGTGCCAATTAGGTAATTTAATTGTTTTTGGTGTAAAATGCATATTGAAGGGTTTAGAGTGCGTACATGCAGGAAAAAGTTTTTTACTCTTATTATTACCCCCCACCCCTGTGTCAATTAGGCTTTATTTTTCTTTGCTCAAAAATGCATTTTGAAGGATTTAGAGTGATTACGTGCAGAAAAAAGATCGACTCCTATGAACACCGCCCCCCCCCCCCCCCCCCCCCCCCCCCACACCCCCTACATGTCTCTTCAGTTTGGCCTAAAAAAAAAAAAATTTGCTCCATGATGGGTTTGGTTGAATTTAGTGATTTTATGTGGGGAAAAACCCACCAATACACCCCATCTCAAATGGGGGGAGGATGGGTGGGGATTAGCAGCGCTTGGGATTGCAGACCTCTTGTTCAAAATTCCATATGTATTTTTGGTGTGCTGTCTTTTTGGGAGCTATCAAATTTTTCTGAAGTTTGTTGAAAAACATGGCTGCCAGCAGCCATCTTGGATTTCACATATAAATATGTCAATAATCCTATTAGCACACTCTACAGGCCACATCCCTCACCCCATCTTTTTTGAAATTTCACATGTACCTTTGGTGTGATGTCTAGATGGGAACTATCAAATTCTTCTGAATTTCTTTGAAAAACATGGTGTCAGTGGCCATCTTGGATTTGGTGTATAAATTAGCAGCAGTTCCATTAGCAGACCCTGCAGGCTGCACCTCTCACCTGATCTTTTTCAAATTTCATATGATACCTTTTCTGTAGAAACTTGAGTGAATGACTTGGCATTACTGGATCTTTCTATTCAATTTAGTCCCTTCTTGGACAAGTTGACACTTTCATTCATTTGGGGCAAGGTCTACTGAAGCTGTAAACAGTGGTTTCAAATAATATTGGCATTAATTTAACCCTTTTCAAAATGGTTTTTGAACTTAGTTTCTTTAAATTTGAAATTAGCCTTCTACCACATACTTTGTTACTTTTTGTTCTTGCATGATCAATACAACTTAATAATTGCATTTACAGACATGATTCCTTTTACTTGTATGCAGATTTTTTTTCATTACCTGAGCTTCATGGTTTGAAATATAAAGAAATACCATCTGCAGCACATTTCTGTTGTTTTACAAAAGCAGTACAGATGGGAAGGAAATGGGAGTAAGGGACTTCGATGTTGTCTCCAAAACTTGGGGGGAGATGGTGGAATCAATCCACCCCTCCCTCCTCCCCATGTTATCCAGAAGATAAATCCAGTTCTAAATATATGATTCTCTTCAAATTTGGTATTACCTTTTTTCCACAAGAAAACACGGGTGCACTTTGAATTTGAAGAATAGCCTTTTAAAATTTAAATCACAAATTCTAAGTTAAAAATTCCAACTTATATTGACTGCAGTTTGGAAATGTAATACAGAAAAATCCCTTTGCTTTGTATGCATATTCAGCCCTCATTTTCTCTTACTATGCATGTTAGTAAAAGGGTACATATTTTATATTAAAATGTACCCAGATAAATGGATTTTGTCTTGTGTGTTCTTTCTCTTTTGTCATCTATAAACAAATATGCAAGTTCTTATGTCATTAATAATAATTTTCATTAAAAATAAAAAATAAAATTTGAATAGCAATTTTTGTATATCACAAGTGCAGATAAGGCAGATTCATTAGGTGAACGGTTGACAAAAAACTAGCACAGACTATTTTGTGTCTAAGCATTGTCATTGCTGGGACAGTCAGGCTCTATGCTTGTCATCACTCTAGTTATCTGTAATAATCAATGATACATCACGGCATACACAGATAAAACTGCAGCTCTTTTATGTAGGCCCTGAATCCAGACCTTTTCAGGCTCTGTTCATCAGCTTACATTTTCTACACAAACCAAGTGGCAGTTATTGACAGTAGTTTCGACAATTTTGCATACATAATGTTTAACAATGAGGCAAACAGTTGGTTACCTTTAAAAAAACACTGAAGTAGTAACTTTATCTTTCACTGAAAAACTTGAACTGATGTTGGTGGTTCCATAAAACTGACAGTGCCTTGTTGACCCTTTACATTATATGACTAAGAGACAACACTTTCTCTGATAAGTAAAACATGTCATTTATTTATTAGATATGATTTTCTTTCCCTGAATGGTCCATCATCAATCTCAGCAGATATGACTTCAAACTCGGCTGATATAATGCCACTCACGGTCGATATGAACCAAGCTAGAGTTGTCCCCTATAAGGCATTACCATGCATAATTAGTTTGTTTACATCAAAATCTTTCACCATTTTTGCTGAACTCAATTAAAAAAATTGCTGTGAGAAGGCATAATGGAGTGACTTCATGCTGAGTTTTTGTATGCTGAGGAATTAAAGATGTCTATAAGTAAGGAGATTAGGTGGATGAAGAGAAAAAACAAGGGAGTTGTTCAGAATACATAAGTGCAAACTAAGATTCAGAGTCATAAGCAGAGATTTGTGGAAGTGGGAGAGATGGTTTAGCTATCTGAACATCACGGCTTCCCCATGAGAAAAGAATGAGAACTGAAACAGATCTGAGAAATTTTTGTAATTATTGTTTTGGTTTAATAAATAAAGAGGTTGTTACTTGGTTAGTTTCATATTGGCTGAGATATCAGCCCTTCGTAACTTCACATCAGCCTTCAACCTTTGGTCTCAGGCTGTTCTGAAGTTACCTTAAAATATTGCCCACAAAAATTATAGCTTGTGACCTTCAGTTGCCATAAGCTAGGTTCACCTGATTTTATTTTATCATAAGATAAATTTTGGTGATAAAAATTGGAAAAACTATCAGATTTGAAAAGTGTATTTTGTGAATAGTGCTGTGGGATATGGCTCTTATCTACTATATAAATCATAAGTCTGTGATTCTATGATTCCATCCAGCGAGAAATTCAAGCTTTGATTATCTCTGTTGATATGCAGTGAAGTACAATTTTCTGTACAATTTGACTTCCTTTTTAGCCCAAACAATTCAACATTTGTAATCTAACCATTAAAAGTTTAATGTTAATATCTATTCATATCTCACCAATGTTCTGTCTAAAACTGCTGCTAATTAAACTGAAACTATGGCCTATCAAAAAGTTATATGGAGGGAGGGAGGGAGGCTTTTTTTCTTTTTTTTTCAACTTTTGTTGATTGGTAGAGTGCTGGAAACCCATATTTGGGCTTTGTTCTGAAATGCAGGTACCACAGCTTGATGACACATATTCAGTGCATGTGCTTTGTATTATCTTTGAAGTGATATTATTTAGCCTGTGAGGGTTTGCTTTGTTACATTTTATGGGAGAGTGCCCATACCAACTCTCCCATAATTTGTAAGTCTAAAATATATGTACAAGATTTGATGACCAAAAATAATTTAGCACTCTACCAGTTAAACAGTCCTGCAAATGAATTACAAATTTAACTCCTAAGACCATTATGTGAAAATAACAATGTTTTCAGCAGTGAAGATTTCCCTTAAAGCAGTTGCAAATTTTACCAACTATGTCTTGTTTTCGACAGAGTTCAAGGAGCTCTGACAAACAAGATACAGTTGGTTAAATGTTTAGTCCTACAAAAGCAAAAGAGTTTCATCGAAGAGATTTCCAGCAAAAATTAGGTGACGCGGCAGACTTTCTAAAATGATGGAGGTGCCTGATAAACAAGAAATGTTCTGAATAGCCTGATAGTAAAGGTTTATTTGGGGAATTTTTTTTCAGATGAGAAGTTCTAGCTGCCCTTATGAAGTGTTTAATGTTTAACCCTTAAGGACCTAATTCTGACTTTGATAACTTTTTAATGCAAAGGAACAGGTGCCCCAACATGCATTGTTTGGATAAACTCAAAACTTGTTTTCTAAGTACCTTGTCAGTTGATTTTAGGCTAGTCTTCGCTGCCTTTGTAGGCAGCCAAAACTTAACTAGATACAACTGCAAAGCCACAGATGTAGATTTTGAACATATGTGAAAATGTATAAAAATCTCCGGGCCCTTAACCCTCGACCTAACACGAAAAGCAGACAACACTTGCAAACAAATTCTTGAATAATTTTTTTTTTTCATTTTTTGTCTCAAAAACATAGGTTATGACCCCTCGTTGGAATGCGCTCGTTCCAAAGAGGGGTCATGACCTATGCTTTTGAGACCATAAATGAAAAAAATAATGAAAATTAATTGGCGATTTTTGTGAATAGCGCTGGCTGGTTTTGGCCGTTACGTTAGGTAAAGGGTTAAGAGTTAACATTTAAGAGACTATTTCTGACTTCGACACCTTTGTGACCCCAAAACAGATACATGTATAGAGAGTTTTCTGGACTAGAATAGACTTGACCTGGCTGTGATTTCTATTTTTGTTTTGTCTGTCTGTACAGGCAGTCAATATGCAACTTGAAATCTCTGCCACTGGCGGAACTTGTAAGTTGTGTGGTAAACTGGAAAATATGGAAAATTCGCCATGCCATTGAGGATTGAAGCAGATAGAAATTAACACAGTTATGTTTTTTTTTCAGGGATTAAAAGATGAAAAGGATTCTGAAGGATTTGTTTTTGGAAATTATTCTTATGACAATGAAGGAAAACCAATACAGTTCTTTAATGTCCAGGTATGTTTTTATAAAACAATAGAAAAGAAATCAATTTCACTTTTGGTTGATGCTCTTTGACACTAATTTTCTTTTCATTTTTTTTTTCTTAAGTTCAGAAGGGATTGTCGATGTACTGTCTTTGAGGAGCCTAAAGATGTTAAATGTATCTAAAACAGTCATTTGAAATTGGTAACTATATCTACTCTGAATAAATTTGTCTTTCACAGGACACTGATGTAGGACCAGATAACTTCGAAAAAATCTCACTTTTTCCTGTTTAAAAGCATAGGTTGACCAGAAAGAGTTAATCTTTATGAGATCCAAAAGGGGGACAAACATAGATTTTTCCTGTCTCTTGGAATTGTTCTGAATTAGCTCATGTCAAAGAATGGTTATTGGCTATTTTAGGCAAAATAAAAAGGAATAGTTAATGAGTTTAAGGAGGTTTGTGCCATAGACTTTAGTTTGTGATGAATTTTCTATGCAACTCTCTTTCTTATCTTCATCCACCTAATCATTAGCTCAGCTCATAGAAACCCTATGGGAAATCACATTTTCATCTTCTCTGGAACCACTGAGCCGATATGAACCAAACTTGGCAGAAATGGTCTATGGGAGGTCCTTTACAAATGATCCTCATTTTGTTCCCGTTGGATGAAAAACATGGCTTCTAGAGGTATTCTTTGATTCTGATTGGTAGATTTTGAAAAATCTTCTCTGAAACTGCCAGGCCAAATGTTTTGAAACTTTGCATGGTTGATGACTGAGACACCCTCTACCAACGATCCTCATTTAATGTTGATCGGGTCGCAAACATGGCTGCAGTTGTGGCTTATAGTTACTATAGAAACCCTATGGGAAATCACAATTTCATCTTCTCTGGAACTACTGAGCTGATGTGAACAAAACCTGGCAGGGATAGCCTGTGGCAGGTCCTCTACAAATTCTACTCATTTTGTTACTGTGCATCGAAAAACATGGCTGCCAGAAGCATTTTTTGATTCTGATTGGTGGATTTTGAAAAATCTTCTCGGAAACCACAGGGCCAAATGTTTTGAAACTTTGCATGGTTGATGACTGGGACACCCTCTACCAACGATCCTCATTTAATGTTTAATGTTGATTGTGTTGCAAACATGGCAACAATTGCAGCTTATAGTTACTATAGAAACCCTATGGAAAATCATATTTTCATCTTCTTCTCTGGATCTACTGAGCTGACATGAACCAAACTTCGCAGGAATGGTCTATAGGAGGCCCTCTACAGACGATCCTCTTTTTGTTGCCGTTGGTTGGAAAATATGGCCATCAGAGACATTCTCTGATTCTGATTGATGGAGTTTGCAAAAATCTTCCCCTCTGAAACTACAAAGTCAAATGTTTTGAAACTTCACATGATTGAGGCCTAGGACACCTTCTACCAATGATCCTCATGTAATGTTGATGTAATGTTGCAAACATGGCCACAATTGCAGCTCAAAGTTACCATGGAAAGCCTATGGGAAATCACATTTTTATATGCAGTTCCAGGTGAGCGATTACAGGCTCTTTAGAGCCTCTAGTTACATTTTCATCTTCTTCTCTGGAATCACTGAGCTGATTAATGTTGATCGGGTTGCCTACATGGCGGCAATTGCGGCTTACATTTACCATAGACACCCTACGGGAAATCACATTTTTAGCTCACTTAGCCTAAAAGGCCATGTGAGCTTTTCACATCAGTTGGCATCTGTCATCCGACGTCCATAAACTTTTCACGTTTTCACCTTCTTCTCTGTAACCGCTGAGCCAGTGTGAACTAAACTTGAAAGGAATGGTCTATGGGAGGTCCAGTACAAACTATCCTCATTTTGTTCCTGTCGGATGGAAAACATGGTTTCCAGAGGCATTCTACGATTCTGGTTGGTGGGTTTTCAAAAATCTTCTCCTCTGAAACCGCCAGGCCAAATGTTTTGAAACTTCATATAAATGATGACTGGGACCTCCTCTACCAACGATCCTCATTTTAATGTTGATCGGGTTACAAACATGACCGCAATTGCGGCTTACGTTACTATAGAAACCGTATGGGAAATCACATATTCATCCTCTTCTCTGGAACTACTGAGCCAATGTGAACCAAACCTGGCAGGGATAGTCTATGGGAGGGAGGTCCTCTACAAATAATCTTCATTTTCATTTTGTCCCCATGGATTTGAAAACATGGCCGCCAGAGGCATTCTTTGATTCTGATTGATAGACTTTGAAAAATCTTCTCTGAAACCACAGGACCAAATGTTTTTGAACTTTGCATGGTTGATGACTCGGACCCCCTCTACCAACGATTCTCATTTAATGTTGATCGGGTTACAAACATGGCCGCAGTTGCGGCTTACAGTTACTGTAGAAACTGTATGGGAAATCACATTTTCATCTCCTTCTCTGGGACTACTGAGCTGACATGAACCAAACCTGGCAGGGATAGTCTGTGGCAAGTCCTCTACAAATGATCCTCATTTTGTTACAGTGCATCACAAAACATGGCTGCCAGAAGCATTTTTTTTATTTTGATTGGTGGATTTTGAAAAATCTTCTCCTCTGAAACCACAGGGCCAAATGTTTTGAAACTTTGCATGCTTGATGACTGGGACACCCTCTACCAACGATCCTCATTTAATGTTGATCGTGTTGCAAGCATGACCGTAATTGCAGCTTATAGTTACTATAGAAAACCTATGGGAAATCACATTTTCATCTTCTCTGGAACAACTGAGCCGACATGAACCAAACTTTGCAGGAATGGTCTATAGGAGGACCTCTACAAACGATCCTCTTTTTGTTGCTGTTGGCTGGAAAATATGGCCACCAGAGACATTCTCTGATCCTGAATGATGGATTTTGCAAAAATCTTCCCCTCGGAAACTACAAAGTCAAATGTTTTGAAACTTCACACGATTGAGAACTGGGACACCTTCTACCAGAGATCCTCATGTAATGTTGCTAACATGGTCACAATTGCAGCTCATAGTTACCATGGAAAGCCTATGGGAAATCAACTTTTTATATGTAGTTCCAGGTGAGCGATTACAGGCTCTTTAGAGCCTCTAGTTACTTATTGCCCTCACTAATTCCACATCATACAAAATCTGCTTGAAACGACTCCACCATGTCTGGTAATGTCAAATTTCCTGATTGTGTTTGACAAATAACTGAATGACAACTCTTACTTGTTTTTTATTGGCCGAGCTCGGTGTCATATCAGAGAAGTTTGATAATGGGCAGTTCTGGGAAAGAAAATCGTATCTAATAAATAATATATATTTTTTATATGCTACCTCATAAGATAGTCAGAAATGTCTTAAAAAATATTTCTGAAATGGCCTCTGTCAAGATAGATATCAGAAAATATCTCTCCAGCACACCACAAAATAAGTTTAGATCAATATCGATTCATGTTTTGGCATTTGGGGAGTTTAAATGCAATTCAAACAAGTCTTAACTGGCTGAGTGCCGTGAGCCTGTATTTGGGCTTTATTCTGGAGTGCAGCAGGTACCGCGATTTGAAGGCTCCATATTCTGTGGGTTTGCTTCATAATATTTCTGAATTGAAATTATTTAGTCTCTCTGGATTTGCCTTGTAACAATTTATGGGAGAGTGCTTGCAGTCTCCCATAATTGTTACTAGACAAAGACATGAACAAATTTTGTTGACCAAAAATAATTTAGCACTCTACCAGTTAATTGTAACTGAACTATTGTACCATTTCTAATAAAAAGAATGCCATCACTTTTTGAGTATGCTCCAGAATTATCTCATTCATGACTGCAAGGAAATATAAGTTTTCACTTGTGGCTTTCAGTTGTTCATGCATACTTATATTTTATTAGCTTAACTTGACAAAGTCAGGATAAGCTATTGCCATCATGCATGCGGAAGTCTGTTAGTCTGGATGTCTGTTCACATTTTCTTTGGCACAGGCTATACCTCGTAGTTCTTGTCCGATCGTCACAAAATTTCATATGCAGGTTTGAGGTCATGTCTAGATAAGAACGTCCCCTTATGGTCATGATTGGTCAACCGATATGGCCGCAAGAAAAACATTTAGTGCAGTCTACAGGTTGTCGTATTTATGCAGAGATTTCATTGTAACTTGGTATGATGACTTGATATAATGTCTAGATGAGAACATCCCCTTTTGGTCTTGATCGGTCAACCGTGACGGCTGCGAGAGCCCAAAACCCGAAAACCTTTAGCACAATCTACAGGTCTTATTTATGAACGGATTTCATTGTAACTTTGTAGGATGACTCTGTATAATGTGTAGAGAGAAAGTCCCCCTTTTCTTTGCAATCGGTCAAGCGTGTCTGCTGCTAGAGCCCAAAACCTGAAAACCCTTAGCACATTCTACAGGTTGTATGAAGGGATTTCATTGTAACTTGGTAGGATGACTCCGTATAATGTCTAGATGGGAACGTCCCCCTTTGGTTGCGATCAGTCAACTGTGATGGCTATGCTGGCCCAAAGCCTGAAAAACTTTAGCACCATCTACAGGTCATATTTATGAAGGGATTTTATTGTAACTTGGTAGGATGACTGTATAATGTATAGATGAAAACATTCTTTTTTAGCCGTGATCGGTCAACTATGACAGCTGCACAGGCAGGTGAAAAAGATTTGTTTAGTACAGTCTACAGTTCATATTTATGAAGCTATTTCATTGTAACTTGGAAGGATAACTTGGTATGATGTCTAGATGAGACTGTCGTATTTTGGTCACGAACGGTCAGCCGTTACTGCCTCCTAGTCACTTGTCCTAGATTCCTTTAGCACTGCTTACAGGTTGTTTTTATGAAGGGATAACTTGGTATGATATCCAGATGAGACTCTCCTATTTTGGTCATGCTTGGTCAACCATGACCGCCGAACCGTCATGTGAACTAGATTCCTTTAGCAAAGTCTACAAGTTATATTTATGAAGGGATTTCATTGTAACTTGGTAGGATGATCTGTTTTGGAATGATTTTACTGTAACTTGGTAACTTTTGTTGACATACGTTAAATGTTAGGGCCACATCAACCCAGGTCTTAATTCTTTAGTACAGTCTACACTCAAATTATTCTTATTGAAAACATAACCTACAGGGAACAGATGTTAACATATTCTCATTTATTACAATTCTTTTCTAATTTCATAATCCTTTCATAAACATTGGAACATTATCCTTTTCATCACACACTACACACAATCAAGTTAAGCTACAGTGTCATTGACACTTTCATTTTTCCTTGCCGTCACTGTTCAGATAATTCTGGTACCTTATCAAAACCTTCAGGTATCCTTTTTAAACTTTAATCCTTGAGACACATTTTGTATATGTACTTTTTTTTTTATTTCTAGGCATCAGATGTCCGTCCATATAAACTGATTGAGTTACGAGTTTTAAGCAACCATGGAAATGTAGAATACACATGTCTGTACAGATTCAGAGTTCATGGACATCAAAGTAATGATTGATGGAACCATAATATCATTCATGTACCATTTCAAGAAAAATATTTTGCAGTAAATTATTCCAGTTATGTATAGTTTATGAGGTGGATAGATTTATGTGAAATTCAAGGTTTTTTTTTTATTTTGTTCATATTATTTTTAACTGGTAGAGTGCTAAATTATTTTTCAAAAGATTTGTGACATGAGTAAATTTTTTTTCAAAGATAACATGCCACCATAAAGCCTTAGTTTAGGAATATTTTGTCCATAAATAATTTTTTAATTTATTTGAGAGTGGCATACAGCACTTTTGAAGACCACCATGACATGATAGTGGCTTTTAGCACTCAACCGGTTAATTTGCTTCATAAAATTACCAACATTGCTGTGTTTGTTGTAAAATTATGAAAAAGTATATCACTAGTGTAAAGATGTGCTCATAGAACCCATGGCAAATAAAATTTCTGTCTTGTTATCTTTCTAGATATGAAAGTGATTGGCTGAAAATGGGAAACAGAATAGTCAGTTCACTTTTTCTGTTACTCTTTCTGAACATAAGTTGCGAGGAACGCTTACAATATATTTTCTTAAATAACAGCAAATGTTCATTATCTTGCCTTCAAAACCTGATGAGCTCATTCTAATGATGGTTCATAAGTTATATTTTGAAATTAAAAATTAAAAACAGAATTTGTATGGTGATGGTAAAAATGAATGGAAATACGTTAGGTGAAGAGTTACAAAGCTGATTCCTACTTTCAATAAAACACTAACAAAACTGTGCTTTCTCAAATCAAGAATATTGCAAGAATCAAACCTGTGACTTCAGATATGAAAAACTTTGGGTCTCTTATCCTCTCTTTGGTCAAAAAAGATTTGAACATGGCCAATCACTCTCACACCACATCAGTTGTTCATCAGGTGAATGATAAACTGACTTTGTTGACTAGGAATATCTGCTCAACTACTAATCTTGGAACGTTCAATTTAGGAACCCTTGGAAGTGAAGCAGTGCTAGTTTCCTGTTTTAAACAGGCTCTATTTTTCTAGTAAAATAGGATCTGGTAACCAATGCTTGGGTGGAAGTCCTCTAAAATAGGCAACATGGATATAAACGATTGACTGCACTTGACTTCCATGTTGTCAGGATTAGCCAATGTGCAAAAATAAGTGACCTTAAACACCAATAAATAAATAATCTTTGAATGTGCAATGAAGAGCATGCAAAAAATGATCCTGGCTCATTAGATTGAATCTGAAACCATGTCAGCTGAGAAAGCCATCCATTATTGGTAATGTTCAAAGAGCTCTTACATGTGGTCAACAAACTTGACTATTCTTACTTGTGAACACTCAGTTTTGTTTTTGATGTTATTAAAGTCTCTGTTATACCAGATGTAACTTTCCAATTAAGTGTAACAAGACAAATTCATACTGAATGAGATCTTAGTTTGATTTCAACCCACATTACCTATGTCATGTCATTCAACCTTGGACTAGCAGAGTGCTGGAAGCCCATATTTGGGCTATATTTTGTAATGAAGGTTCCACAACTTGAAAGCTTCATATTCTGTGAATATGCTTCACATTTCCTTTGAAATGCAATTATTTAGTCTCTATGGATTTGCCTTGGCGCAATTTAGGGTAGAGTGACTATTATGCACTTTGAATTGTAACAGGACAAAGTAATGTGCACAAACTTTGACAACCAAAAGTATTTAGCTCTCTACCAGTTGAGGCCTGGAGATTTTTGTGAATGTTTACTACACCTTTGACAGTGTACATTATGGGACTGGAAGTTGTTTCTGGGCAAGTCTTGGCTACCTATTTAGGCAGCCAAGACTCATATTGAAACAACTGCTATGGTATTTGTAATATGACTTTCAAATTTAGGCCTTTGAAAAAAACTTGTTTCTCAAGCAATTTTGCTTTAGTTTTATGATGAGGGAGGGAGGCTTTTTTCTTCTTTTTTTTTCTTTTTTAATGCACAGCAGTCCTGTAACTAGTTGGAATTTAAATTTTACGAATTGCACTATTTTGTGGAAAAAAACAATGTTTTCAGTAGTGGAAATTTCCCAAAATGCAGTTGCAAATTTAACCAACTATATCTTGTTTGACTGAGCTCAGTGAGCTCTGTCAAACAAGATATATTTGGTTAAATTTTTCATCCTATAAGTGCAAAATAGTATCGTTGAAGAGATTTCCATGTAAAAATATCAAGTGATGAGGCATGTTTTCATTGACAAGTGATCGGAGTCAGAATTAGGCATTTAAAGGTTAACAAGATACCTCTCTCTCTGGTCTAGTGTGAACATGTGTCTTCACCCTGTGCAAACTGGACTCTAGCCCTGCTTGTGCTTTGTTAGTTTATCTGACTGCTGATTACCACTACCCGCAGGCTCTCGCAGTTGGTACTCTCACAATTGACCAACTTTTATCACTTGCAAAACATTACTAGTAGTGGTTGCAGAGGGCTTATCCTCATATATACTTTTGCAGGCTAGCCTTCACAAATTCATTCATTTCATGCGTGGATCTTTAGAAGTTATATGCAAGATGTCTATGCAAGAGGCTTGGAAAAGAGATAATTTCAAGACATTGTTTTGGGGGCCTGTGCCTTAACAGGAATTTTTGGAATCAAATGTTTGTCAGTGGTTCAAGTTAATTTCTTTTGTTTTTATTTACTTCATGTGACTAATTTGTTGTTGACATGTTTGGTTGATAAGTTTTTCTTGTAATTTGTCGATTGTTGCCATAATGTTGTCAGTACTTTGCTTGCAGTAATTTAACTTTGTAGAGAAGGTATTGTTTTTTTTTCATAAAACTTACTGTTACATCTTATCAGTTCAATACTAAGGCTGGCCTGATGGCCCAAGAATACCACAGTTCATTTGTGAATTTCTTTCAGAAACCCTAAAACCACTAATCCAGTTATTTAAAAACTTCACTGTCTCCTGTACAAAGTTTTTCAACAAGCCGTCCTGAGTAAGTCTTAACCCTTTACTCAATGCGCAAAAATTCATTGTTTAGATTTTTTTTCAAATTTAAAAAAAAATTTCCACAAAACCATATGTGATAACTCATTAGAATGAGCTTGCTGAGCTCATTCCATCAAGGGGCTCATGTGATATGGTTTTGTTGAAAATATTTTAATTTTCATATGGAACTTCTGAGTTTGTAAATTATGCAGACAGGTGTGGATTTCTTAGGTAAAGGGACCAGAAAGATGTGACTAGAAACAACTGTCAGTCCTATAGAGTCAAAAGGTTAGGCCTAAAAAAGTAAAAAAATCTGTTTCTCACGCCCTCATTTTGGCTGCCGCATGCTCTCATTTTATAACCAATGCAAACTTAAAAAAAAAAAATTGAATGGATTATGTCTGATTTTCACCTAAGTTAATCAAATTGATAAATTTGTTCCTTGAGTGCAACAAGGCTTTACAATGATTTAGCATTGCAAAGCCTTCTTGCACTCAAGGGCTGAAATACACTACCACCCATGCTGTTCTGTAAATTATGAGGCCTAAAACATAAAACAAACCAAGAATGTGAACTTTTGATGGCAAAGAAATAATTACAAAAATAAAAAAATAAAATAAAACGCTGACCATAGAATTTTTTAGAAAAAAAATGGCCTGAGAAACAGAAGATCTACTTTGTAGGGCCTTATATATAGTATAATAGAAAGAAATCCACAGAACCTGTTCAGCCTTTAAAGGTTCAGCTGCTGGTGGTCCATTTGGAAATTCCATGGAAAGATTCCTTTTCAACATTGTGCCCACATTTTGTCAAACATTTGGTAAGAATTAAAGTTTGTGCTCTGTTTGAAGGACCCATGGAAATATTCTTTTCTGAAATTATTGCAGGATATTTGGTCAACCATTTGTTAAAGAATTTCGTTTTTTGTCTGAAAAACATTGGTTATGACCCCTCTTTGGAACAAGCTTGACAAGCCAATTCCAATGAGGGGTCATAACCAAGTTTTTGAGACAAAAAATGAAAAAAATAATGACAAATAATTGCCGATTTTTGAGAATGGCGCTGGCGGGTTTCAGCCGTTGAGTAAAGGGTTAAGGAAAGGTTTGTTTGAAAAATCGTAAATCAAACAATTCTTCTATTTACAAATTAGTGAAACCAGAAAAAAAATCCCATGAAAAGGGAATGTGGTGAAAAATAATGCAATGTTCTAAAACAAAATCCCAGCTAGTTTTTAGGTATTCTAACTATATCACCACCTCCCACCCCTCTGAAATGGTCTTATTATATTTTTCTGATAATATGAAGATGAATACAAATCACATACGACATTTTTCATAGTTTGTTCTTTTTTCAAACAGCTTATTGAATAGTTAAAAAAGACAATTGGTTTGTGTACAAGGAAAATACAAAGTAGTATTAAACCCTGATGGATCACTTCCATTTTTTAGCTTTTTTTCAGTGTATTTTTGAGTTGATTGATCGATAAATTACTTTGATATGGATTGTAGATATAATCATTCATAGCATTCAAGGTGTTAAGTTCATAAAACCATTTCATGGCTCATTTTTCTTTAATGCTCTGAATAAAAAATATTTGTGCCTTCCATGTACCCCAAATTTAGCTCATAATTTGTTTTTGCTTGATTTGCTGGAGGGTCATAAACTATGATTTGAAAGCAAAAAATAAAGTTTTCAAGTTATCCAACTGGCCCTTCTGCTTCACATACAGTGCAGACTTTAAGAAGACGTGCTAAGTCTCACTATTTTGGAGGGAGACTCGTTATTTACCGAATATATTTTTGAAAAATGAGCCTGGAAAATTGGTACTTTCAAAGAATCTCACTATTAAAATCAATAAGTTTTCCTATTTGAGCCATATCAAAATCAAAATCTCATTATTTTAACCCTTTACCTAACCTGAAAAGCAGACGACACTTGCAAAAATAATTCTTGAATAACTAATTTTTTTCATTTCTTGTCTCAAAAACATAGGTTATGACCCCTCGTTGGAACGAGCTCGTTCCAACGAGGGGTCATAACCTATGTTTTTGAGACAAAAAATGAAAAAAATAATGAAAATTATTTGGCCGTTACGTTAGGTAAAGGGTTAACTCAGAAATCTCACTATTTTACAATTCATCAACTTATGTCTGACTTAATCAACTTTATGTTTCTTCCTTTGCAGCATATTTCCATGTATCTCAACATGGACTATATTTTTTTCATCTCTACAAAAATATTAGTTCTGTTCATTGAAGTCCTGTTACCCTTTGCCACACAAATCATCTCATTTCAACTTGGACTATGAGAAAAGTTGGTCAATGGTCTCTATGATGTACCAACATTAAAGGAATGTAAAGGTCTGGCCGAAAATGAGTAAACTCTCATTTTTTTTTATTAGCTGTTTGTAGGATTGAGAAAGTGCATTCATAGAAAGATCCTGTTTCAACCTGTGTGTTATCTAATTTAGTCTAACATGTCTTATTCCTTTTGTGTATCATTTCATTTAATTCATTGCTTAACCCTTTGCCCAATGTAATGGCCAAAACTGGCCAGCACTATTCACAAAAATCACCATCCAATTTTCATTATTTTTTTTCACTTTTTGTCTCAAAAACATAGCTTATTACCCCTCATTGGAACGATCTCAACGAGATCGTTCCAACGAGGGGTCGTAGGCTATGTTTTTGACGCCAAAAATGAAAAAAAATAGTTATTCAAGAATTTTATTTGCAAGTGTTGTCTGGCTTTCATGTTTGGTAAAGGGTTAACCCTCTGCACGCCGATGTTAACATAGAAAGTTTTCAGCAGCAAATATTTCTGATAATGCAGTTTGATATTTAACCAAATATACCTTGTTTGACAGAGTTTGGTGAGAGAGGTCGGTGTGCTCTGTGAAACATGATATAATGGTTACATTTGGAGTTAAGAAAGAAACAGAGTGATTGGAGAAAATTCTGTTGTTCCACTCGAGTGATAGAGGGTTAAGTCTAACTGTCTTATTGTTTTTGTGAATCAATTCATTTAATTTGTTGCTTAAAATTGATCGCAAATAGTTTTAACATATTCACCATTGTTGCCTGATAAATTATCCAATCGCAAACATATTTTTCACACTATAAATTATTCAACAATGGCAGCTTAAATTTAACATGTATGTATACTGATAATTGTAAAATGTATATAATTGTACAGAAATTAAATATGAATAGTTATTTGTTATTTAATACAAAGTGTTTAGTAGCTTATATATTATTTATAAAGACATTAGTTGTAATATTTATGCTTATTATTGACAAACACTTGAATCTCATCTCATAGATTCACCAATATCTCATAATCTTTCACAAAACAAATTTCCCTTAAGAGTTTGTTTTTTCAAAATGTTCACTGCACCCATACCAAAATTACTTACTTTAAACCTCAATATCGTGGGGGCACGGTGACTCTGTATACTGAAGCGTACTGCATGTCGATGGTACACTTGTCTTCAACTAGTGTTACCTCTGCTTGTGTGAAGTTAATGCATTGGGCACTCTGACAGTTGCTCGATACTGCTCAGTGGTTCTCTCCAGGTACTCCAGTTTCCTCCACTCGTAAAACTGACATGAAATTACCCTGGCTGTCAAAAGTGTCATTAAACCCCAATAAATAAATAAATAAATAAACCCCAATATCCATGTGGAAGCATTGAGAAGTGGAGCAATGGTTGTTTACTTGAGTAAACAAATTCTTTTTTACTGGTAAAATAGGGCCTTGTAACCCGTGCTTGGGGTGGATATCCTCTAAAACGGGTAGCACAAGCATAAACGATTGTCTAAATTTGACTTTATACTTGTGTTACAACTATGATATAGCCATAGATACTGAACAGGGCATAAAATTCCTGTGATAATCAGTATCAATTTTCGTAAGAAAACAATGAGAATTACCTTTGATTCTTGCAAAATGTTCATTTGATTATTGTCTTAGTTCTGAAAGTGTACTTCAACCTTAAAGGCCTATCTACGAATTTTCCAACCTCAGAACAGATGCCCTTAACATGCCATTATGAGTAGGATGTTTTTCTGACAATAGACAAATTACCTAAGCAGTGGTTTCTAGTTGAGTCTTGGCTGCCTTAACAGGCAGCCAAGACTTAACTAGAAATCACTGCTAAACCATTAGACGCAAAGAGACTGTGGAATGGTGGGAAATCAAGACACTTGTCCAGGCCCTTAAGGGTTAAAGGCCTGGAGAATTCCACTTATTTTTTTGCTTCCTCCTAATATGGCAACTCTTTGACTTACAAGTAGTGTCTAGTGAAGCCTTGGCCTTCTGTACAGGCAACCAAGACTTCACTAGAAACAGTTTTGTAACTTCTTCAGCAAGACCACCAAATGCCTGTGTTTTGGAATGTGTTCTTCATGTACATGCAAGAAAAGAAATTTTAAGTCTTGTTGAGAGTGACATTAACTCTTAACCTGCTGTGTATTTTAAAAATATTTTTATCCAAAGTTGGTCATTGGCTGTTGTGTAGCAGCCATGACTAGACTAAATTTAACTAAAGAAATCATTGGTCAAAAAGACCATTCAATTTACAGGAGAGAAATTAGTTACATGTGCCCCCAATTTTACTTATTTTAGTGGCAAACAATTTTGTGTCCTGGAGAGGAATATATGCCAACAGAATGCAAGGAGTTAAACGCCAGTAGATAACAATAAACCCCTGGAATTATGTAACCTACCCACACCCTTTGAAGTTCAATGTTCTAAGAACTGGAAAATGTGTGAACAAGTTACATTCACGGTGAGGTTTGGAAAAGCAGAAACTAACAGCACAGTTTGTGTGTTGTTAAATTTAACAGAGTTTGTTGTGGTCCATGAAAACCTTGAATGTCCTTGAATTGAAAAATGTGTTGTTGCATTGAACTTCAAACCGAGAGGTCTGTGGTTCTATCCTTGCCAGGGGTAACTGCATTGTGTCCTTGGGCAAGTCACTTAATTCCGATTGCCCATCTGGGTGCACAGTGGCACTGTTTACTAAGGTGTACTGCACGTCAATAGTGCACCTGTCTTTAACCAATGCTAACCCTGCTTGTGTGGAGTTAGTACGTTGGGGAGTCTGACAGTTGTTCACCATTGCTCAGTGGTTCTCTCTGGGTACTCTGGCTTCCTCCACCCATAAAACTGTCCAACACGAGGTGACCCTGGCTGTCAAAAGTCTTGTTAAACTCCAATAAATAAATAAAATGTGTTGTCAAGGCCTTGAAAGTCCTTGAGAAGTTTGTGCATTAACCTTGAAGTCCTTAATTTTTAAGAATGCTTCAAAATTACATGCAACAGAAATTAAACTTTGATGCATTCTTAAAAATCAATGATTTTGCAAGTTAACCGATGACTTAACAAATCAGCTGCATCTGCCTGCATAATTTCCAAATTAAGCAGTTGAAAAAATATTTTTCAAAACATTTCATCAAAACCATATCATGTTACCCCTCATTGGAGTAAGCTTGACAAGCTTGTTCCATTGAGAGGTAACAAATAATAAATTTTGATATCGCGGGTGTTGGGTAAAGGGTTAAAATTCGCTTCAGTGTTCTGTCAGATATTTTACATGACTAGTAAATATGCTTATGTGTAGCAAACTTCTACCTGTTTTTGATTACTGATCAAAAACATTTCTTTTTTAAACTGATATCTATATTCTTGAATAGTCTAAAAAAAAATTGTCTAAAAGTTCCTTGACAGTAGCTTTAAAGGTACCTTGAATTAACCTTATCCTTGAGACAAAAATAATATGAAGTTGTGGAAACCTGCACTTCAGAATAACCTAAAGCCCAAATATGGGCTTCCAACACTCAACCAGTTGAAAGAATTAATTTGGCATCTATGCTTATGATCCCCATGGGAACCACCAGAGTGGAGCAGTGCATGTTACGGAGAACAGTTCTGCTTAACTGCTATAATAATATCTTGATGACAAATGCCTTTTAGGGGGTGCGGTGGCATCGCGGTAACCGGTTCTCATCAGATCACCGAAGTTAAGCAATGTCGAGCACGGTTAGTAGTTGGATGGGTGACCATTTCATCGACTGATTCGTGCTCCCACATTGTGTCCTTGGGCAAAGCACTTAACCCCCGATTGCCTTCATGGGGGTATTGAGGCGTACTGCACGTCGGTGGTGTGCATGTCTTCAACCAATCTAACCCTGCCTGTGCCGCGGTGCAGAGTTATGATGTTGGAGAGCTGACAGCTGCTCGTCGTTGCTCGGTTGTTCTCTCTGGGTACTCCGGCTTCCTCCACCCGTAAAACTGTCACCGACATATGACCCAGGCTGTTAAAGTGTTCTTAAACCCTAATAAATAAATAATAAATAACAAATGCCTTTTATAAGTCTTAAGTTGGCATCATAAACAAAAATGGTTGGAAAAACATGACTTTTTTGTTGTGTTGTGGTTGCAAATTAGTCTAAGATGTTGAAAGTGACTTAAAACCCTATGACATTGCAGGTGCGAGTAATCAAAATGACAGCTTGTTGTCATAAACGGTTCCTATGGATGAGGATCAGATTTACTATTCTCAGTCTTCACTCGTGTATCTTCATAGAATATAGTTATCAATCATGTTTTAGTTTATCATATTTTGTCTGCTAAAATCAAATTTTTAACAGTTCAAATAAAAACAAAAATGAGAAAATTGTTATAAATTTCATCAAATCACTGAAAAAGTAATCCACAAATATATCAAATAAAATAAACCATCCAATTGATTGTTGTAAGAGTTTTATATGATTATCATCTGTAATTGATATCCATTGTTCTGATTAATAGATGGTCAGCTGTTTTATTTCAAGAATTCTCTCCTTTGTTCATCAAATGTTTTAGTTATCAGCTGTTTTAATCCTTAAAATCATCAAAGCAATTGTGATGGCCACAAAATCTTCAGCTCAGACGTATCTTGTCATAATATAACCACAGGTGCAGAAAAGGACAAAGCACCAAGCACCCTTTCAAGGAATGGATGTCGTAATAAGTTCTTCCGGTAATACAGAACGTAGTTGAGCAATATTGTAACTGTGGATTCAGGAGGGTATAGTTTGATAATGGGGATTAATGACACACACATACCAATTCTATAAAAGCTCCCACACTCCTGAACTTTGAGTAAGGTTGATACTTCACCACTGCTGGTTCTTCCCAACACTGCCTGGCTCTGTAAAGAGGTAGTGGTAGATGATTTCTGCTCTGTGAAAAATTGTACCCAATCAGCTAGTAACTGATCAGCAGAAACAACTGACCCTTTGTTTCATTTGTAATGGTATCACCATACAGACAGAGAATGATCTAGTGGAACCTTGTTAATTGAATTTGCTAATGTCAGTTAACAGGAGTATTCAATTAATATGGTTTTGGTCACTTTCCTTATTCTAGAGATAAACTGAGCATTTATTATGCCCCGACTTGGAAAAGTCCATCCGTCCGTACCACCATTTTCCCTTGTATGTGGGCCACTGCTACTCCGATTAGAATATTTGGTGTTGTGATAGAGCATCATGGGGGAACGATACCCGTGTAGCTTCCACACATTTTTTCCAGAGTTATGGACCTTTTTCACTCTTTCGACTTAGACCATTTTTGGCGGGTCAGGGGCATTGTCTTACACGCTTTGTGTTGCCCCTCCCCCTTGTTCTATTATATCTCATTTGACAGAGCTCATAGAGCTCTGTCAAACAAGAAATAATAGATTAAATGCTTGTTTTGGAAGTACCAAGGCCAAATAGGTGAAAAAACCAAGGGAAAATTTGTGATTGTCATGGTGATTACTCGACATATTACAAGATTTTTTATTCAATTAACAGGGCTAGAGCATTGAACTTCAAATGGAAAAGCTGCCAGTTTGATGCTGATCTGTGGCAACTGCATTGTTTCCTTGATCAAGTACTTAATCCAGATTGCATACTGAGGCATACTGCATGTCGATGGCATATTTGCCTTCAACTAATGCTAACCTTGCTTGTGTCAAAAGTGTCGTTGAACACGAACAAATAAGTTTAATTAACAAGAATTTGATGTATAACCTATATGCAATTAACAGGTCTAATTTGCACTGAAGGTGTCATAAATAGTTGTGTGTTTAGATGTCATATTCAATCCATTGACAGGGTTATTTAGTTTGGAGATATATTATTAAGTAGACGCTACTAAATTTGGAATCCACTTTGCAGTTAATTAATCTACCAAATTGGAATGTATATGTTCATCATTTTGAGGGTTAAAATGGTTTGTTTACTTTTTTGCCTTAATTGTAACACTTTGTGTAAGCATTTAAAGTGCTAGCAATAAAATACACACAAAACATGAGAATATTTCTTAATGTTATTTTTTATCTGTGACTGAATGGTGAGGAGCTTCAAAAGTTCTAGTGTTAGTTTTCTGTCCGTCTGTTTGTTATTAAACCTCGCCATTCCAGGGGAGGTTAACCCTTTACCTAACATGAAAAGCAGACGACACTTGCAAACAAAATTCTTGAATAACTAATTTTTAGCTCAACTTTGGCGAAGCCAAATTTGAGCTTTTGTCATGGCCCGTCGTCCGTCTGTCCGTACGTCAACAATTGGATACGGCTCGGGCTAGAGGCCGTATTTATGAACCGATCTTTACGAAACTTCTTGGGTACCTTTGTTATGACCGTGGGACGAGAACGAGTGTTTTTGGGTGCAGTCCAAAATTCAAGATGGCTGCCAGCCACCATTTTGTACCGACGATGCAGAAATCTGTTTTTTGTACAGAACTTCCATATGAAAGCTCTAATTTGAATAATTTTTTGTATGAATGTTTAGTACCATGGGATACATCTCATATAATACAGGTTTTTTTCTCGTGCGTAAATTGTGTAAATTAGACTAATTTTGATGTTTTTTGGGGTTACTTTCAGCACTGTAAGTGCAAATGCCAATACGGCTCGGGCTAGAGGCCGTATTTATGAACCGATCTTTACGAAACTTCTTGGGTACCTTTGGTATCACCGTGGGACGAGAACGAGTGTTTTTGGGTGTGGTCCGAAATTCAAGATGGCTGCCAGCCGCCATTTTGTACCGACGGTGCAGAAATCTGTTTTTTGTACAGAACTTCCATATGAAAGCTCTAATTTGAATAATTTTTTGTATGAATGTTTAGTACCATGGGATACATCACATATAATACAGGTTTTTTTCTTGTGCGTAAATTGTGCAAATTAGACTAATTTTGATGTTTTTTGGGGTTACTTTCAGCACTGTAAGTGCAAATGCCAATACGGCTCGGGCTAGAGGCCGTATTTATGAACCGATCTTTACGAAACTTCTTGGGTACCTTTGGTATCACCGTGGGACGAGAATGAGTGTTTTGGGGTCCGGTCCGAAATTCAAGATGGCCGATGGCAGCCATTTTGTACAAAATTAGGTGCAATCAGATTTTTGCACAGAACTTACATATGAAAGCGCTGATTTGAATAATTTTTTGTGTGAATGTTTAGTACCATGGGATACATCACATATAATACGGGGTTTTTTCTCGTGCAGAAATTATGCAAATTAGATGAACTTTGATTTTTTCAGTGCGACTTACACACAGTGAGTACACATGTCAATACGGCTCAGACTAGAGTCTGTATTTATGAACTGATCTTCACGAAATGTCTTGGGTATCTTTGTTATCACCTTGGGACGAGAACGAGTGTTTCTGGGTGCGGTCTAAAATTCAAGATGGCTGCCAGTGGCCATTTTGTACCGAAATTAGGTCTGATCAGTTTTTTGTACACAACTTCTATACAGCTCAGACTAGAGGCCATATTTATGAACCAATCTTTACGAAACTTTTTGGGTACCTTTGTTATCACCGTGCGATGAGAGCGAGTGTTTTTGGGTGTGGTCCGAAATTCAAGATGGCCACCAGCAGCCATTTTGTACCAAAATTAGTGCAATCAGTCTTTTGTACAGAACTTCTGTATGAAAGTTCTGATTTGAATAAATTTTTGTATGAATGTTTAGTAACATGGAATACATCGCATATTGTAAGGGGGTTTTTTTCGTGCAGAAATTATGCAAATTAGATGAACTTTGATTTATTCAGTGCTACTTTCACAATGTAAGCAGACATGTCAATACGGCTCAGGGTAGAGGCTGTACTTATGAAACGATCTTCACAAAACTTCTTGGGTACCTTTGTTATCACCTTGGGATGAGAATGAGTGTTTCTGGGTACGGTCCAAAATTCAAGATGGCTGCCAGTGGCCATTTTGTACCGAAATTAGGTCCAATCAGTTTTTTGTCACAAGTTCTATACAGCTCGTATTTATGAACTGATCTTCACAAAACTTCTTGGGTACTTTTGTTTTCACCTTGGGACAGGAACGAGTGTGTTTTGGGGTGCCTTTGTTATCACTGTGCTATGAGAACAAATACTTTGGGGTTCAGTCAGACCCACTCTGGGGCTCAAAGATTTTTTTCCAGTTTAGCATCTGACTGTCACCCACCTTTATACAATACTTTACCTATACATTTGTTACAGGCAACGGTCAGTATTTATGTACAGACTGTTACAATACTTTATATGTACCTTTGTTATTAGGTCATTACCTAGATGTTTGTCATTGCTGTCACATACTATACATGTACATGTCTTTGTCTTGACAAGTTGAGCTACAGTGTCATTGACACTTTCATTTTTATTTTTTGTCTCAAAAACATTGGTTATGACCCCTCATTGGAACGAGCTCATTCCAAAGAGGGATCATAACCTATGTTTTTGAGACAAAAAATGAAAAAATAATAAACATTAATTGACGATTTTTGTGAAAAGGGCTGGCCGGTTTTGGCCGTTACGTTGGGTAAAGGGTTAAACAAAATTATTTTCACAACATATGATCACAGTTTCCTCAGAACTTGCACTTGTTTCCTTTTATAAACTTGACTCTTCAGTTTGAGTCTCAATGAGCTGAGAAAAGTAAAGTTAATGGTTGGAAACTTGATTTATAATATTAATAACCTGACCTACCAATTCCTAAACAGATTTAAAAAATCCCTTCCCTGGAAGCAACTTGTGTATAATGGAGTCTGCACACTGTAATGCCAAGAAAAAATTTATCACTTGGAAACTAAAATTCTATGTTCCGTAACTGTGACCTATTGACCTGCAAAGAAATCCCAGGTTTCTCCATTCCCTGCCTGGAAGCAAGCTTTGTATGGAATCATGAATGCAATATGGTCCCGGAACCTCAGCCATTGCAGAAAACATATAATTTTATTCACTGCAGAAAATATATAATTTTATTCAATATTTGTGACCTTTACATTTGAGTTGCTGATCTCTAGAAATCCACTCCTTGCAAGCAACCTCTGTGTGAAGTTCAAATGTATGAACAAGAGACATATTATTACATGAAAACTTGTTTAAAGTAACAGTAACCTTGATTTTGTATCTACTCAGCCCCAAGCAATACCAAAGATTATCTCTCATAGGTATCCCTGTTTGAAGTATGACCATAGTAACCCCATGTAATCTAATCCATGTACACACTGTAAAGGAAGTGGATTCTTTAGAATCATTCTAGTCGGGTATAAAAACATAGCTTTTCCATAAGGCATTTTTCAGTTACGTACAGCCACAGAGCACGTGTGGATTTAAGGATATAATTATTATTACAGAAACTAAACCTGCTGGTAACCCCTTGAACACTGATATCTTTCATGCCACTGCAGTGCCATCAATTGGACAAGTCCATATTCATTATTGGGGGTAGGCCAACTAATATTTTCAACGTGCAACCTTTGGGTTGCATGTTGAAAATGTTGATTTGTCAAGCAAACAAATTCTTTAAAAACTTTATAAACTAACACACATCTTGAACACAATAAGCTGAAAATCTGTTCACAAAAATCTTCTTTTCATAAACTGCAGGTCCAAATGCTTCCACACATGACATCTTTGCAATGATAGAGTACAAAGTTATTTACTTCAAGCGCCTCCATTTGATAATTAACTTGAACCAGACTCCTTGCAGGTTGATTGCAAAAGCACTGGTTCAAATTGGGGTCGCAGTGGCAAATTGTTTTTGCTAGGTAGGATGCTGCAGGTTCTCAGTATTTTTATGATAGTGTATTTACCTCTCTGTACTATGATGTAAAATGACAGTTTTCTGCAGCAAGATATTCAACTAAATATACCTTGTTTGACAGAGCTCAATGAGCTCTGTCAAACAAGATATACTTGGGTGAATTCCTAGTTAAACAGGAGAAAAACAGAGCAACTGGAGAAAATTCAATTGCATTACCCGAGTGCTTGGGGTTAAAACTGAAAATGGAAACCAAGCCACAGTTTTTTACTTTGCAAGCAGTTGCAAGTCAAAAATTGACTCCAAAACCGACCAGCTGAAATTATATATACGATAATACCATAGTGTGTTTTGATATGTTTGATATCTCAACGAGTTGAAAGTGAGTTTTTTTCGCGAGGCTTGCCGAGCGAAAAAAACTCACTTTCAACGAGTTGAGATATCAAACATATCAAAACACACTATGGTATTGTTGTATTGATCTTATACCGACCATTTTTGTTCTTTTCTGCATTTTTAAAAGGGTTTTGGGGATGATTTCGTGTCAAAATGTCGACTCATCTGGAGTGGAGTCGACTGCTTTCTCTTGATGGGCATGAATACATGTGATGTGCCCGGAAAAGCTGTTGGTGCGTAACAAGGCTACAAATTCAAGTGAATGATAGAGTACAGTTCCCCTTAGAAAGTGGCCCTGTAACTGTGAAAACAATTACAGAAAATATACTTACGCCTCAATTCTTATGATTTATGACAAAAATATGTTTGATAATCAATTTCACCAGATTTGACACGATTTATAAACAATTTTGCGAATGTCATCATATTATAATATAGAAAAAGACTATAGTCCGTTCTCCAATCTATATGACATAGGGGTATGTGTTATAGATAATCTATAACACATGAGCTATATCTTCAACAGGTATAAGATAAAATAAAATAAACATGAAGGCTATGACGGCCACATTTTAACCCTTTACCTGATGTTATGGTTAAATTCAGACAGACTGTGAACAAAAATTGTTTTTCAAGTTTTATTATCTTTTCAATTTTTGCCTAAAAAAACATAGCTCACAATCCCTTATGGGAACAATCCAGACAAGCTCATTCCAATAAGGGGCATAAGCTATGTTTTCAAGGCAAAAATATGAAAATGTTTTACTTGTCCAAGTATTTGATTCGCACATATTGTATTCTAGTAATGTAAGTAAAAGATTAACATTTGTTGATGAAACACTTGAAAATTTCTCACAAATATTTAATCAAAATGCTGCTGAATTTGACTTATAAAATTTCTGCCATGATGCATTACAAATTTGTTTGAATCAAGTTCTTTAGGTCATATTTAGGAGTCTGACAGTGCCTCATATTTTCTTCAGGCCCACCAGTCAGAATCTTTTGATATTTGGTACACAACGTCCTTATAGGGGTCAAATCTAAGTTTGTTTAAACCAAGTCCGTGGATTAATATTTGGGTGGCTCCCAATTGGAATCTGAATTTTAACTTAGTTCAATATGAGGAATAATCTTTACAACTTTTCTTCTCCAGAACAACTGGTCTGAAACTTCTGATATTGCATACAGAATCCTTACAGGAGTCAGTATCAAGTTTGTTCAAACCAAGTCCATCAATTAATAATTTGGATCTCTATGGGAGCCTAAATTTGAACTAAATGTAATATGGGGAAAAATCTTTAAAAATCTTCTTTTTCAGATCAGCACTTAGAATCTATTAATATTTGGTATACAGCATCCTTTTAGGGGTCACATTCAAGGTTGTTCAAAGAAAGTCCCTCAGTTAATATTTGGGCTCCCTATGGGGACTCAAATTTTAACTTAGTGCAATATGAGGGATAATCTGTAAAAAATCTTCCTCCGATTCACATGTTAAAATCTTTTGATATTACATGTAGGTATACAGCATCTTTGGGGAGGTCAGATCAAAGTTTGTTCAAATCAAGTCTCTGAGTTAATATATGGGCTCCCTGTTGGAGTCTGAAATTTAACGTGGTCCAATACGAGGAATAATTTTTAAAACTCTTCTTATCCAGAACCACTGGTCAGAATCTTTTGATATATGGTATACAGAATCCTTACAAGGGGCAGATTTCTGTTTCTTGAAATGAAGTCCTTCGGTTAATATTTGGGCTCTTTTTGGAAGCACAAATTTTAACATGGTGCAATATGGGGATAAATCTTCAGATTCATCGGCTTGAATCTTTTGATATATGGCATACAGCACCCTTAAAAGGGTCAAATTCAAGTTTGTTCAAATCCTAGTTCTTTGAATAATATTTGTGTTCCCTATTGGAGCCGAAAGTTTTACTTGCTTTAATATGAGGAATATTCTTTAAAAACAATCTTCTCAACCCCAATCAGAATCTTTTGATATATGGTATACACCTTTCTTAGGGCAGTCAGATTCAAGTTTGGAAAAATCAAGTCTCTGGGTTAATATTTGGGCTCTCTATTGGAGCCCAAATGTTAACTTAGTCCAGTACGAGAAATAATCTTTAAAAATCTTCATCTCAGAACTACTAGTCAATCTTTTGATATATGGTATACAGCACTCTCATGGGGGTCAAATTCAAGTTTGCTCAAATCAAGTCCTTTGATTAGTATTTTTACTTTGTGCAATATGAGGAATATTCTTTAAAAATCTTCTTTTCACGAACCCCCAGTTAGAATCTTGGTGTACACGCCCCTTAGGGGAGTCAGGTTCAAGTCTGTTGAAATCAAGTCCCTGGGTTAACATTTGGACTCCCTATTGGAGTTTGAATTTTAACTTAGTCCAATATGAAGAATGATCTTTAAAAATCTGCTTCTTGAGATACAATCAGAATCTTTTGATATTTGGTATATATCATCCTTAGAGGGTTCAGATATAATTTTTTCAAGTCCCTGGGTTGATATTTGTGTTCCCTAGGTGGGGGGGGGGGGGGGGGGGGGGGGGCAAGTTTTTACTGTATAAAAGAGGAATTTTCTTTGAAATCTTCTTGAGAACCACCATTCAGAATGTTATGTTTTGATACTTGGTATATAATACCCTAGCTGGGCTCAGATTCAAGTTTGTTCAAATTAAGTCCCTGGATTCATATGTGAGCTCCCTATGGGGGGGGGGGGGGGGCAAATTTTAAATTAGTGTAATATAACAAATAATCTTTAAAAAAAAATCTTCAGATCCACCATTAAAAAGGTTTTGATATTTGGTATACGGCATCCTGAGGGTGGAGGGGAAGGGGTCAGATTCAAGTTTGTTCAAGTTAAGTCCCTAGGTTGATATTTAGACTCCCTAGTTTTGCATTACTGGAAATCTAGGCATTATTTCCGAGGTGGCAGACTAATACTAGAAAAAAATCATCTGACATGGACAACAGAGTTGTAAAAAATAACTTCATTCGTCTGCAGTGTTAACTAGCCATAGATGTCTATTAAATCCTTCTTTAAATAACCATCGTCAGGTGAGCGCCTCAGGCCCCATAGGGCCTCTTGTTTGCTATTTTGAGTTCTTGAGGTTCCCACAGTTTTTTTCAGGTTTTCATATGAAATGGCTTTTGACTTGCCAGACTACATCCTCGAAAAGTCAAACTCAGTAGGTATAAATGATGGTATGACTGGCATTGTTTACCATAATCACTGGATATTATCCCAAGAGAAGTGATTAATAAGGATTAGTTGGAACAAAGAGAAACTGAATAATGGATCGTTTCAATTCACTGCCATGAAGGTGGAGGGTTTGTCAGGGTTATATTGGTTCACCATGTAGGTCTGATCACAGACATAATGTTTTTTGTGCTCTAAGTCAAGTGCTTCACCTAAGAAGATGAAATTACACATATACTTCTTGATGGGATAAGGATAGCTCATCTTGATTTTGAAGGTCAAAGGCTAAGGTCATGAGCCATTCATCTATCTGTAGATACATCTGTGGACACGATGCTTTCTGCACCAAGTCAAGAAGTGTTATACCAAGGAATATCCCCATGGGAACCCCCAGGAAGTGAGGCAAAGAAGCTCTGGTTTACTGGTAAAATAGGACCTGGTAATCAATCCATGGGGTGGAAGTCCTCTAAAATGGGTGTAAATATTGTGGGAATCCCGGAAAGTGAAGCTGTTTTACTAATAAAACTGGACCTGATAACCAATGTCTGGGTGGAAGTCCTCTAAAATGGGCAACATGGATATAAAAACGCTTGGGTGGACTTGACTTTATATCCATGTTTTGGGTACGATTAGCCTTGTGCAGAAATATGTGACCTTAAACACCAATAAATAAATAAATAGTACCAAAGAAGAGGAAATGGCAAAATGATATTGTTAATAATAACTCCCCCAGTCTAAAAACTGAAGTTGCATTTGTGGACAAGTCAGTGGGGGGGATGTACAAATGCCATAAAATGACTTTAAAAGTGGGGACGAGAATGAATTTGTCATTCGACACTTCTCACTTTGCACTACATGTGAATGCGTGCACTTTGACAAAGCTCCAAATTAATCATCTGACTAATTAGCAATGGATTTGTCACCTGAACATACCAAAAGGCTACCTTAAAGGTAATGAACCATCTGCACATTTAAATTGCACTGTCCATGATGAAAGGGTCTACATCCAGCAAAACAGCAAGTTCCCTGAATTTGCATTTGTAGCAGAGGGGCAGGGTTATTTGACAGGTCAAAATGGGTAGAAGCCTGAAATAACACGCCTGATTAAAGCGTTACTAAGAAAGATGTACCCACGCTATTAAATGACTATTTGTGGGGACGAGAATATTGTTATCCCAGGTGGGTGAGGGTGTGAGATGGGGAAATCTTGCCCAAGGGCAAGATATTTGAGCAAGACACAAGGCTTGCTGAGTGTTTGAACCACATATTTTGTCCCAAGGGTGATATTTCCCCACCTCACACCCGCCCCATCAAGGAAAGTTTTTCTCCTCCTCCAAAATAGTCCGACGTCATCAAAAGTAATTCAGGGGCACGTGCAGCTACTGGTACATCAAACAATTTTGTTGTTCATTTTTGAAAAAAAACTGATTTGCTTATTGGAAAGAGGGCACAAAAGTTATGTATATACCACAAAATTAAATCCCAATGTTGGCAAGACAGGGGTTAAAGATTTGTTGTGAAATAAACATTGACACATTCTGATGGCTCATATTGTGAATTCTGGAATGTATTCGCATAACTTTTCGACAGGAATTTTGTGCAACTCACTCCACTCACAATGGCATTCATCCAAAAATTCATATAAAAGAGTCAAATGATCTTTGGTTTTGCAGTCTGTGTTTTTATTTCTATTTTCTTCGACAAACATCCATCTAATATTTCTGAAACGTGACACCACGTTTGTTTACAGAACGTGTGATGTTTGAATAGTCCGGCTCTCATTAAATATGCTAATAAGCTGATCATATGGGTCATGTGAGATAGATACTAATAAGCCGGTCACATGGGTCAAGTGAGACACTCGTATCTTGTATAGGAAGTGGGGGTGGGGAGAATTAATCTGACATTCAACACTTCTCACTTTCCACGCAGAGTGAATGGGTGCACTTTAACAAAGCTCCTAATTAATCAACCTACTAATTAGCAACGGATTTGTTACTCGAACATATTAAGGTCACTTTGAAGGTACTGAACCAACTACACATTTAACCCTTTACCCAACGTAACGGCCAAAACCGGCCAGTGCTATTCTCAAAAATCGCCAATTAATTTTCAAAATATTTTCATTTTTTGTCTCAAAAACATAGGTTATGACCCCTCGTTGGAACGAGCTCGTCGAGCTCGTTCCAACGAGGGGTCATAACCTATGTTTTTGAGACAAAAAATGAAAAAAATTAGTTATTCAAGAATTTTTTTTGCAAGTGTCGTCTGCTTTTCATGTTAGGTAAAGGGTTAAATAGGGACTGTCCATGTTGTAGGATGTTGAATCCAGCTGATCATCAAGTTCCGACAGAGACCTTCCATTGGGAGTGGTAGCACCCTTCATGGGATGTTGCCCCACGGACACATAAATTAGAGGACATGCTAGAGACAATAGAAGAGAAGTAAAAAGAGAATAACACAATCAGCAAGATGCCAGGGAGGATGGAAGCATAGCTTGAGAGGAGAATGGCCGAGACCAGAAAACAGGAGGCAGAGAAGGTGACAAGTGTGAACTCCTCTCGAACAACTATGTCAACCATGCCAAGCTGAACCTACTCACCAAAGAGGCTAGAAGATAGGGAGGCATCAGGGACGAAAAATGAGCAGATAGATTAGGAGATAGGGAGGCGACGGGGTTGAAAAGTGAGAGGATGAAAGTTGCTGACTCTGACCCTGGATCCCATATCAGTCCAGATCAATCATTCACTCATAAAAATCTATACAAACCTCGTCTATAGATGAATGCAGAAAATTGAATAACATGATGGATGTAAAGTCCCAAATGTGACATCCTTTTAATCTTGTTAATATTCACCATTGTTTTAGGTGTTATATGAATTGGCCTTGATGCCGTCATAGTGATTTTTGTTTATTTACAGATGGATGGATAGACACAAGACTACATCCCCTGATAATAGGCCGATTCTCATTGTTCAGAGAATAAAAACAAGAGCACTGACTAGCAGGACATTATATGCCTGTTGTGTATTTCTTATCAACCTACCTCAGTTGTTTACTACAGGCTTTCACTACAGTGGAAGAACCTAACTCGGATAAAAAACTCTCTATTTTAATCTTTCCCAAGATTTGGGAAAGAAAAGTGGTATAAAAACACCACGAAAACATAAGCGAAAACTGGGTCGAGCGCCATCGGCGCATACCCAGTATGGGACGCTCTTCCATAGTACAAATCCACGACTTCCGTAAAACAGTGCGCAATGCGTCAATTCGTCATTCTTTTGATTATCTGCACGTGGTGGATGTGTGACATCTTTGCTGCTGTAACAATGATATTTTAATTCATCGAGGGGGCGCGGTGGCTCAGTTGGTAGAGGTGCAGGCTGCAATCCGAGAGGTCCTTGGTTCGAATCCCACCTGCGGCAACTGCATTGTGTCCTTGGGCAAGACACTTCACCCCGATTGCCTACATGGGGGCACGATGACGCTGTGTACTGAGGCATACTGCACGTCGATGGTGCGCATGTCTTCAACCAATCTAACCCTGCCTGTGCTGCGGTGCAGAGTTCAGAGTTACGATGTTGGAGAGCTGACAGCTGCTCGTCGTTGCTCGGTGGTTCTCTCCGGGTACTCCGGCTTCCTCCACCCATAAAACTGTCACGGTCACGATTAGCCATTGTGCATAAGTATGTGACCTTAAACACCAATAAATAAATAAATTTAACTCATCGATAACGGTTTTCCAGTGACTGGATTTATGGATCTGAAGATCGTATAATAACAGGACTGTGTTTTATATATTCTCGTTTATATTTTCAACCACATTCTCATTGTATATTATTTACTATTCCGTTTTCACGAATGTTTTGTTTTCGACATCACGCGATTCGACAATGAATTTTTCGGTTGATGAATTAATTTTTGGAGTTAGGTGTCAATCTGGGACTGTCTGGACAGGATTTCTTCACTCTGTTGAGGGCTGAATTTCTGTTTTTTCGGTCCCTATCGACCGTCTGGGTTCTGTCATTTCACCAGTTTTTTCTGCCACCTTCTCTCGTAGTTGAGGGTGTTCTTCTACTTTCTGTTTCTGTTGAGTTCACCTTTTTCTTCTACTGCTCTCACCTCTGTTATTTCCAGTTCGGTTCCTTTAGGGCAATTCCTTTTGCCCTCGCCTTGGTGCATTCTCGTAGCCGTTTCTTCCGCACGTGGGTGGTGTGGAACGCTGTCATTTCGGGAGCCTCCCGACTCGACCACGTCTGGTGTGAGTTTACCCTCTCCGTGGGGGATGTGCAGTTCCTCCTGCTCCCGCGGGGGGTGAGGAACGCTATCGTTTCGGGGTCGCCCGATTCGACCACGTCTGGTGAGAATTGCTCCCCCTCCGTGGGGATGTGCAGCTCCTCCCGCACCAGTGGGGAAGGCTGTCATTTCGGGGCTTCCCGACTCAACCATGTCTGGTGAGAGTTATTCCCCTTCCGTGGGGAATGTGCAGTTTTTTACCGTGGTAGATACTGCGGGAGCTGTTGGATTTCTGGTGAAGAGATGCCTGGTTCTGGGACTATGCGCCCTTTCCAGTCGACATCTGAGGCTGTCACTAGGGTTGTGACTCCTCCTTTGGAGGCCGAGCTTGGTGGCTCTCTCTGCTTTTCCGCCAGTTCCAACAGCTCCCGTTGTATCTGCTGCTACTGCTGTTCCGTCTACAACATCACTGGGCACCGTTTTTAGCCGGCCTCGGCTTATCCCTGCCAGGGTCTGCAGGGATGTCTGTAGTGTGGTTGTGTGGTATCGGCCTCAGACTTCCCCGACTTCCACTCGGCGAAGTCAGATGGGGCTGCCGACTGAACCCCAAACTGTGTCCTCTCAGCCATTGAGCACAGTAGTTATATACCTGCAGTGGTCTGCTGCGGTGTCTGGTTGTGTAGACGTGGGGGTATCGGCCTCAGCCTCCCCTGACTTCAACTCGGCGAAGTTGGAAGTGGCTGCCGGCCGGACCCTCTACTGTGGTCTCTGTGCCGTCAAGCACCACAGTTGTCATTGGATTCGGATGTTCTTAGTGGGACACTATGAACTCCGTGGCGTTTCCGTCCACTCATTCTGGCCACACGACCAGTTTTGGGGGACCAACGTCTTTTGTGCAGCCTGGACTTTCTGCCCTGCAGAGGTCCGTGGTGACTCTCATGAGTTCCCGCTATGTTGATCCTCGGGGTGTGTCACACCCCTATACACGTTTGCCTTCAGAGGTTTCGGCTGCCGCCTGTCGTCCCACATCAGGTGTTTTGGAGGATCGTGACCCTTCGCTGGTTAAGAGGGTCAGAGGTGAAGCCACTTTGCCAGTTTGTTCCCCTGTCGAACCGGCCAGTATGAGCAGTGAGCTTAGGGAGGCCCTCTCCTTACTCAGGTTCTGTCAAAGAGCCTTCCCTTTGCTTCCAGCGAGGCAGCGAGTGGTTTCCAGGCGCCGCCTCCCGGAATTGGAAACAGGCCACTTTCTGATCCCCCTGGTGTTCCGACACCATGGGAGGCGTCGGCTGGTTTGCCCATGATGGGCTATGTGTCTTCCGACTCAGGGGAAGAGTCAGACATGCTCGATGTCGAGAGCCAGCAGTCTTCGGACTTGGGGGCAGCTCTTGATTTCGTGTTTGGGTTCCTTCCAGATCTCAAACCATCTAATCAGTCGACAGTGTCAGCCAGGCCACGATCATCGGTCGCGCGCCAACAGCCTATGGAGCAACCCGCTTCTGGGAGTCTTCGACCGTGCCAGTCGGCACAGTTGGTTGAAGCATTTTCAGCCTTGGACTCTAAGCTAAGTTCCAAGGCTATGAAGGCTCCGTTCTTCACCAGGGTTGACACCTTTTTGCCTCCGGCGTGTTATCGTTCCTACGATTCCGCCAATCCGTCAGTCTACCAGACTTTGACGGTTTTGGATCAGGACTCCAATTTTCTCGGGCTTTCCAAGTCCAAGTCTGCCGTCATTCCGATGACGACTCTGGAGTCCACATTGGGCTTATCGAGAGAGATGCTTGGTATGCTTTCTCTCTCCGATCACGTTGTCTCAGCTTTAGCTGCTTATCTGCCCCCAGATAAGTTTGACGAGGTACAGGCTCCTTTGCGTGTGCTGTCCAAGGTGCTCATGCATCTTACTCACACGCATGCCTGTAACACGGGTAATCTGGAATTAGTTCGAAGGGACACTGTGCTGGACAAAGGCCGATCCCTTCCTGAGGAGCACTGTGCTACTCTTTGATCTGCTTCTTTGGCAGGTCCGCAACTTTTCCATGGTTCTGTGTTGATGGTCGGGGATGACGTCCTACGTCATTCCAACGATCAGCTGCTGTTTCTTCAGCTTGATCAGCCTTCTAGGGTAGGCACGGGCCGTTCCAAGCCTAACAAGTACCCTCTGCTTCCTCTGCGAAGCAAAGGGGCTGATCCTTCTGCCTCCGCTTCTACTTCTTACTCAAGGGGTAAGGGTAAGCGTCGGCAGACTTGAGGGAAGTCCCAGGATTCTTCATTCAGTAGAGGAGGTGTTTTCTCCTCTCGCGAGCCTCGTCAGGGTTTGAAATGAAGGTCCTCACCTCGACTTGTCCCAGGTTGGAGGAAGGATAGCAGAGTTCGCAGACCGTTGGGCCACCATCACATCCGATCCTTGGGTGTTAGATGTTGTTTGGTCCGGGCTGTGAATATCCTTCCGAAGGCACCCCACTCTGTCCAGGGTGCCTCTTCCAACCGCAGTTCCTTCAGACATTTTACGTCGGGAACTTTTGTCCACGGAGATAGACAATCTCCTGACAAAGGGGGCGATTGAGGTCATCAAGAACATTAGGTCAGTGGGTTTCTATTCCCGCCTGTTCTTGGTGCCGAAAAAGGATGGACGACTCCGACCGGTTATCGATCTGAGTTTCCTGAACCAGTCTATCATTGCTCCCAAGTTCAGCATGGAGACTTACAGGTCGGTCCTCCGATCAATTCACCAGGGAGATTTCGCAGCCAGCTTCGACCTGCGAGACGCTTACTTTCACGTTCCGATTCATTGGGCGTTACGGAAGTATCTCAGGTTCATTTTTCTGGGGCGAGTTTACCAGTTCAAGGCCATGCCTTTCGGCCTCAACCTGGTTCCTTGGGCCTTCACCAGACTGATGTCGCATGTGATAGCTTTCCATCGCACACAGTCCAGGGGGACTACTTCGCCATATCTGGACGATATGCTCCAGGGGCATTCCAATGCTGCCTTACTGGAGTCAGATGTCGCCACTCTGTTGAGCTTGCTCACGTCGCTAGGTTTCAGAGTCAACGAAGAGAAGTCAGACCTGGTCCCTTCTCAGTCGTTTTATCATCTGGGGATGGCTTTCCGCACACAATTCAATTTGGTGGCGGTTCCCCAGGCCAAGGCTGTGATTCTCTCAGCTTTTGCTCTGACTCTGTCCCAGTCCACTTCCGCGACGCCAATCGGTCTCTGCTGTTCGGTGACGGATCTCATTCCTCTAGGTCGGCTGTGTGTCAGACCTCTCCAACACTTTCTGCTCAGTCGTTGGAAGCCGAATGTAGATTTTCTGGATCTGGGGCTTCATTTTCCAGAATATCTTTATCCTCACCTTCTCCTCTGGGCAGATGTCCAGTGGCTTTCGCAGGGTGTTCTGTTGGACTTACCCACGTCCGATTGCGTTCTGATGGCAGATGCCAGTGAACTCGGATAGGGTGCGACGTTGGATCCTCTAGGTCTTTCCATTCACGGGATGTGGGACCAGGATCATGCAGCTCTACACATCAACCAGAAGGAGCTTCTTGCTCTTCTTCTGAGTTTCAGGCAGTGGATCCCTCACCTGTCGAATCGCCAGGTCCTTCTGTTGTCCGACCATTCGACGGTGGTTGCTTACATTCGGAACCAGGGCTGCACGCACTCTGTTCCAATGTACAAATTGGCTCGGGATCTTCTACTGCTTGCTCAGGATGTCCACGCTGGGGTGGCTGTTCGTCACATTCCCAGTCGTCTGAACATCCTAGCCGACTCCCTGTCCCGTCGGGGCAGGGTCATTTCCACCAGGTGGATGCTCCACATGGCGGGTTCCATCGATCTCTTGCGACTTGTTGGGACCTTTCGGTGGACACTTTTGTGTCCCCGTGTCCAGATGCTCTGGCTTTCACCGTGGACGCTCTGGCCCTCCTTTGGGATGGTCTTGTCGGCTACGCCTTCCTACCAGTTCCGATTCCGCCTCAGGTTCTCGCCCAGATATGAACCTGCAGTCGTCGAATCCTTTCGATCACACCCATCGCCTCGGTGGGTGTGGATCAATCTGCTCCGCTCTCTGTTAGCGGCGGTTCCGGCATGTCTACCTGTACCTCACGACTTTCTTTGCCAAAGTCGCCCGAGGAGGTTTTACGTTGCCCGACTTCATTGTGCCTTCACACATGTCTTTTGGCGGGTCCTGTCTCCTCCGTAGTGGTTTTTCGAGACACGCAGTGGAGTTGCTTTTCTTCTTCAAGGAGGCACTCACTCCACTGGTTTAGCCCATATGGCTAAGTGGAAGGTTCTTCTGTCGATGGTGTGCGATCACTCTGTTGCTTCTGTCACTCCTTCGATCACACCGCTTGCGGAGTTTCTGGTATATGTTTGTTTCTGGGGGTCTCCAGCAATGGGTACATGTCCATGCTTCAGAGACATTTTTTCATATGTGATACCGCATTGTTTCGACACTCATCCTTGCCTCTCCAAGCTTGTTCAGCTCTTTTCCTTGAAAAGGCCTAGGACTTTGCAGTTTCCTCCAAGATGGTCACTTTCTTGGGCACTGCTCTGCTTGGGGGTGGGGGGCGTTCACGCCTTTATCCTGGATGAATATGCGTTCTCTCACATGCCAGATCTCTCCTGCATCCATTTTTTGATGGATTTGTCTTGCTATTCGTGCAGCTTCCGCTCGTCTAGCTACTGGTGATTGTATTACTAATTGTTTTTTCTGCCACGAGGTGCGTGCATTGTCTTCCTCTTTTAATAATTCTGTACTGTTGTCGGATGACGGATGTTATTCTGGCAGCCTTCTGGAGAAATGCTACATTCTCCTTTTATCTGCGACAGTTGCAGGAGCCGACAGAGAACCTTGGGGCCCTCTTTCTTCGGCTCAGGCTGTTGTCTATCCCAGCCTTTCAGCTTTTTTCAGGGTCAGTTCCAGCTTTGTGCTGTTACTGCCCTTTCTGTTTGTGCGTCGCTCTTCACCATCTTTCATTGTCTTTTCTAATGTTTGTGATGCTATGGTTTGATAGGCCTAGGGATCTCTTCCTCTGCCCACGGTCCCAGTGCTATTGAGTTATGTGTGGGTTGGTTATGTGATTCCCTCCAGCCTTTTGTCTATTCAGCCTGTAGTAAACAATTGAGGAAGGTTGATAAGAAGTATAAATTTTATAGTAAATTTCCTTTCTTATTATACCTACTGAAATTGTTTACATGGAGGCCCTCCCATCTCCTTACTCGGGTAAGAATCCTTCCTCCCCGCTGATCACATAACTCCTGTGTTGTTCGGAATCAAAAGAATGATGAATTGACGCATTGCGCACTGTTTTACGGAAGTCGTGGATTTGTACTATGGAAGAGCGTCCCATACTGGGTGTGTGCCGATGGCGCTCGACCCAGTTTTGGCTTATTTTTCGTGGTGTTTTTACACCACTTTTCTTTCCCAAATCTTGGGAAAGATTAAAATAGAAGGTATTTTATCCGAGTTAGGTTCTTCCACTGTAGTGCAAGCCTGTAGTAAACAATTTCGGTAGGTATAATAAGAAAGGAAATTTACTATAAAATTTATACTTTTGAAGGGTTGGGGTAAGGATGGGGGTGAGGGTGAAAATTGTTCGGACCAACCCCATATTCGAACTTGACCTGTATTTTGTTGTGATTAAACAACATACCAAGTTTGGAACCAATCGGAAAACAAATAATAAAAGTTATCATCCGGAAACCAAATATTTGATGCATTCTATGTCCAACAAGGGCCATAATTCAGGGGAACTTCAAAGTTCGAACTGACCCCATATTCAAACTTGACCTGCCTTTTGTTTTGATTAAACCACATACCAAGTTTAGGAGTCAATCGAAAAAAAATACTAAAGTTATCATATGGAAACCAAATCTTGACAAACGGACAGACCGACGGATGGACAAATGGACAGACTGATTCCATAATTCGACGGTTTTTCAACAGGCCTATAAAAAATCAGTCAGGCCATACTAAAGTTATAATCCGGAAAACACAAAATGCACAAATTCAAGAGGAATAACTCTGGAAAGGTACATGTGATTTGGGCCGAAAGTGAACTTGAGCTGTGTTTTGTGGTCGTAAACAAAATCTGAGAATTTGAAACAAACTAGTCAAGGCAAACTAAAGTTATCATTCGGAAACCACATAATTCACAAATTTGCGATCATTCAAGGGGAATAACTATGGAACGGTACATGCGATTATGGCCAAAGGTGAACTTGAGCTGTGCTTTGTGGTCAAAAACAAAATCTGAGAATTTGAAAAAAATCGGTCAAGGCAAACTAAAGTTATCATCCAGACCCACAAATTTGCAATCATTCAAGGGGAATAACTCTGGAAAGGTATATGCGATTGTGGTCAAAAGTGAACTTGAGCTGTATTTTGTGGTCAAAAACAAAAAACTGAAAATTTGAAATAAATCGGTCAAGACAAACTAAAGTTATCGTCCAGAAACGAGAAGTTGAGCTAAATTCCCATAAATAAAGGGCCATAACTCTACTGCAAATGGGCCGCTAGAAACGGAAATCGAGCCCATCCTGTATTTTGTCATACTAAAGCCACATGCCAAATTTAACTCGGCTCAAACCATTACAAATAAAGTTATCGTCTGGAAACAAAATGTGTCCATGGACGGACAGACAGACAGACGGGTGGAGAGACCATTCACATAATACGTCCCGTTTTTCAAACGGGCGTATAAAAACAACATCTGAAAAATTTGGTGTCAATCCATCAAGGCGTTCGGCTTTAAATGAACGGAAACCAATTTTTTTTCAAAAATTGTGTTTTCAAAGGGCCATAACTCTACAGCGGATGGACTGAGAAACACAAATATCGAACTTGACCTGTATTTCATTGCTAAAAACAACATCTGAAAAATTTGGTGTCAATCCGTCAAGGCGTTCAGCTTTAAATGAATGGAAACCAATTTTTTCGAAAGATTGCGTTTTCAAAGGGCCATAACTCTGCAGTGGATGGACTGAGAAACACCAATATCGAACTTCACCTGTATTTTATTGCTACAAACAACATCTGAAAGTTGGATGTCGATCCGTCGAGGCGTTCGACTTGAAATGAAGGGAAACCAATTTTTTTCGAAAGATTGCGTTTTCAAAGGGCCATAACTCTACAGCGGATGGACTGAGAAACACTAATATCAAACTTGACCTGTATTTCATTGCTAAAAACAACATCTGAAAAATTTGGTGTCAATCCGTCAAGGCGTTCAGCTTTAAATGAACGGAAACCAATTTTTTCGAAAGATTGCGTTTTCAAAGGGCCATAACTCTGCAGCGGATGGACTGAGAAACACCAATATCAAACTTGACCTGTATTTCATTGCTAAAAACAACATCTGAAAAATTTGGTGTCAATCCGTCAAGTCGTTCGACTTTAAATGAACGGAAACCAAATTGTTTACGGACAGACAGACAGACTGATAAATAATACAACCGTTTTTATAAACAGGCATATAAAAACTGATAAATATCTTTTTTTTTACAAACTGAGCCTGTTTCAATATGAATCAAAATCTGTTTTGCTCATAAGCTTGTCTTTCCAAATTCTTTAAGGATTTGACACTTTTACTCAAGATGAAGAATTACTACCTCCAATTCTGTTCCATTTTACATCTTTCAATAAGAAAAAACATTAAAACTCAACATAACAAAGAAGCTCAATTGGCACTATATATATTGTTTAGCAATATAAAATTTCCTAAAACATTTTTTTGTACAGTAAAACCTGTCTTGAGAGACCACTGTCTTGAGAGACCACCTGTCTTGAGAGACCACATCTGCCAGGCACCGATTGGCTCGGAAGGAGAGACTGTAGGAGTTGTTGGTGAAGTGGTGTGTTCCCGGAACGTCTACTGGACTAAAACAACATCTTATCAAGTAGGTGGATTATGAGGTGCTGTGTGGGTGAAACTTAATCAATATCTTCTTTGTTATTCCCGGAATGACTACTGGTGAAAACTAATCAATATCTTCTTTGTTATTCCCGGAATGACTACTGGTGAAAACTATTGCCTAACTGTTTTGTTGTTTTATTCAGAGCAGTGTGTTATTTTATTCAGAGCACATATTAGTATGTTTTTTCTGGCGTGCTTTTTAGTGTCTATATATTTTACAAGTTTTGTTATTTTATTCAGAGCAGTAGTTATGTTAGAAATTGAATACATCTCAGTTCAAACGCATGATATATCTCTGTTATTTGAACTTATTTCCTGTTTGAAATTGTTTTTTTTTTGTTATATCTGTTCATATTGTTATGAACACAGTGCTGTATCCTATATAATGGGTGATCCACTGATAATTGTTAGTAAAGTTACAATGGCTAACGCGCAGGTTAATGTTCAGTTTTTTACGAATAGAAAAGGTGGACTGAATTTAGCTCTTGATGGGTACATCTACAGAATAAATCGCAAGGGGACAGACAGAATCTTCTGGAGATGCACAGTTGCCCGGTGTCCAGCTACAATTTCTACACGTGACAACATTCCACTTGGGTTTGGGAGGCAAACCCACAACCACCCAGGAGATTCAGCTAAAGTTACCGCGAAACAAATCATGAATACACTTGCTGCAAATCGCTTATCGTGAGAACGAAGATGTGAGGACCCTGGTTCGTCGAGCAGCGATTCTGCCACTGGTGCCCTTAGATGCGATCGAAGATGTGTGGTTTCAAGCCTTAGAAGACAGGGAGGATGCCAATATAGAGCAGCAGACACAGTCATTTGTCGACTACGTAACAGAGCAGTGGGTTGAAGGTGACCGATCACTGTGGAACCACTATGATAACGAGGGTCCTCGAACAACCAACAGTCTCGAGGGATGGCATAGTAAGCTAAAGAAAATGACACAACATGCTCACCCAAACATCTTCACTGCCATCCAAATGTTCAAAGACGTCGACAATGCCAACGAAATCAACCGTATTCAAAGAGCTGCCGGTGGAACTCGACGACCACGAGCAAAAAAATACATGAACATCGACCATCGTCTGTTAACGTTAAAATCAAGATTTGAGACTGGAACTTACGATTTAATGTCATATGTCGATTCCGCTTCTGACTTATTACATTTAGGTTAAATATTTGTAATGTATGTTATATGTAAGGCTGAAAATTTAAATATTTGTTATGTATGTTATATGTATGTTATATGTAAAGTTGAAATGTTAAATATTTGTTATGTATGTTATATGTATGTTATATGTAAGGTTGAAATGTTAAATATTTGTTATGTATGTTAGGTTGTATATATCATTATATTTCAATAAAAATAATAAAAAAAAAATCATCCTTCCTTCTTATTTTATTCGATATAACCCAATAAAGAGTTATCGGCTCGAGTAGGCATTCAGGGAATAATTTCTATGATAAGTGTAACATAATTATAACTTTCTCCTTAAGGAACCTCTTAATCCTCTTAATCAGCCTGGTGTTTATTTAGCCCAGTAGTCGTTCCGGGAATAAACCGGTGAAGTTGGGCTGTTGATGATGGAGGACTGACTATGGTGGAATGGTCGAGTCCTTGCTGCTTCAGGAGTGCTGTGGCCGTTGCGCTGTTCTAGGAGTGCCGTTGTGGTCTTGGTGTGATCCTTTGACTCTTCTAGTGTTGTCCTGATGTCTTCCCTTAGGCCGTGTAATTGCTGAAACAATATCCGTGCCTGTTCCTGATCCAGAAGGGGGGTTGAAATTGGAGAGGGAGACTTCAGAGAGCCAGTTTCCATTTCCATCTCTATATATTTTACAAGTTTTGTTATTTTATTCAGAGCAGTAGTTATGTTAGAAATTGAATACATCTCAGTTCAAACGCATGATATATCTCTGTTATTTGAACTTATTTCCTGTTTGAAATTGTTTTTTTTTTGTTATATCTGTTCATATTGTTATGAACACAGTGCTGTATCCTATATAATGGGTGATCCACTGATAATTGTTAGTAAAGTTACAATGGCTAACGCGCAGGTTAATGTTCAGTTTTTTACGAATAGAAAAGGTGGACTGAATTTAGCTCTTGATGGGTACATCTACAGAATAAATCGCAAGGGGACAGACAGAATCTTCTGGAGATGCACAGTTGCCCGGTGTCCAGCTACAATTTCTACACGTGACAACATTCCACTTGGGTTTGGGAGGCAAACCCACAACCACCCAGGAGATTCAGCTAAAGTTACCGCGAAACAAATCATGAATACACTTGCTGCAAATCGCTTATCGTGAGAACGAAGATGTGAGGACCCTGGTTCGTCGAGCAGCGATTCTGCCACTGGTGCCCTTAGATGCGATCGAAGATGTGTGGTTTCAAGCCTTAGAAGACAGGGAGGATGCCGATATAGAGCAGCAGACACAGTCATTTGTCGACTACGTAACAGAGCAGTGGGTTGAAGGTGACCGATCACTGTGGAACCACTATGATAACGAGGGTCCTCGAACAACCAACAGTCTCGAGGGATGGCATAGTAAGCTAAAGAAAATGACACAACATGCTCACCCAAACATCTTCACTGCCATCCAAATGTTCAAAGACGTCGACAATGCCAACGAAATCAACCGTATTCAAAGAGCTGCCGGTGGAACTCGACGACCACGAGCAAAAAAATACATGAACATCGACCATCGTCTGTTAACGTTAAAATCAAGATTTGAGACTGGAACTTACGATTTAATGTCATATGTCGATTCCGCTTCTGACTTATTACATTTAGGTTAAATATTTGTAATGTATGTTATATGTAAGGCTGAAAATTTAAATATTTGTTATGTATGTTATATGTATGTTATATGTAAAGTTGAAATGTTAAATATTTGTTATGTATGTTATATGTATGTTATATGTAAGGTTGAAATGTTAAATATTTGTTATGTATGTTAGGTTGTATATATCATTATATTTCAATAAAAATAATAAAAAAAAAATCATCCTTCCTTCTTATTTTATTCGATATAACCCAATAAAGAGTTATCGGCTCGAGTAGGCATTCAGGGAATAATTACTATGATAAGTGTAACATAATTATAACTTTCTCCTTAAGGAACCTCTTAATCCTCTTAATCAGCCTGGTGTTTATTTAGCCCAGTAGTCGTTCCGGGAATAAACCGGTGAAGTTGGGCTGTTGATGATGGAGGACTGACTATGGTGGAATGGTCGAGTCCTTGCTGCTTCAGGAGTGCTGTGGCCGTTGCGCTGTTCTAGGAGTGCCGTTGTGGTCTTGGTGTGATCCTTTGACTCTTCTAGTGTTGTCCTGATGTCTTCCCTTAGGCCGTGTAATTGCTGAAACAATATCCGTGCCTGTTCCTGATCCAGAAGGGGGGTTGAAATTGGAGAGGGAGACTTCAGAGAGCCAGTTTCCATTTCCATCTCTATATATTTTACAAGTTTTGTTATTTTATTCAGAGCAGTAGTTATGTTAGAAATTGAATACATCTCAGTTCAAACGCATGATATATCTCTGTTATTTGAACTTATTTCCTGTTTGAAATTGGTTTTTTTTTGTTATATCTGTTCATATTGTTATGAACACAGTGCTGTATCCTATATAATGGGTGATCCACTGATAATTGTTAGTAAAGTTACAATGGCTAACGCGCAGGTTAATGTTCAGTTTTTTACGAATAGAAAAGGTGGACTGAATTTAGCTCTTGATGGGTACATCTACAGAATAAATCGCAAGGGGACAGACAGAATCTTCTGGAGATGCACAGTTGCCCGGTGTCCAGCTACAATTTCTACACGTGACAACATTCCACTTGGGTTTGGGAGGCAAACCCACAACCACCCAGGAGATTCAGCTAAAGTTACCGCGAAACAAATCATGAATACACTTGCTGCAAATCGCTTATCGTGAGAACGAAGATGTGAGGACCCTGGTTCGTCGAGCAGCGATTCTGCCACTGGTGCCCTTAGATGCGATCGAAGATGTGTGGTTTCAAGCCTTAGAAGACAGGGAGGATGCCAATATAGAGCAGCAGACACAGTCATTTGTCGACTACGTAACAGAGCAGTGGGTTGAAGGTGACCGATCACTGTGGAACCACTATGATAACGAGGGTCCTCGAACAACCAACAGTCTCGAGGGATGGCATAGTAAGCTAAAGAAAATGACACAACATGCTCACCCAAACATCTTCACTGCCATCCAAATGTTCAAAGACGTCGACAATGCCAACGAAATCAACCGTATTCAAAGAGCTGCCGGTGGAACTCGACGACCACGAGCAAAAAAATACATGAACATCGACCATCGTCTGTTAACGTTAAAATCAAGATTTGAGACTGGAACTTACGATTTAATGTCATATGTCGATTCCGCTTCTGACTTATTACATTTAGGTTAAATATTTGTAATGTATGTTATATGTAAGGCTGAAAATTTAAATATTTGTTATGTATGTTATATGTATGTTATATGTAAAGTTGAAATGTTAAATATTTGTTATGTATGTTATATGTATGTTATATGTAAGGTTGAAATGTTAAATATTTGTTATGTATGTTAGGTTGTATATATCATTATATTTCAATAAAAATAATAAAAAAAAAATCATCCTTCCTTCTTATTTTATTCGATATAACCCAATAAAGAGTTATCGGCTCGAGTAGGCATTCAGGGAATAATTACTATGATAAGTGTAACATAATTATAACTTTCTCCTTAAGGAACCTCTTAATCCTCTTAATCAGCCTGGTGTTTATTTAGCCCAGTAGTCGTTCCGGGAATAAACCGGTGAAGTTGGGCTGTTGATGATGGAGGACTGACTATGGTGGAATGGTCGAGTCCTTGCTGCTTCAGGAGTGCTGTGGCCGTTGCGCTGTTCTAGGAGTGCCGTTGTGGTCTTGGTGTGATCCTTTGACTCTTCTAGTGTTGTCCTGATGTCTTCCCTTAGGCCGTGTAATTGCTGAAACAATATCCGTGCCTGTTCCTGATCCAGAAGGGGGGTTGAAATTGGAGAGGGAGACTTCAGAGAGCCAGTTTCCATTTCCATCTCTGACTCGCTGGTGACATCGCCATCCTCCAGGTTGCCCCTCAAAGGAGAGGCAGCTGGGGAGTGGATGGGAGTCACGGGACTTGGAGGGGAGGAAATAGTAGAGGCCTCCTCCGTCTTCTCTTCCTTCTTCCTTTTCAGGAACGTTTCCAGCCGCCAGGCATTCCGGCGCCTGGTGGATGGGCTCTTTTTCTTCCCAGGGTCAGGTCCAGGCTTCTTCGGGTGAGGACCAGTGTGAGAGGGGTTCCTCTCACAATAGGTGCTACCTCTCCCCGAAGAAGGTGTGGTGGTGTTGTTCTCTTCAACAATGAACTCCAAGTTCAGATGGACTCTCTTGCCTGTCTCCTGGTCAGTCCAGGTGACAGGACAGGAGATGCCCAGAGCTGAAATGGTTTTCATTAGTCATTCTGGAAGTTCCAGCTTTTCTATGATCTCAGTCTGGTGCTCACGCTCTGAATTCAGAAGTGTGAATGGAAATCAATGCAATGCACTGTGACCTGGTACCAACTTGTATTTTTATGCCATAATGTACCTGTCTTGAGAGGCTGCCCCTTTGAAGACTGAAGCCATGACAAAAACTTTTTACCTATTCTGGAATTGGAAAATCCATTGTGGTTGTACTAACATAATTAAAAGTATTAAAAGCTTTTAATTGGGTTTCAATTGCTAACTCATTGACGATTGAGATGTTTTTATAAGACCCCTGTGAAAAGATGAGGATTATTGTTGAATAAACAATTTCACACAAACCTGAAATGTGACAGATAGGAATAAAAATAAATTTGTGTTGAAAATCTGTTTGTCACAAATTGAAATGGACTGTTTTAAAAATTATAAAAATAAATTAGTGTTGAAAATCTTCAATGAAGATTTTCAACACTAATTTATTTTTATAATTTTTATAACAGTCCATTTCAATTTGTTACAAAAACTTCATAAAAAAGAACAACTACAAAGTAATTACAAAAATCCATTCTTCTCCATTTCTGAATTTTGTGGTTGGTTATTCACTGACTTGAGAAAACCTGAAACCTGTTATGAGAGACCACTGTCTTGAGAGAGCACTTTTGTGTGGCCCAAAGGCCGGTCTCTCAAGACAGGTTCTACTGTATTTCCAATTTCTTTCTTTTCTTGTCTGAATGATACAATCTCAGCACAAAAGAGGTCATTCCGGTGAGGTGTCATACATTTTGGGAGAAAGAATACAATTTCGAAATTATTTCATTGGTTCTCTATATTAATCCTTTACCCGACTAGAATTTTCATTTTTTGCCTCAAAAACACCGCTTATGACCCATCACTGGAGCAAGCTCAATGAGCTCATTCCAGTGATGGGTCATAAGTTATGTATTTGAGATAAAAAAATTAAAAAATAATTTTTGCATTACTAAAAAACATTAAAAGTTATTTCTGTACAGGACAAGTAGTTGTAGCATCTTGATGGTAAGTATCCAATGTAAGTTTCACATATGTGGCAATGGTATGTTGTATCAGGTTTTTCAGGGTCTGAGTAGATGACCCGTATTATATGAGATCTGATAGTCCGAGATTATCTTTGTGATAATATTTGAATGCAGATTTTGAGCTTAACTTGACAAAGTCAAGCTAAGCTATTGTCCTGGAACACATGGATGTCAGTGAGTCAGTTAGTTGGCCATTTTGTATGTCTGTCCAGAATTTGGTCAACACACGCACAGCTCACAGTTGTTTTCCGATCATCACCAAACTTCATATGTATATTCAGGTTCATGCTGAGATGAAAACGTCCCATTATGGGGTCCCATTATGGTCACTGTTGGGAATTTCTTGAAACTCGGCATAATGACAGTGTGAGGAGTAGATCAGAATGTCCTATGTTAGTCACGGTTTGCCACACAAAATGGCTGGTATGGCCGCCACCTTGGATTTCTTTGGCTGCCCATTCAAAAATCATTCAGCATGGGCTGTAGCCCTCAGTTTTCTTCCGATCATCACCAAATTTCTTATGCTTGACAGGTTCATGCCCAGATGAGAATGTCCCATTATGGTTTCAATTGGCTGCCCACAATGGCCACCACAGCAGCCATCTTGGATTTCTTCAACACACACAACAGGTTGCATTTTTGCAGCAATTTTCTTGAAACTCTGCAAGGTAACACGATATGATGAGTAAACGAAAACGTCCTATTTTGGACATGGCTGACTGCCGTCATGGATTTCTTAAGCATAGGCTGCTGGACATATATATATTTACTGCAGGAAGGGTTAAAACATCTTCTGAGTGTGTCGGCTGGTCTTGTGGCAAACATGTTTGTTTGGTTTAGGGTATTGACAAGTGAGCGTTTAGCAGAGTTCAGGTTGAGTAATGAAATGTTGTGTTACCCGTGCATGGTTATTGTTTGTCACAATATTGGCCATATGTAGTGGTCTGGTCATTCGATGCTCAGCCTTCGTGTAACCTGTCGTTCTGTTTGTGCCCACTCACCCAATCCCATTTTTGTGCTACCAAAGAGGTTAAGTCCTTATGGCTGTGTATCTTCAGTCAGGTTGATGCTGTATGTGTAATATAGACCTTAATACATCTGTACATGTATGCGTAATGTTTGTGTTCACAATAAATAAATATGGATGCTTATACGATGAGGCTACACTTGTGCGAGCGCCTTCCTAGTTGCAAGACGTGTTTTCTCTTGTATGTAGTAAATATTTTATGTTCGGTTGAGGAAGCGAATTAGAACATAATTATTCATAACTTTTCTTGAAACTCAGCAGAGTGACTTAGTATGATGAGTAGATTAGAACAACCTATTCTAGCCACAGATGGCCACCCATAATGGTCACCAAAGCAAGTCACATTTATGCTGCAATTTTCTTGACAGGATGACTAAGTTTGATGAGTAGATGAGAATGTCTGATCTTTGTCATGGTCGACCACACACAATGGCCACCACAGCAGCCATCTTGTCTTACTTCAGCACAGCCTGCAGGTTGCATTTATCTTCTTATTTTCCTGTTTTCTGTCTTTTCCCCACTTCCTTGTCCACACAATAACTCAAATACAAATCTTCCATCTTGCATCTTTTTTTGACTGATAGACAGTCACTGGTGCTTGGCCATCTATATTTTCAGGTTCTTCAGGCATTGGGTGTGTCCCTAAGGATGTTTTGAAACTAGGTTATGCTCATATCTCAAGCATGGTATGATCTGTGTTTCTGGGACCAACACCAAAAGAGTTGAAACTCAAAGGAAGTTCAAACAAGACCTATTGTTGAAGGCAATTATACCCCATTGCACTGATGGACCAATCAATGAAGCATAAATGAATTAAAACAAATTAAGGACAGCAACATTGTTGAGAAAATACGGGCAACTTTTTATAACGTGTAGGAGCAGCTTGTCATAAGAATTCCTCATACCAAATTTCATTGGAATTCATGCACTCTTTGGTAAGATATATATTGCTACAGACGAATAAACAGATGGATGGATGGATGGATTCATAGATGGATGGATGGATGCATGTAATCCAATTCCCCCCCCCCCCCCCCCCACACACACACACTTGAGAGTAGTGGTATAAATATGGGTCAAGGTCACCCAGGAGTCATCAAGCCCAATGTTTCAAAATTGCTGGAAATTGCATTTTATCATTCTCTGATGCCTTTCCGGGGTTCATACATGTATTTCTTATCAACCTACTCACAACTGTTTACTACAGGCTTGCACTACAGTGGAAGTCCCTAACTCGGATAAAATACTCTCTATTTTTGTCTTTCCCAAGCAAGTTGGGAAAGAAAAGTGGTGCAAAAGCACCAATAAAAATAAGCCAAAACTGGGTCGAGTGCAACCGGCGCAGACCCAGTACGGGACGCTCTCTCCCAAGTACAACTCCACGACTTCCGTTGCCAGTGCGCATATACCGTCTCTAAAGACTCATTCTTTTTAAAATCCGCTTCGTGTCGAGATGTTTTTGCACGCTTATCAGTGTTCCACCAGCTCGATGTTTGATGTTTCCTGATTCATTATACCACAGTGTATCCTTTGTATTCTCAGGAACAGTGTTTTATATTCTCTTTTTTCTATTATATGTCCATAATGTATATTTATTTGCTCTCTCTCGGGTCGCGCGCGATTTTCGTGGGCCACGCGGTTCGGACTTAGATTTTCACAATTATTGTTCATGCTTTTTTTGCAAATTTTTCTAATTGTGTTAGAGTTAGGTGTCAGCGGGGTACCACTCCTACAGTGTTTCTTCTTTCTGTTGAGAGTAGTCTTCCTGTTGGGTGGTTCCCGGTCGACCGTCTGGGGTCTTTGTTTCTGTCACCTTTCTCTCTTTGGGGGTGTTCTGTTTTCTGATCTCACCTTCTCTGCTCCTCTCACCTCTTTCATGCCTAGGACAATTCCTTGTGGGCAGTGTCTGCTGCCTAAGCATGTGGACGATGTACATTCGTCGTGTTCCTCCTGTAATGGGTGTTCGGCCGAGCGGCCGTGTGGTGTCTGTGGAACATGGTCTTCCACCTTTTGGGCGTCAGTAAATCGTGTCGTTCGTTCTCGTGGCCGTGCCTCCCGCTCCCGCGGGAAAGGAGAACGTGGTCGTTCGGGGCCTCCCGAGCCGACTTTGTCTGGTGAGAGTTATTCCTCCTCCGTGGGGGATGTGCAGTCTTTTCCTGTGGTGGATACTGCGGGAGCCGTTGAGTGTTCTGGTGTAGAGATGCCTGGTTCCGGGACTACGGTCCCCCTCCAGTCGACATCTGAGGCTGTCACTAGGGTTGTGACTCCTCCTTCGGAGCCGAGCCGGTGTGCTCTCTCCACTTTTTCACCAGCCTCAACGACTCTCGACGTATCTACTACTGCTGCTGGTCCATCTGCTTCGTTGTCTGTTTCAGCCGGCCTCGGCTTTTCGCTGCAGGGGACTGCAGAACTGTCCGATACTGTAGACGTGGGATATCGGCCCCAGCCTTCCCTGACTTCAACTCGGCGAAGTCGGAAGGGGCTGCCGGCCGAGCCCATCGCTGTAGTCTCGTCGCCGTCGAGTACCACAGTTGTGTCTTTGGATTCGGATGTTCGTAGTGGAAACACTATGAACTCTGTGGCGTTTCCGTCCACTCACTCTGGTCACACGACCAGTTTTGGGGGACCAACGCCTTTTGTGCAGCCTGGACCTTCTGCCCCGCAGAGGTCCGCGGTGACTCTCATGAGTTCACGCAATATTGATCCTTGGGGTGCATCGTACCCCTATACACGTCTGCCTTCAGATGTTTCGGCTGCCGCCCGTCGTCCCGCGTCGGGTGTTTTGGAGGATCGTGACCCTTCGCTGGTTGAGAGGGTCAGAGGTGAAGCCACTTTGCCGGTTCGCTCCCCTGTCGAACCGGTCGGTACAGGCAGTGAGCTTAGGGAGGCCCTCTCCTTACTCAATCAGGTTCTCTCAAAGAGCCTTCCTGTTGCTTCCAGCGAGGCTATGGGTGGTTTCCAGGCGCCTCCTATGGCGCCGCCTCCCGGGATTGGAAACAGGCCGGTTTCCAATTCCTCTGGTGTCCCGACACCATGGGAGGCGTCGGCTGGTTTGCCCATGATGGGCTATGTGTCTTCCGACTCTGGGGAGGAGTCCGACATGCTTGAGGTCGAGGGCCAGCAGTCTTCGGACTTGGGGGCGGCTCTTGACTTTGTGTTTGGGTTTCTGCCTGAGCTCAAACCTGCTAACCAGCCGACAGTGTCAGCCTGGCCGCGATCATCGGTCGCGCGCCAACAGCCTATGGAGCAACCTGCTTCTGGGCGCCTTCGACCATGCCAGTCGGTACAGGTGGTTGAGGCTTTTTCAGCATTGGATGCCAAGCTGAATTCCAAGGCTTTGAAGACTTCGTTCTTCACCAGGGTTGACACCTTTTTGCCTCCTGTGCGTTATCGTTCCTACGATTCCGCCAATCCGTCAGTCTGCCAGACTTTGACGGTTCTGGATCAGGACTCCACTTCCCTCGGGCTTTCCAAGCCCAAGTCTGCCATCATTCCAATGACGACTCTGGAGTCCACGTTGGGCTTATCTAGAGAGATGCTTGGCATGCTTTCTCTCTCAGATCACGTCGTCTCAGCTTTGGCTGCTTATCTGCCTCCAGATAAGTTTGACGAGGTACAGGCTCCTTTGCGTGTGCTGTCCAAGGCGCTTATGCACCTTACTCACACTCATGCCTGTAACACGGCCAATTTGGAATTAGTTCGAAGGGACGCTGTGCTGGACACAGGACGATCCCTTCCCGAGGAGCAGCGTGCTACTCTTCGATCTGCTTCTTTGGCAGGTCCGCAACTTTTCCATGGTTCCGTGTCGACGGTCCGGGATGACGTCCTACGTCATTCCAAAGATCAGCTGCTGTTTCGTCAGCTTGATCAGCCTTCTCGGGGAGGCAAGGGCCGTTCCAAGCCTAACAAGTACCCTTTTGCTTCCTCTGTGAAGCAAAAGGCTGGTCCTTCTGCCGCCGCCTCTACTTCTTACTCACGGGGTAAAGGTAGGGGTCGGCAGAATCGAGGGAAGTCTCAGGATTCTTCATTTAGCAGAGGAGGTGGTTTCTCCTCTCGCGGGCCTCGTCGGGGCTCGAAATGAAGGTCCTCACCTCGACTCGTCCCAGGTTGGAGGAAGGATAGCAGAGTTCGCAGACCATTGGACCACCATCACATCCGATCCATGGGTGTTAGATGTTGTTCGGTCCGGGCTGCGCATATCCTTCCGACGGCACCCCACTCTGTCAAGGGTGCCTCTTCCAACCACAGTTCCTTCAGTCGTTTTACGTCGTGAACTTTTGTCCACGGAGATTGCCAATCTCCTGGCAAAGGGGGCGATCGAGGTCGTCAAGAACGTTCAGTCAGTGGGTTTCTATTCCCGCCTGTTCTTGGTGCCGAAGAAGGACGGCCGACTCCGACCGGTTATCGATCTGAGCATCCTGAACCAGTCTATCATTGCTCCCAAGTTCAGCATGGAGACTTTCAGGTCGGTCCGCCAATCAATTCACCAGGGAGATTTCGCAGCCAGCATCGACCTCCGAGACGCTTACTTCCACGTTCCGATGCATCGGGCGTCACGGAAGTATCTCAGGTTCGCTTTTCTGGGGCGAGTTTACCAGTTCAAGGCCATGCCTTTCGGCCTCAACCTGGCTCCTTGGGCGTTCACCAGACTGATGTCGCATGTGATAGCGTTCCATCGCACACAGTCCAGGGTGACTACTTCGGCATATCTGGACGATATCCTCCAGAGGCATTCCAATGCTGCCTTACTGGAATCGGATGTCGCCACTCTGTTGAGCTTGCTCACGTCGCTAGGATTCAGAGTCAACGAGGAGAAGTCGGACCTGGTCCCTTCTCAGTCGTTTTGTCATCTGGGGATGTCTTTCCAAACCAAATTCAATTTGGTGGCTGTTCCCCAGGCCAAGGCTGTGATTCTCTCAGCTTTTGCTCTGACTCTGTCCCAGTCCAGGTCCGCGACCGCTCGGAGTTTTCTCCGGCTGATCGGTCTCTGCGGTTCGGTGACGGATCTCATTCCTCTAGGTCGGCTGCGTGTCAGACCTCTCCAACACTTTCTGCTCAGTCGTTGGAGACCGAATGTAGATTCTCTGGATCAGGTGCTTCCGTTTCTGGACTCTCTGTATCCTCACCTTCTTCCCTGGACAGATGTTCAGTGGATTACGCAGGGTGTTCCGCTGGACTTACCCACGTCCGATCGCGTTCTGACGGCAGATGCCAGCGATCTCGGATGGGGTGCGACGTTGGATCCTCTCGGTCTTTCCCTACACGGGATGTGGGACCAGGATCAAGCAGCTCTACACATCAACCAGAAGGAGCTTCTTGCTCTTCTTCTGAGTTTCAGGCAGTGGATCCCTCACCTGTCGAATCGCCAGGTCCTTCTACTATCCGACAATTCGACAGTGGTTGCTTACATTCGGAACCAGGGCGGCACGCACGAGTTAGCTCGGGATCTTTTACTGCTCGCTCAGGAGGTTCACGCCGGAGTGGTTGTTCGTCACATTCCCGGTCGTCTGAACGTCCTAGCCGACTCCCTGTCCCGACAGGGCAGGGTTATTTCCACCGAGTGGATGCTTCACAGGGCAGTGTTCCAGTCGCTTTGCGATCTCTGGGGACGTCCCCACATCGATCTCTTTGCGACTCGTTGGAACCATCAGGTGGACACTTTCGTGTCCCCGTGTCCAGATCCTCTGGCTTTTGCCGTGGACGCTCTGTCACTCGATTGGAACAGTCTAGTCGGCTACGCCTTCCCGCCGGTTCCGATTCTTCCTCAGGTTCTCGCCAAAATTCGAACCTGCAGTTGTCGAATCATTCTGATCGCTCCCCTGTCGCCTCAGCGGGTGTGGATCAATCAGCTCCGCTCGCTGATGGCGGCGGTTCCGGCACGTCTCCCGCTACGTCGCGACCTTCTTTGTCAAGGTCGCCCGAGGAGGTTTCACGTCGACCCGACTTCATTGTGCCTTCACGCATATCTTTTGTCAGGTCCTGTCTCCTCCGTAGAGGTTTTTCGAGACGAGCAGTGGAGTGCATTTCTTCTTCAAGGAGGCACTCCACTGGTTTAGCTTATGCAGCTAAATGGAAGGTCTTCTGTCGATGGTGTGCTGATCACTCTGTTGATTATGCCACTCCTTCGATTTCACAGATTGCGGAGTTTCTGGTATATCTGTTTGATTCTCGGGGTCTCCAGCCTGTTACCATCAAGGGTTACAGGTCTATGCTTTCAGAGACTTTTTCTTATGTGGGGAAGCGTCGTATCTTCACTAATCCTTACCTCTCCAAGCTTGTTCGGCACTTTTCTTTGAAAAGGCCTCGGACTTTGCAGCTTACTCCACGATGGAATCTTTCGTGGGTGCTGCTTTGCTTGGGGGGGGGGGCGCCGTTCGAACCTTTATCCCAGGTGGATATGCAATTTCTCACATACAAGACGGCTTTTCTGATGGCATTTGCTTCGGCCAGACGGGTTAGTGAGCTTCACGCCCTCTCGGTTGACCCGGCCTTTTTTAGGAGTTCTCCCAACAGTGTTACTTTTACCACTGATTGCTCCTTTTTGGCTAAGAATCAGTTACCAGATACTACTCCTCCTCCTATCTGTATCAGGGCTCTTCCCTCTGTTGAGGGTACTCGCCCTTTGCTCTGTCCGGTCCGTGCTATTCGCATTTATCTTGATCGGACACGCTTCATACGGAAGGGCAGAAAACGTTTTTTTCTGTCTCTCGTTCCGGGTCGACAGAAGATCTCTCCTCAATCCATTTCTCGATGGATTTGTCTTGCTATTCGTACGGCTTATAGTCATTTAGCAGCTGGCGATTGTATTACCAATCGTATTTCTGCCCACGAGGTGCGGGCACTGTCTACCTCTTGGGCTTATTCTAACTCCGTCAAGTTGTCGGATGTTATGCAGGCAGCCTACTGGAGAAATGCTTCTACTTTCTCCACCTTTTATTTACGCCAGTTGCAGGAGCAGTCGGAGGACCTTTTTGCCTTGGGTCCTCTTTCTTCTGCTCAGGCTGTTGTCTGCCATAGCCATTAGGCTTCTTGAAGGTCAGTTTCAGCCTTGTGCTGTTACTGCCCTTTTTTCTGTCTGTGTGTCACACAGGCTCATATGTCTCTTTTCATTGTCCTTTACCAATGATTGCGACATTATGGTTATAAGCCTCGGGACCTCTTCCTTCTGCTTCACGGTTCCAGTGCACTAGGGTTATGTGGGGGTTGGTTATGCGATTCCCTCCAGCCTTTTGTCTATTCAGCCTGTAGTAAACAATTGTGAGTAGGTTGATAAGAAATCTAAATTTTATAGTAAATTTCCTTTCTTATTATACCTACCACAATTGTTTACACGGAGGCCCTCCCGTCTTCTTTACGGGTAAAGAATCTTTCCTCCCCGCTGATCACATAACTCTAACGTTTACGGATTCAAAAAGAATGAGTCTTTAGAGACGGTATATGCGCACTGGCAACGGAAGTCGTGGAGTTGTACTTGGGAGAGAGCGTCCCGTACTGGGTCTGCGCTGGTTGCACTCGACCCAGTTTTGGCTTATTTTTATTGGTGCTTTTGCACCACTTTTCTTTCCCAACTTGCTTGGGAAAGACAAAAATAGAGAGTATTTTATCCGAGTTAGGGACTTCCACTGTAGTGCAAGCCTGTAGTAAACAATTGTGGTAGGTATAATAAGAAAGGAAATTTACTATAAAATTTAGATTTTTACACTCAAAAATAGGTCTTGTTTGAAAAATGGGTGGGCCATACATTTTGAAAGTGGGTCACAGGCCATACATTTTGAAAGTGGGTCACACTCATATCTCATGAATGGTATGATCAAGGGCCTGGTTGATTCACTCAGGGCACAGCAGAGATAGCACACTTTTAAGCTGTGCCATGAATCAACCAGAATGCAGTCCCATCACAATTACCAAGTTCAAGGAGAAAATCACTTGGAAGTAAATATATGCCCCCGGCATCTGAAGAAAATGAGCCCATCCCCATACGAGCACTGCTGTGCATTGGGCAGACTTTAAAAATGCCCTTCCAGTGACAATATTTTGGAACGAGTTGCAAGAGCTCATTCTAAAAGATGCCACATGATTCACTTTGAATGTCAAAATGAAAACAACTCCAGGTTGTTGTATTTTGTGTTTTTTCTATTTTTTGTAGTCCAATTCAAGAGTTTCGTTGGGTGAAGGGACTGTTTTAATCATTATTCTAAGTTCATAACATTTTTTGAAGAATGCCCATAGATATTTTTGGATAGGTTCTCAACATGTCGTGTACGCAGCCCATATGAACACAGAAATTGAGACCCCACTAATTACACTGCGAGGTGAGGTCTCAAAACCCCACCATGTGATTAAAATTTGTCTATAATTAACTTGTGTTTTTTGCAAGTGCAGTAATCAGGTTTATTCTTTCACCCAAAATAGTTTCAGTTCATTGTTGTTTAGTGATTGTTAGGAATTGCACTTAAGTATAAACTGAATACGTATGCTCCATACATGTTTTTTGACAATAAAAGGCAATAATATGGCAGAAAAACAATAAAAATATGGAGTTTGAATCGTGTTTTTAATCTCACATTAATATGTCAAACTGTGTGATGGGATGTTCGGCTGACGTCGGTTTATCTATTGATCTCTCAGTCACTGGCTCTTAATTAGATCAGTCAGTGAAAAATTACTTTTACTTTTACTTGAATTATTAAAAAGATAATTCAATATTTGAAAAAGTTATTAAAAGCTACTGCGATTCCGAATGTTGTTCATCAAAATCGATTCAGAACTCGAGGAATTACGAAAAAATAAATATTATACCGTACTGAAATCATGGATGTGAATTGAAAAAATTATAACTTGACCAGCACAATATCTGGACATTCCCCCGATGGTCTTTTACCTAACTGTAGCTATTGACGGAGAAGAATCATGTTACCAGTACTGAATAAATTGTGAGTTGGGGAGGAAGGGAATCCGATTTACGATTTTAAAAGTTAAGTTCAGAGTGAAATGTTAAAATGTACATGTTTTGAGAGTGGAATTAACATAAATAAACTACATTAACGAAAAAGGAATGCTTGTGGTGGCCCTGGGACGTTTCAGCCCAAGACGCTTCGGAATCCATATATTGAAGCACCTGCATGCACTAGCAAGGAAAACTGGACAAGATTGGGGGAGGGGGGGCAAGCAATCAATGGTATAGGCCTATTTGTGTGTGTGGGTTTATGGGAGTCTGGGGTCCAATTGCCTCGTTTCGGGGATGGGGAGGGAGGGGGGGACTATTTACTTCACGATTTAGGAGTGGCATAGATGACTGAATCTTACTACCAAGACACTGAAATTTTTGATTTGCTGGCTGCATGCAAAAATCGGAGGTGGCGCCAGAAAATCTCCGATAGAGAAACTAAAATCTCCTGTCTGAAAGACCTATTTTAATTTTGGGGGTTTCAAGACACGTGTGGGGGAACAAAACCAAAAAATTATAATACGAAATTTCGGGGCTTGTTTGAGCTAGGGTTATGATGTGTGGTGGTCTGGCTTGTCGATCGGCATGTCATTATTGAAAATAAAAAAAAATATTATTTTCCATTGATTGTATTTACATATGGTTATAATTATGATTGCTGAATTAATAAAAAGTAATTGAAAATGTTGATTGGTCTCTTATTTTTTCTCAAGCTTGTCATGTGCAGAGGTGTTAAAACAGATGTTGGTTTGAAGGACAGCTATGTGCTTTGTTGCGCCACTCAAATGTTATTTCACACCTTGTGCAAGTGGTAGTTTAATCTACTATATTTAATTAATCACTTCAATCCCGACTACTTTAATGTAGTTGTAGTAGTAGTAGAATATTTTATTTAAGGGGCACATTTCAATACACATATATAATAAACATAAGGTATTCACAAAATATTTATATGATATCCAGCCTATGAAGGCTTATGAGACACATTTTCATCAGAGGTAGGTCTTTTTTTCACAGTAGTTCATAAAAAAAAAACCCAAACCCAAACCCGAAAAACCAAAACACATGCAGCACGCACACCAACACAAACCCTTGCGGACCCTCCCCCTCCCCCCACACACACAGTAATATGCAGACATACGCCCACATGCACTTGCGTATACTTTCGTGTACTAATTTTCTTTCACTTTTTCTTACTTTCTCCCCGACCCCCACCCCTATCACGTATATCTGTCTCTCTCTATCTCTTTCCCACTGAAGTGTACTCTCTCTTAGAATGGCACATTCGCAGATATTTTAATTCGGTATCTCCCTTATATTCACCCACGTATTTTACATACACACAGGCTTAGCTATTTCAATTGATAATACAAATAACAACAATGTAGAGGAATGTTGAAAAATCTGCAAATACAAAGAGTATAAAAGTATGTACAAACCCCTACAGAATTGGATGAAGGATATTTGTTTCGGTATGCAAATATCTCCCCCCCCCCTCCCCCTGTGAAATAATCATTAGTTTCAGTCACGAGTGAGATACTTTTTGGCATCCATTCAAAAGCACTATATTTTCTTTTTACTATATCCTTTTTATAAGAATCTTTAATTGCGTAGCCCGACAAGAGTAAGACAGGAAAGAGGATGGGCTGGTCGAGTTGACTCAATGCCGTAAACTGGTAACATGCACTTCCATCATTAGCCTTGCGCCGTGGGCACTTTCGTGACGGAAGAGGCTTTTTCGCCCCCAATTCCCACCCAAGAAAAACACAGTTCATCACGTGTTGACCTATAGCTGTAAACAAAATGTGAAATTAGGAACTTCGTGAATATTAGTTTTTCTCAAGTCTGGTTTATTTATTTCCTCGATCAAATCGATCGCCCAAACACAACAGCTTAGTTTCGAAAGTGACGAGGAGAGGACTTTGTACTTAACCAAATGGAACTGACTGTTCTATTCCCAATTTACAATTTCAAATCACAGCAATAGTCACCGTCTGCCTCCTCCAAATTCCAATTTTAATTTAAAATAAATTATCTACTACCAGTAACAGACGCAGTTGTCTTGCCAGTTGACGTCACAAGACAGTATTTATTAATCAGCAGAGAAACTGACATGCAAAAGCAATTCAGCTAATCCTTTACGCTCGTGACCACAGCGGGTCACAGTGTTTTGAAAACTGTCTTCCACTGATCAAACACTGCGGTGCACTGGAACTCCATGGTAGAGAACACACCACTGCGGGGTTTTTGTTTCAATCCATGTTGAACGTACTGTAATGTTAGTTAGAAGAAACCAAATGAAGTTAAAAGATTAAATAAAAAAAGACAACTCATTTATGTAAATATCTATGTGCAAAAAACAAACTTATTTATGTTAATATCTATGTGCAATGTATTATGTTTCTATTGTTTATCGCTTGTTAAAAGTTGAAACACTTGAATGAAATAAAATAAATCAAAGCCAATGTTCTTGTTGCTCTGTTGTCAATGAAGACAAGTAATTAATTGTACACGCCCACTCATAAATAGTTCCTCTATAAATAGACAGTACTAATCTAAATTTAGCATCAATAACTGGGGTATTAATTGACCAGTCTCATATGGGGACTGTACACGTAATGAAAACTTCACATTTGCTCTATAAATTCTCAAGTCAACAGTTGTGTATTTTATAGTATTTCTGTGTGTACTAAGGCGTACTGCACGTCTTTGGTGCACATGTTTTCAACTGCTGTAACCCTGCTTGAGCGGAGCTTGAACAGAGTTAGAATGTTGAGGAGCTGACAGTTGCACGTCGATGCTCGGTGGTTCTTTCCGGGTACTCCGTCTTCCTCCACCCGTAAAACTGTCATGGTCACGATTAGCCATTGTGCATATGTATGTGACCTTAAACCCCAATAAATAAATAGTATTTATGTGTTACTGACTGATTCGAGAGTCTCGTTGTGTGAAAGGACTGATTTTAACCATTAACCAAGTTCAGACTCCATTTTAAAGAATGCCTCGAGATATTTTTTATTAGGAGTCTGAATGGTAAGTTCAAACTTAGCATTTTCTCCAACAATTATTGTTTTTAATCAGTAATCGTGTTGTAACAAATTTTGGCATGCAGAAGCCATGTTGAAATGACAGCAGTGTGCCATTCAGACCACCTCAACGAAATTCACAGTCCCGTCAGTGACGGCACAGGTTCTGTCCTGGTTGATTGGGAAATTTGCTGTGACAGCACAAAACTGTGCTGTGTATGAATCAACCAGGCTCCTATGGACCTGGGACCAACACCAAATGAGTAGATAATAAATTGTGGTTCAAAATATGGGTCTAGGTCTCAGAGGTCACCCAGAGATCATTGAGTGCATTTTTAATAATTAAAAACATTTTTTGCATCCCGAATGCATTCCTGAAGTTCATACAATAAAAAAAGTGGGTCGTGCTCATATCGCAAGCATGGCATGACCTACTGACCTGGGGCCAACACCAAATGCGTAGCAACTCAATGGCACTTCAAAATATGGATCAAAGGACACTGGTCATGCAGACGTCACTGAGTGCATTTTTCCAATTTAGCACTATGTTAAAAAATCATATTTTATGACCATATTATGTATTTCCAAAATTCATAAATGTATTTTTACCCTAAAAAAAGTGGATTAGACCAAACATTTTGAAAATAAGTCACACTCTCAGCTCAAGCAAGGCATGACCTATAGACTTGTGACCAACACCAAATGAGTCGGAATGCAATGGAGGTTCAATGTATGGGTCAAGAATTGCTAGAAATCAGAATTTTTACCCTCTAATGCATTTCCGAAGTTCATACATGTATTTCTACACTCAAAAAAAAATGGGCAGAGCCTATAATTTTGAAAGTGGGTCACACTCATATCTCAAGTATGGTATAACCTGTGGCTTGGTACCAACGCCAAATGAGTCAAAATGTGCAGGAGGTTCAAAGTATGACATTATCAACTTAGAACCTTTGAAAATCAAATTGAAACTCATTGGAGGTTCAAAAGATGTGCCAAGGTTTTTTGATTCACCCTATGGTTATTGATTGCATTCAGCAGCGATATTGGTAATAAAAATTTAGATCCTTTTTAAGTTTTTCATTTCTAATAGATAACAGAATGTCAATGTCCACAATTTACTTGAATGCAGCAATAGTGAGATAATTATGACTCAAATCCCATACTTGCACCATAAAACCAAGGTGAGGTGCAGTGTCACTTTCATTTGTAATTGGCACTGGCCGATTTTAGTCTTTACACTGTGTAAAGGGATAAAATATCATTTACTTCTTGTAGTAGCTGGAAGCTAAGAAGGTTGTTTTGCTTCTTCTGTGAGAAATTGGGAATGAAATGATACAAAAGAAAAAGACCGAAATAGTTGATTTATCACATCTTTTTATATCATATAAAATATATCTAACAACTGAAAAATACAATCAACAAATCTGTTACATATTGTGTACAGAACATAATAATTCCAAAAATAAAACATCACATGATGAGCTTATACCTTTTAGGAAGTAAAATATCACATAATTATATTATTTATTATATGTATATTATATGACCGTAGGAAATTCCAACAAATATTTTTCAGTATCTGTTGTTATAATACGTTTTGATGATCAATGTCACTGCATATTTTTGACATTTCGTGTTTTTTTTATTAAAAATATAACTTTGTAATGCCTATAACTAGTTTTTTGAGTAGGTGTCTTATTCCTGACTGTCCACAAACTTACATTTCCTTGCTTTCATTCATTAGATAATTTTGATATTCAAAAACAGTAGGTATCCTCTATATGATAACTGCATATCTGGTAAAATAGAAGATACTAATTTGTTGAAGTGGACAGCAGAATGCCTTTATTGTGGTTGAACCCAATGTCCATGAAACTTTGCTTGTGCTTTTCAAAATAATATTATTGGATTATGATTTGTCGGGTACAGGGTTAGAAGTGGTTACAAATAGTGTTGGACAGTATTGAGGAAAAAAAACTACTGTAGTATTCTATGAAAAAAACATTGTACAGTACAGCTGCCGTGGACTGGTCGTAATTCACACATGGGCAGTGATGTCCGCAGATGCATTTACCAGGTAATAAAATCATCAGAAAAATTTTAATTAAGGCCTAAAAAATCTGTTTCTTTGCCCTACCACATGGCCTTTTTGGCTGCCGCATACTCTCTTTTTATAACCAATGCAAACTAAAGAAACTAAAAATTAAATGGTTTATGTCTGATATTTTAACCAAGTTAAAATTGATAAAGTTGTCCCTTGAGTGCAACAAGGCTTTGCAATGCTTTAGCATTGCAAAGCCTTTTTGGACTCAAGGGACGAAATTCACCACCACCCATGCTACTCTGTAAATTATGATACCCAAAACATAAAACAAACCAAGAACATGAAATCTCGATGCCAAAGAAATAATTACAAAAATATTAAAAAAAAATTAAAAACTTTTTTTTTCTTGTTAGTGTTTGGAATCTAATATTATTGTGTCCATGGAAATATTGACCACCCAAGGAAAGTGACCAGTCCACAGCAGCCATACTGTATATGTCATTACAATTTTCAACACCATAATTCACTGAGTGTCATTTGGACTACACCTTAAATAGCATATCAAACACTGGAAAAATCCCACAAATAGTGGTTACTTTTGACATGTGTGTCATAAACAGACTCAGACGGCCATTCTACTGGAAATTTGAGCAACCATTTTAAAAAAAAAAGTAATTATTTCCACATATCTGGGCATATGACCATCATGTCAGATTTTCATTCAATCTAGGATATGAGTTGAATGTGAAATCAAAAGTGACGATAAATGGTATAAGGTACAAAAACAGTGAAACTGAATGTTTTTAGCTCAACTGGATATCAAGTATTTAGCTCAACTTGACAATGTCAGGTATGAGCTATTGGGATGGGTTGCGATCCATTGTCCATCCATACGTAGATACATTCATATATCTGTACGTCTGTCCATCCACAATTCCTTTAGCACCACTGGTCAGTTTCAAATTTAACACATGGCTTTGGGGTAATGTCCAGATGGGAGGTATCAAATTTTTCCAAATTTCATTGAAAAGTTAAAAAATTTATAGTAATTTCTATATTTTTTATACTTACCAATGACCCAGACATAGCTGGTGCTAACTCTTAAAATATAGGGCCAAACACAAATTTTGCCCCCCAATCCCCAAAATTTGCATCTAAAACCAAAGAAAACATGTCCTGAATGGCCCTCCACACTTCACCTCTACTGCGCATGCGCAGTGTCAAGGACGTTCCGAAATTGGCGCCATTAATCATTCTAATAACCAGTGCCTGGTAAGCGCTATGTACTCAGCGGGGAGGCAAGAGTTCCCAACTCCTGGGAGGGCCATCCCCGTCTGGGTCATTGGTAAGTATAAAAAATATAGAAATTACTATAAATTTTTTAACATTTTTATTCTGTACCAATGACCCAGACATAGCTGAATAGTAAAAAGGCTGGAGGGCCAAGGACATAGAGCAAGATGGAATACGCTCAATAATATAAAATAGAGTCATCCCCTCTAGGGAAAAAGAAGTAATAGGCCTTACATGTATCTTTCTTATTTATGATAAATTAGAAAGATACAACACCTTCCAAAATTGAGCATCATACATCCATGTACTCTATTAATATCCAATATAATCTTATACTAATAATTTTTAAAGTAAGCCAATAAATAAAGTAAGTCTAGAGAATAGAGACTCTTATACTCCTTAAAAGTGTCTGAGGATTGCATAATCATGTCCGTTGACACGTGCTATATTCAAAAGCTATACTTTAAAAACTAAGACTTGAATGAATTTTTAAAACATAAACTTCTCACTAAACAACCATCCCAATAACAGCTCAGAATTACTAACTCCGGAGGAGGTATCCCCTTGTTTTCATAGTAAAACAGGTGACCCAAGGGAACACCCTCCCCCCCCCCCCCTTTTTCTTGCCCTGGGTCAAATAGCCCAGAGCGAAGAGGGCAGCAGAACGGAGTCACTGCCGAAACAGACAGCCTACCTAGCTATATAGCAACTGTTAAGTGAATGACATTCTGAGCAGTAGATAATAGACCTAACAATAGAGGCCTCCAGAAATGGACTCGATATTTCTGAGATAAAAATTCATGAATGTGTATGGCTGAGCGCAATGAGCAGCCTTCAAAAATCTATAATAGCGACACAATAAATGTAAGCCCAAGATGTAGAAGAACTCTTACTTCATGAGCCGAAATCTTAAGCACAACTGCTGAGTCAATGATATACCATAAGCAGTACCGATAGTTAATTGAATCCATTAGCAATAGAATGGAGCGTAACGTCCTTCTATTAGGCATCAAAGACAGAAGAAGCTTATGCCCGTAGTAATAAACAGATATCTGTTTATAAATACATAAACTCTAACCGGACAGAGTAAAGGCCTATGCCCGTACGAAGACGGAAGGACCTTAATAACAATAGGTTCCGAATATTAGGAGCCTAACTCTTATGCAAAAATCCAACCTAAATAGTAAAGGAAGTAGTGATTCCGAAACTACGAAAGTGAAAATCATCCATCGATAGTGCATGAAACTCACTGACTCTTCAGTAAAAGAGAAGCCAACAGAATTACTGTCTAAAAGGTCAGAATTTAAAAACTACTGTTTCCAGAGGCTCAAATGATTACTTAGCTAAATAAGAACCGAAGTTAAATTCCATATAGGAATTTAATCTAAAGATTCTAAGTCTATTTATCAAAAAGTTACTAACTGACTTAGATAAAGAGACATAAGACTCAATTGTAAACTATCATAGAGTGCATAGGTATGAGGTAACATAAACCTATAACCTTAATAATAACAGGCTGCAGTAGATCTTGTCAAACAAGTATACTAAAAAGTTGCAATGAGTAGTATGGAGGGATCAACAATATGAATATAGTGATCCCTACACCAACGACGGAAGAGCCTCCACTTTAGCCGCATAGAATAGCGAAGAAGAGGATCTCCTATAGTAAGAAATCGCGTCCAAAGCTTGTCCAGTACAATGCTTATAATGCAATACGGACCACACAACGGAATATGTGAAGGTTGCGACCTTGCGGGATGTGATAAAGATGACACGATTTACCCAGCGAAAAAAGATCCTCTCATTGAGGAAGATTTCGCATTAAGTCCCACAGTAGACATCAGAGTAAATTTCCCACGGTGTCTGTGAAGAAAGAGATGCTATCAACAGAAATGTATTGTGGTTGTTTATCTCAGCAATACCTGCTGAAACAACAGTGCCAGAGGAAACGCGTATCCTATCATTCCGTCCTATTAGATCAATAGAGCGTTAACAACATTAGCTCAGAGATCCGGACAAGCCAACACATACGTCTGCAATTGATTAGCAAGCTGTGTCGTAAATAAATCATCATTGGGCGCTCCCATAGATAGCAAATCTGATTGAATACTTGTTTGTTGAGAGTCCATTCTGACGGCAACAAGCGACCCCTAAGTGAACGGGAGTCCGGTAAAACAATCAGACGACCCGGAATATGACGGACCGAAACAGAACTTGATGTACTATAACCAACAGGCGGATTCTTTCCATTAAATTGAATAACGGAAACGAATGAGTGCCTCCCTGGTTCCGGAGATACGCCACTACTGTCGAATTAACGGACAGGATTTGGACATGCGTTTCTGAAAAATGTTCATGCAATGACATAAAGCAAGCCTAAAAAACATTATTCCGCGGAAGATAATTGCTTGCTTAGAGACTGCGGAACCCAAAGATCCTGGCACTTCGAATCCGTTGGGATCAATATTATATCCCAATCTGTTTGACTGGCAACCGTCATAACTATAACACTCGGATCCGGCAACTGCAGTGGCACTCTCTGAGTCAACCACCGAATGTTTGCCCCAGTCTGAATCTCTTGTAACACTAGATAGACAAGAGAACGTGTAAATCGAGCAATTCATGGATTGCTGAAAAGTTGCCGTCGAAGAGAGGCTTCTCCGAGAACGAAGCGACTCTGAGAGAGTTCTTCACCTTACTATCCACGCGCGTGGATGTAGCTAGGGCTGCGTCACGTCTAACCAACTCCAATCAGCCACTGAAGGGCGGAGTTATACGTGAACAAACTACTGCCCTCAAAAGAAATCACATTGAGAATAATATCCCGTAAATCTTTTCTTGAAGACGTAATGATAATGCCTCAGTAAGGTGGATTACGTATGATAAAGCGTCTAAGTTAAGTCTACTAGACATCATTGTCGTTTCCAACATTGTGGTTGGAAAAGACATAGACGGCGAAAAAGAATATTTCCAGTCTTTAACCACGCCGTCTAGACGCATATGAACTCTCGGTATGCCCTGCTCTGCCAAAATAAATTATTCGTATAAATGATAAAACGGCAGAAATGAGCAACGTGGACAAGAAACTAAACTATCATGCTTGGTAGCAGGCTTATCTGCATATATAGCGTCGAAAAATAAAACACATGTTGTAAGGACATTATTGGACTGCGTCGGTAAGTCAGGGACAATGTCCCTGAACCGATCCAAAATTCCGTGTCCAATGACGCTATAAGTCTCTTATCCAACATCGCAGCAATGTAGTCCGAAATAACAATCACTGGAAGATAATGCTGGAAGATATGAATGGCAGCTTCCGATGCTACGAAAGGGAAAACTCGAAATCTTTCGAATCCCATTTGCCATTCTGTCGGACCCTGTAAAGCGTTCGGTCGTCCGTACCTGATGCAACCGCGGACCGCACCGACCCAGCGCCGTCAGATAATTCCTGATTCGAGTAAGAAACTGTCGATTGCTGGGATGCTGCGAAAGAACTGTGCTAACTCGGATAGCACGTCCGTCACTGAGGCCTGAGGAGAAGCGGTCCTACAATGCATTGCCGCTGGAAGCTCCGTGATCGTTACCCCGTGCATACTACCAATATGCGAGCGAACGGAATGTATAGGCCTCGTGTCCCTTGGCTACCGGATGGCGTGACCTATTCGCCGTGGAATCACTGAATGACGAAACTGATCGGATACTCGAGGTCACGTAGCCAATGTTTCTTATCCGGCATCACAGCATTCTGGTCCGACGAAAGAAGCTGTAGAAGATCAAGTCAGATGACATACACAACAGCATATGTTGTTCCGAAAGGGAAAGCTCGGAATCCTCCAAATCCCTTTCGGTATCCCGTCGGACCGGATGAAATTTTCGGACGTCCGTACCCGCTTCCGCGGAGCGTCCCGACCCAGCATCGTCAGATAAAAAATATGCGACAGATTCAGTTGATGCTGGGATGCTGCGATAAACTGTGCTATTTAGGAAAGCATGTCCGTTCCCGAGGCCTGTGCAGTAGCGGTCTTACGATGCATTGCCGCCAGAAGCTCCGTGTACGTTGACTCCCGCACACTTCCTATGCGAACGTCCGGAGTCTGCAGGCCTCGTGTCCCTGGCTACCGGATGGTGTGACCTGGTCGCCGATGATTCTCTGACTGGCAAAGCTGACTGGATATCCGAGGTCACGTAGCCAAGAGCGGTCGTGTGTGCTACCATGAGAATGAGGAAGCCTTATTGACAGTCTACTCTGGACTGACTATATGTCGGAGCGTCCCGAGCGACGGACGTATGCTCCGAATGCGAAACATTTTGTACCACAACATTTGGGGCCAGATGTTGTTGTACGAGAGAGGGGCCTCTCTCGCTCGCCGTCCGGATGGACCAGAACGAGCTATGAACCGGACTAAAAGGCTTCCTCCGTTCTCCCTCTAATCCGCCGTCACTGGGTGTGCATTTGGTTGATTTATAGTGCTCGCATCACCCCAAAACTCCTTCTAGACCGCAACGGACGAACCCGGCTGCCGAACCATTCGATGAATGGACGCTACACCGGGCGAGCTAGCGGACGTCAAAGGCCGTCGAACCTACTAGGGTACTCTTAGGCAATTGGCGTATTTACATGAGCACTTTTCCGCTAGCCCTTCATTAATTGTGATGACGGAGGCACACTGTTGGAAGACATCACAGATACATCACCCTAATCTTGATCGTCTGAAAAAGAAATTGATAAAGTAGAGTGACCCTGCGGGGAAAGGACCGGAGTGTCCAATTCCCCACTAACATACCGTGACATACGCTTCCCATGTTGTCATCGAAATCATACGATACAGAACAGGAGTTAATGCGAGTACACTGACCACATATAGAATGATTATAAAAGTCAGAGGAACACTTCCTCTTATTACAATTGATCAAAATCCTTTCAATGTGAAAAGAAAACAAGTCCTGGTACTCGCACTAACCCCTGGCAATCAAAATACATAATAATAATATGATCCATTAATATAGAAAAAATAATTGAAATCAAAATATTTTGAAAAAATATTTTTTCAGAATAGCCCAAGTTTCTGAAAAGTAACGTTGAGCCCCAATGGATCCCAAGCCTAAGTGTGGACAAAAAGTTTAAAAATATTTTAAACAATTTATTCAACACTTACGAACAATAATAATGTATCTAGTTATGATTAAAATAACATCAAGATATTATTTTCAAGAAATCCCCCCCTCACACAGAGGGCTGTTGTAAATGTAAACAATGAATGTAAAAACACTAAAATAAGACTCCAGGCACCCAGGCCCGGAATCAGTTACCAAAAATACACTATCTGATGCAAAACAGAGACTTCCAGGGAAGAAACTGCAGAACATCAGATGGTAGATGCAGAACACAACGCCTAACCACCCGTAGGTAAAGACGTAAACATGGGGAAAAGAACAGAATTCATTCTGTTATTCAGCTAAAACTCCCAAGAAAATTTAGTAATAATAATTACAAAAACTATGCCAAAAGCATGGGAGAATAGCAAGGGGGGACTTAAAGGACAGGGAGAGAGGAAAACACTAAAAAATCAGTGTAACTAAATAATCAGAATGACAACAAAATGGCTGCTGCCTCGAAAATAGGTAACTTAACATAATTTCATTAAAAAATTTTAAGTTACAGCCCTGATAATATTCTGTCACACATTTTTCCTCTCCTCCTTCTCTATCCTCCTTAGAATCACCATTTCACTAATATTTATGTGTCTGGCATCATTTAAACTGAGATTTACAAGCACAAAGATCAGTCAGATGTTAACTGATGAAGGGCCAAACTTAGAATGATTAATGGCGCCAATTTCGGAACGTCCTTGACACTGCGCATGCGCAGTAGAGGTGAAGTGTGGAGGGCCATTCAGGACATGTTTTCTTTGGTTTTAGATGCAAATTTTGGGGATTGGGGGGCAAAATTTGTGTTTGGCCCTATATTTTAAGAGTTAGCACCAGCTATGTCTGGGTCATTGGTACAGTATAAAAATATATGGCTGATGGCAGCCATCTTGGATTTGTAAAATTAATTGTCAACAATTCCATTAGCACACCCTGCAGGCAGCATCTCTCAACGGATCTTTTTCAAATTACATATGTAGCTTTGGTGTGATTTCTAGATTGGAGCTATCAAATTGTTCTGAATTCCACTGAAAAACATGGCCGGCAGTGGCCATCTTGGATTTGGCATATAAATTGTCAATGATTCCATTAGTACACCCTACAGGCCGCATCCCTCACCCGATCTTTTTCAAATTTCATATGCAGCTTTGGAGTGAAGTCTAGATTGGAACTACTGGAGTTCTTTCAAATGTTTTCGAAAAACGGCATATAAATAGTTATCAATTCTTTTAGAACACATATCTCACTCAGTCTTTTTCAGTTCTCTTATGTGACTTTCGGGTGATGTCTAGATGTGAGCTATCATGGTTTTTTTTATTTTGTTAAAAAACATGACCACCAGCAGACATCTCAGATTTTGCTTTTATATTTTCTACAATTTCTATAGCGCATCGTACAGGCCACATCTCTCATCCGATCTTTTTCAAATTTCAATGATCTCAAACTTTATTGAAAATATGTCCACAGAGGTAACTGACTCAAACACATCTATATCTTGCCAGGCAGGCATTAAATGACAGGCTTTATGAACTGTACTTACAAGTTTGGAAATATATTTCTCTCGCTCAAGAGTGTGTAACATCAATTTTTGCTTTCCCCCACCCCATCCATCTCTTATCACAAGTGGTAACTAAAGCATGTGATGGCATGTGCCATGCAGAGCTTGCATGTTTCCTTTCAGCGGTTAGAGAAGTGAGAGATAACTCTCTGGGCCACATAATTTTAAGTGAATTTCCATTAGCGAGATGTATGTGATGTTCAAAACAAGAGAAGCGAGTCCAACCTTAACTGCTGTTATCGAACATAATGGCCACCATCTTGTCCTCACTGAGACACCATGATGAAATGATTTGATACATCCCATGAACAAGTTTTGCAGGTGCGTTCCTCAGGTGTAATAATAATAACAAGTTACTTGTACAGTGCAGCTCATATAAAAATACAGAGCTGTACTTAACAATCACATATTAAAATCATACTGTGAATTGTTCAAAATGCTTTATAAAAAAAGGAGAGTTTTGAGGTGCGCTTTGAAGGTTTGAAAATTAATAGTATTTTTGATTTTCTCATCCAAGTTATGCTAAGCTACTCCTGGAAACCTCCTTCCACAATATTTTGCACCTTTAGGTTTTTTCACATATAATATGAATTTCTTTACAAGACCTTAAAAGTTCTAGTGATTGTGTGAATTGGGACCATACTTATAAGACAGTTTATAAGTACTTTGAATGCCGAGTCCAGTTGGAGTCTACGAATGAACAGTGAAGCTCCTGAAAGACTCTCATAGAAGACTTGACCACATGTCAGTTGTGTGCAGCAAAATAATGCTTATTTCGTAAACAGGCAATGACATCATCCATTGTCTTGTGGGGTAATGGTGTCATTTCCTCTTGAAAATAATACTTTCTATTTGACAATCTGAATTCCATCTTTTTCAAAAGAATAAAGCTGAAGCATCTGTTTATTTAAACAACAAGTAGCTGATTGAGGATTTTCCATTCCCTCCATGCTCAAAAAGATTTACCTGCGCAAAACTCTCGGCAATAGATGGTTGGGTTGTAAAAAGCTTCCAGTCTCTAGAAAAACTTCCCAAGGATCAGTGTTTGGTACAGGTATTATTTCAGTGGTTAAAAAAATTGCAACTCAACAGACTGACAAATACTGCACTTGTTCAGTACACATTTTGACCAAAATTAGAAAACAGTTGTCTGAATATGTTATTCCAGGACTTTCCATGACTTTTTCCATGAAGGTCCGATTTTTAAGCACTCCCAAGGGCCTGGAATTTCAGTTTTAAAAGTCAAGGACTTTTAAACAATTTCAAGGACAGATATGCAGAAATCTTAACCCTTTACCCAACGTAATGGCCAAAACCGGCCAGCGCTATTCTCAAATATCGCCAATTAATTTTCAAAATATTTTCATTTTTTGTCTCAAAAACATAGGTTATGACCCCTCATTGGAACGAGCTCATCGAGCTCGTTCCAACGAGGGGTCATAACCTATGTTTTTGAGACAAAAAATGAAAAAAATTAGTTCAAGAATTTTTTTTGCAAGTGTCGTCTGCTTTTCATGTTAGGTAAAGGGTTAAAAAGGAATGTCCAAATGCAGAGCTATTGGGCAAGAAGAGAAAGAGATAAACTTTTACCTTTATGGGTTTAGACTAATGCAGTATGATACATGTAATGTAACAAGAGGCCCCAAGGGGCCTTAATTGCTCACCGGGCAAAGTGATTCAAACAAAGTGGTTCAAAGAAGTATTTGGGGTCACATTCATTTAGACATGGTTCATCAACACTACAAAGGAATGAAGTCATGAGAGACAAATTTTATGGAACTAGGGACATGGCTTGAACAAACTTGAATCCTACCCCCTAAGGATGCTGCATACCAAATATCAAAAGCATTCATCTGCTGGATCTGAAGAAGAAGATTTTTAAAGAAAATTCCTCATTTTGAACTAAGTTATCATTCGGGTTCCCATAGTGAGCCCAAATATGAACCCAGGGACTTTGCTTGAACAGAGTTGAATCTCACCCTCTGAGGATGCTGCATACCAAATATCAAAACATTCTGACTGCTGAATCTGAAGAAGACTTTTAATGAAAAATTCCTCATATTGACTAAGTTATAATTCGGGCTCCCACAGGGAGCCCAAATATGGGCCCAGGGACTTGGCTTTAACAAACTTGAATCTCACCCCCCTAAGGATGCTACACACCACATATCAAAACATTCCGACTGCTGGATCTGAAGAAGAAGATTTTTAAAGAAAATTCCTCATTTCGAACTAAGTTACAATTCAAGCTCCCACAGTGAGCCCAAATATGGACCTAGGGATATGGCTTGAACAAACTTGAATCTCACCCTCCTAAGGATGCTGCATACCAAATATCAAAACATTCTGACTGCTGGATCTGAAGAAGAAGATTTTTAAAGAAAATTCCTCATTTTGAACTAAGTTATAATTCGGGCTACCACACTGATCCCAAATATGAACCCAGGGGCTTGGCTTGAACAAACTTGAATCTCACCCCCCTAAGCATGCTGCATACCCAATATCAAAAGATTCTGCCTGCTGGATCTTGAGAAGAAGATTTTTAAAGAAATTTGCCTGAAATGCACTAAGTTCAAATTTGGGCTCCTATACTGAGCCCAAATATGAACCCAGGGGGCTGATTTGAACAAATTTGAATCAGATCCACCCCCACAATGTTGCATACCAAATATCAAAAGATTCTGCCTGCTGGATCTGGAGAAGATTTTTTAAGAAATTTGCCTGAAATGCACTAAGTTCGAATTCGAGCTTCTATAGTGAGCCCAAATATGAATCCAGGGGGCCGATTTGAACAAACTTGAATCAGATCCACCCCACAATGTTGCATACCAAATATCAAAAGATTCTGCCTGCTGGATCTTGAGAAGAAGAGTTTTGAAGAAATTTGCCTGAAATGCTCTAAGTTCGAATTCGGGCTTCTATACTGAGCCCAAATGTAAATCCAGGTGGCCGATTTGAACAAACTTGAATCAGATCCAACCCACAATGTTGCATACCAAATATCAAAAGATTCTGCCTGCTGGATCTGGAGAAGAAGATTTTTTAAGAAATTTGCCTGAAATGCACTAAGTTCGAATTTGGGCTTCTACAGTGAGCCCAAATATGAATCCAGGGGGCCGATTTGAACAAACTTGAATCAGATCCATACCAAGATGCTGCATACCAAGTATCAAAAGATTCTGCCCATTGGTTCTGGAGAAGAAGATTTTTTAATAATTTTTCTATAATTCATACGGTGCTATCAGAGTTATGCCCCATAGAGAGCCCCCATGGGACGTGGCCATTTCATTTGAACAAACATGAATTGCCATATAGTAATAAACATCCACATGAAGTTTCGTGAAAATCGGACCAGTGGTTTCAGAGGAGAAGTCGTTTGAAAAATGTTCACGACGACAGATGGCGACGGACGACGGCCGGCCGGCAGGCAGGCCGGTGATAAGTTAAGCTCGCTTCGGTGAGCTAATAAAAATCTATCACAATAAGTTTTTTCTCATGTATCATGGCACTATCAGATAACCTATAACTTCTCATGACCACTGTACCATGCATTCACTTTCTACAAAATAAATATCCTGCTACAAGGTTTGCTGAGTGGGCGGCCATTAAATCAGACAATGTGACATTATTGCACAATGACTTGAACTTTGTACACCTAAGCACCAATCAAAAATCATTGACTGCACAAATATTTTGAATCTTCTTTCATCTATACTCATCAGATCAAACTAACATTGGATGTGGATTCAAAACAATCTGTTCATAAGTCATGCATCATAGAACTTCATACACATTTTTTACACATAAGTTCCCTTTAAGCATTCAGAAAGACAATCTTAAAAAAATTGATAACTAACATTGTGAGGGCTGTTTTCTTCAAACCTGCCACCTTCCAAACTGTGGACTAAGTGGTAGATGAAACCATTATAAATCTTGATGAGCCTTTGAGAATGTGTCCTGCATTGATGACATGTTGAGAAGAAACAATTCAAACATCAGTTATGTTGATACTTCCGTTACTCCTTTGCATCACTGACTCCTCCTGCTGTAATGGCAAAAGTGGCTTCATTCTCAGGAAGATCTGGACTGAAAATAAAATGTTCACCACCAGTAAGGCCTCATAAAGTAGATTTTCTGTTTCTCAGACCATTTTTTGTAAAATTGCATGTGGGCGGGTGGTTTTTTTATTTTATTTTTTGTAATTATTTCTTTGCCATCAAAAGTTCGTTTTCTTGGTTGTTTTATGTCTTAGACCTCATAATCTACAGTCCAGAACAGCATGGTGGTGGTGTATTTCTTCTCTTGAGTGCGAGAAGGCTTTGCAATGCTGAAGCATTGCAAAGCCTCCCTGCACTCAAGGGACCAATTTATCAATTTTATTTATTTGGGTAAAATATCAGACATAAACCATTGAATTTTTATTTTTTTAAGTTTGCATTGGTTATAAAAAGATAGCATGCGGTAGCCAAAAGGACTCATGCTGGAGAGCCTGAAAAACAGATTTTTAACTTTTTTAGGCCTAAACTAAAGTGGTAGCCAAAAGGACCCATGTGGGAGAGTCTGAGAAACAGATTTTTAACTTTTTTAGGCCTAAACTATTGTATTAAAATACACTTCTTTCTCATTAACCAGATTCAAACAAGGCATAAAAAGAAATTTATGACACAAGGCAAGTGACCAAAAAGTTAAATATACAAATACCTTGTACACATCATCACAGCATGGTATATAGTATCAAATATTAGTACTGCTTTAAAAATCTGTATTAAAGCTATTAAAAAAAAATTCTTGTTTCTTAGGCACCTCCCTCGTCATAGAAAATCTGCCTCATCACCTTTTTTTCATCTGGAAATCTCTTCTATGACACAATTTTGCACCAACTAACCAACTATATCTTGTTTATCAGAGCTCACAGAGCTCTGTCAAAACGATTATAGTTGGTTAAACTTTCAACTCCATTATGGGAAATTTTCACTGATGAAAACATTGGTTTGCCACATAATAGTGTAAGTAGGTATATTTCTGATTCCAACTATTTTCAGAATTGATTTGTGAATAAACAAAAAACAAGTGCAATGCTAAGGGTGGCTATACCCCCTACCTACCTACCCCCCCCCCCTCCCATTGCCAAGCATGAGTTTCTAGTCATCTATCTTTGTTGATATTTAATTAATGAATATCTTATCTTACATGGGTCACTAATGCCCTCACTTTATGAAAAATTATATTTAGGTTTACAAAAGTCCAAAAAGGGGACATAACTCAGATAAAAATAATCACACCACACTCAAAATCAAACCCATCAGGTACATTGTCTACAGTAAGCTATATTCCAAGTTTGATTGAAATCGGACACCTGTAACTCAAGTTACCATCCGGAAACTAATATCAACATGTCTTCTAAGTTGGAAATGGGCCATAACTCTGCCAAAAAATATCGGACCAAGCCCAAAATCAATCCCAACCTGCATTATTTGGTTATAAACCTATGTATAAAATTTTGTTTCATTTTGTTCAGTCAAACTAAAGTTATTGTCCAGAAACCAATATCAACATGTCTCCTAAGTCAGAAAAGGTCCATAACCCTGTCCCAAAATATCGGACCACGTCCACTATCAAACCCAACCTGTATTATGTGGTTGGTATAAACCTATGTAAAAAATTTTTTGTTTTATTTCAGCCAAACTAAAGTTATCATCCGGAAACCATATTTTGGACGGACGTACATCTGTCCGGGCCAACATTGGGGGTTTAGGGGATATTATTATTAGGGGCTACCTCCAAATTAAGGTAGTGCTAGTGTTAGGGGTGGGGTGGGGTTAGGGTTAGCCCCAGTGTAGGGCTTACAGTTGGGGAGGGTTAGGTCCTGGGGGGGTAGGGTTGGGGTCAGGGGGGGGTAGTTTTAGTAACCCCTAAACCGAAAAATAGCTCCTAATCCTATTGGTTTGGCTAGGGTGGGGTTGGGTCAGGGGTGGGGTGGGGTGGGGGTTAGGGTTAGCCCCAGAGTAGGGCTTAAGGTTGGGGGGTTAGGTCCCAGGGGTGGGGGGGAGTTAGGGTCTGGGGTCGGCTTTTAGGGTTTAGGGTCAGGGTGGGGTAGGGTTAGGGTTAGGGTGTGGTTTTTGGGTGGAGGGGTGGGGTTCGGGTTAAATATAAGTTCTAGGGTGGAGGGAGTGGGGTTCTGGGTAAAATAAGGTTTTGGACATACAAAATGTTTTTTTTGGTAGCCCATAAACCCGAAATGTTGGAGCGTTCGGATGGACAGATGCACAGACAGATGGACAAAGGTAACACTTAATGCCCCTCGCCAGAATTGTGGGGGCATAAAAAAAGCATCATAACTATCACCATGTCATTCTGTTCCCCTACAGTACCATTAATGAGGATTGTGAAATTTAGGGCCCTCAAACAACTTGATTCTCCAGTTATTGAAAATGCTCAACTTTTTCATCAACTATCACAATCAAACAACCAAGGACAAACCAATTTAACTGAAAATAAAGTAATTAGTCTCTACATATCAAAATCAGTCACTAGAAATGTAATTTTGTGAATAATGAAGCATTTTCTTTCAGAAAATTACTTGAAACCTTATTATAATTCTTCTCAAAATTAGAAGCCACCAACCAAATTAACAAAACCTACCAAGGTATTATTAGTTACAGCTGCTTGTAAACCTATATGAAGGTATCACAGTGCGAAATATTTTCCCATAGGTGACCATAACAATTATGTAAAAAAAAATAGGATTCCATCTCTTAAAATTAGATATTTCAATACCAACATGAAGTACAGACATTCATACAACTTTCTCTGGCCAGAAAATGGGAGGTCATGCAACAAATAAGAGAAAAATTTCAACAAGAAGTGAAGTAACATCCTTGAACCCAATTTTTTTTCTGAGAATTTCCAACAAAAATACACAAATAGTTAACTGCATTTTTTGTGATCTCCACCTGGGGTATTTACTTTGTGTCCCTGGGCAAGGCACTTAATCCCAATTGCCCACATGGGAGCCTGATGGGGGCTGTGTACTAAGGTGAACTACAGGTCGATGGTGCACTTGTCTTCAATCAGTGCTACCCCTGCTTGTGTGGATTTAGTATGTTGGGGAGTCTGACAGTTGCTCACCACTGCTCGGTGGTTCTCTCCAGGAATTCCGGCTTCTGTCTGACATGAGGTGACCCTGGCTGTCAAAAGTGTCATTAAACCCAAATAAATAAATAAATAAATAAATAAATAAATAAATAAATAAATAAATAAATAAATAAATAAATAAATTGCCATGACCACTTTATCATATATGGTGAACATAACTAAATATATGCTTCTATGTGTGGAGGATCAATAAAATTTATAACACAGCTATAACTCAATCATGTGATTAATTGTTGGAAAGTGCTCTCTGAGCACATTCCAATAATCAATCCATTGATAGTGTTAATTTACATATCAGAACATTCAGAAGATCAGAATAAAATATGCAACAGTAGTTGCTATTGGCATGATAAAGATTAACCCATTACCCAACACACATAATGTAAAAATTTATTATATTAGGCCTAAAAAAATTTAAAAAATCTGTTTCTCAGGCCCTCCCGCATGGTCCTTTTGGCTGCTGCATGCTCTCTTTTTATAACCAATTTAAACTTAAAAAAAATAAAAATTAAATGGTTTATGTCTGATATTTTACCCAAGTTAAAAAAATTGATGAATTTGTCCCTTCAGTGCAAGAAGGCTTTGCAATGCTTTACAGAATAGCATGGGTGGAGGTGTATTTCAAGGGATGAAATACACCACCACCCATGCTATTCTGTAGATTATGAGGCCTAAAACTTGAACCAAGAACATGAACTTTTGATGGCAAAAAAGTAATTACTGAAATAAAAAATAAAATAAAAAACCGCTCGCCCGCATGCAATTTCACAAATACTGGCCTGAGAATCAGAAGATCTACTTTGTGTGGCCTTACCTCTTGTTTTTTCAAATTTTTCAAAAAAATTCAACAAAACCATATCACCTGACCAATCATTGAAACAACCCTATTCCAGTGAGGGGTCACATGATATGATTTTGTAAAAATGTTCTGAAAAATTGGGGTTTTTTCAAATGCTAAATTTATAAACTATGCGAATGGGTGCAACAATTCGTTGGGTAAAGGGTTAAAAAGTTACAGATGAATTTCACTAACATACCTGTCATAGATTTTTGCTATTCTAGTTTCTCCCCTTCCTTTTCTCAAACTAATTCTAACAGTTGAAGCATGTGCCAAAATATGACCTCCAATAGGTTTCTTGGGATCTGCTTGAAAGCTAAAATGACAATCAAAATAAGTGCTATAAAACATTACTCACAAGTTCATGCATATGGTAATCTCAAATAAAAATTGGTTGAGTATTAAAAATATATATATTGACACATAAGTTTTTCACCTTATCCATTACTGATCATCCACCTCTTGATCTTCCAAACAATATTGCAATAACGTTTGCATACTGTCAACTGTGAATATACGATACATTTGAAAATAATTTTCAATGAATTACTGAAACACAATAATGGATCACCAGTTCGCTTGAAGATACAATTATAACTTTATCAAAATGACTGGGATCTGTGCACTGTCAAATAAGTTATAACAGATTAAATACCTGTTTCGATTTACTGAGGCCAAACAGGTCAATAAACATGCAGAATTCAGTGACCGTCAGAGAAATTTCTCAACATATTACAAGATTTTTCATTCCATTAATAGTCTTTGCTAAATAACCTAAATGCAATTAACAAGTCAAATTTGTACTGAAGGCATGGTAAATGGTTTTGTGTTTAAAAGTTTTATTCAAGTAACAGGGTTATTAAATTAAGAGATATCCATTTTAGTGGGCGGTACTGTACTATTTACATCCTGACATATTTTGCAATGTGGCTTTTGAAAATATGTTTTACATTTTCAAAGGGCAATGCATGTGTACCTTTTCTGGTGCAGCAATATGATATCAGATCAGCTGTCTTCACAAGTGATCAGTACAAGAAGAGAAGTTGAAGAAATGTTTGATAACATTTTGTTATCAATACAATACAGAATCAAAAATGAAAGTTGTCAAACATCACATATTAACTTCACAGCTTGCTCTGAGAACATGTAATAACAGAAATGGCAGCATTCTTTTTTAAAACAAAAGAGTTTTAATGTGTGATACAGTTCTGTGATCAAAAAGTGGCCTCTTTCTCGATTAGATCACGATGCAGTCATGGCACAATGACTCTGACTTGAGAATTCGTACACAAAAATTTGTGAAATGAAGACCGAATCAAGAAAACAAATAAAAATAGTATCTCATGGTTCAAAGTTCTTGCATTTTGTTTTTGACAAGTTCGATTCTACAGCCCTGTTGTGAGATAATCAAATGCAGAATTTCAACCACTTCTCTGTCTGCTTTTGCGATCACAGTACTTAAGAGATTATTTCAGTATACTTGGTTAGTTTCATATCAGCCAAGATAGCAGCCCAAGGTAACTTCATATAAAAAGGTCGAAGGCTGATGTGAAATTACCGAGGGCTGATATCTCAGCCGACATGAAACTAACCATATAATAACCTCTTTATTAAACCAAAACAAATAATTATGTTTCTCAGATCTGTTACATTTTTCTGGAAGTGTTGCTGTTTCGCATTTTTTTCACAAAGTCTGTAGTTATCTCTTCTCCCACTTCTACGACTTTCTGCTTACGGCTCTGAATCTTAAGTTTGTGTTGAACTCTCTTCTTTCTTCTCTTCCTCCACACACTCCTCACTCGTTGCCATCATTAATTCCTCGCCATTCCAAAACTTAGCTTCAGCCACCTCATTATATAACATATCAGTTTTCTCGATTGTGTTTGATGTGTAATAGTTTTGATGTAAACAAATTGGTTGCACCCAGTAATGACATTGTTTCCAATGTTTTCTTGCCAAAAAGAAATACCTTTAACTGGTAGAGTTCTAAATTATTTCTGGTCATCAAAATTCATTCACATGTCTTTGCCTTGTTACTATTTATGGGAGAGTGCCAACGGGAACTTTCCCATAAAATGTAAAAAGGTAAATCATAACAGACTAAATAATTTCACTTCAAAGTTGATATGAAGAAAATGCACAGAATATGAAGCCTTTAAGTTGTGTACCAGAACTTCAGAATAAAGCCCAAATATGGGCTTCCAGCACTCTAACAGCTGAATGCCAATAAATTTCTAATCTGGAGCTTGGGACACAAAAATATTAAACATCAAATTTGTAACACAAACTGTTCATCTTCTTATCCTTCAATGAGGGACAATGGAACAAAATAATTATCCTAATATTTTCTGAGGAAAGTACAATAATTATAAAACTCCTATTTTCTTTCTACAGAATACCTGAAATATTAGGGAACCTTTCTGTCCAAACAGAACTACTTACGTCATTCCTGCACCAGGATCAGCTGTCATCTGGTTGGTCACAAAAACAGCTATGTTATATTCTGCAAAAAATGGTGATGACAATTTAATACTGACAACTGCATGGTTATAGTATATTCCTGGGAAATTATATCTATTTTAATCTGAAGTTGAAATTTCTTGTTAAAGGTCTCAATTTTTAATACAAATTGAATATTCTTCTCTGAATACACAAGGGTAATTTTTAGTCCACGGCAATCACAAAAATAACAAATAATAATAACAATTTAAGGGAATAACTGATCCTGTACATAGGGCAATGTTTAAAAAGATGATGTAAAAATGGTTCAAATTTAACATGTATGACCCATGAAACTACATCTCATATGTTCAAATTTAATAAGTATGACCCATGAAACTTAGTTCAAACAAACTTGTAAGGAAACATCATTTAAAAGTTCTTGTTGGAAAAGATGTTCATTTGTTTTTCCTTGTATTCCATCATAGGAACAGATGGTTTTGCTACAGTTCCTTGAAATAACCTGTAAAGATGACTGGAATAAAAGCATAACTCAACAAGCCTGGAATATCTGAGAGCATTTACAAAACTGATTCATAAGGTCAAATACAATTGCCACAATATCACCTTGGCAGCTGATAGGGCATTAAGGACAAATAAATAAATACATTTGGTTCTCAAGCAATTAATTTTTCAAATCAATGAGAGGGGGAGGCATTTATTTTTGATCTTTTTTGGATGTAACAAAACAAATATAATTAACAGAAACTATATTTTAATCACACTTTGTTAAAAACATGTGCAAACAAATATACATCAATCTGAAAAGGAAAAAATTTTAAAGTCTCGTGATTTCATACTAATTTTTTTGGAAGACACTGCAAGCAATTGAAAATGCTCAGTAAGGGTGTTCAATTTCCATGAGGGATTTCCTGAGAACCACAACCATTTTTGGGGGAGCCTAAAATCACAATATTGGGTACTTCTGGAAGAAGAACAGAATGCAACATTACCAGATTACTACAAGAAATAGCAGCATTTTTTGAGCACAACGTTTTTGAAAGAACTTGTCTTTTTTGACTCATGTTGACAATATGCCACACACACATGCACAAACTTGTGAGGCAAAGTCATGTACAAACCAACTTAAAATTTGGAGTTTTAAATTCTTCACAAAACAAAACAGTCTGGAAATAAAATAAAAATATTTTCATTTTTAAAATTTGTTAGAAACATTTCTAATGACTAAATATTTAATAACATGCTAAAACCTGGACAATACCAAATGTGAACAAGTCCGTCTACTATGTAACATCCAGGTTACTACAAGCAAAACAGATATTTCATCTCTCACTTCACAATAAAGTTGTTCAACCTCGCCAATCTATACCTGGTTCTGAGAGGCCAGCCAAAACATTATATCAAGTTCTTTGTTTGACCAGATGTCCTTCTCCAATGGTTTTGGAAGAAAACTGCATTTGTCCAAATAAATTAATGTGGAGGTTTGGGAGAGAAGGATGCTATTTCTCCAGATTTCAGAAAGCTGAAACATAGCACCTCAGCTGTCAGTTAAAATATAGTCTTCTGTTGGTCATTGTAATAGATGATGAAAAAGTAAATTGAAAAAGTTGTATCAAATAGAAGTGCACTTGGACCAAAGGTTCATGATGGATTTTTTTTCCAAGCAGCACAAAGGTATGTCATTATGTCAGTCCAAGCTTTTGACTTGATCAAATGTAGTTTGATATCAAACTTCTTACTCAAGTTGACCAAGGTGCTCACATGATAAATCTCAGCATGTCTGATATCAATATGTGAGCTGAGTTTATCATCTACATATTCTATATGTTAATGTTTGGCAATGAATGAGAAAACATAAATATACTGACAGAACCTATGTAGAAAACATTCACAAACTAGGTTAATCAACCCCTCACCAGTCTGATAGAACATTTTCCAAAAAACATTTCCTCTCAGACAATATCTAATACACAAGAGGCCCCATGGAGCCTTAATCGCTCACCGGCCAAAGTGGTTCAAAGAAGTATTTGGGGTCACATTCAGTTAGACATGGTTCATCAACACTACAAAGGAATGAAGTCATGAGAGACAAATTATATGGAACTAGGGACATGGCTTGAACAAACTTACCCCAATTACAAATCTTACCCCCCTCCCCCCCCCCCCCCTAAGGATGCTGCATACCAAATATAAAAAGCATTCATCTGCTGGATCTGAAGAAGATTTTTAAAGAAAATTCCTCATTTAGGAACTAAGTTATCATTCGGGCTCCCACAGTGAGCCCAAATATGAACCCAGGGACTTGGCTTGAACAAACTTGAATCTCACCCCCAAGGATGCTGCATGCCAAATATCAAAACATTCCGACGGCTGAATCTTAAGATAATTTTTAAAGAAACATTTCTCATATTGACTAAGTTATAATTCAGGCTCGGAGCCCAAATATGGACCCAGGGACTTGGCTTTAACAAACTTGAATCTTACCCCCCACCCCCGTCTCCCCCCCCCCACCCCTAAGGATGCAACACACCACATATCAAAACATTCCAACTGCTGGATCTGAAGAAGATGTTTTAAGAAAATTCCTCATTTCGAACTAAGTTACAATTCAAGCTCCCACAGTGAGCCCAAATATGGATCTAGGGACATGGCTTGAACAAACTTGAATCTCACCCCCCTACGGTTGCTGCATACCAAATATCAAAACATTCCGACTGCTGGATCTGAAGAAGAAGATTTTTAAAGAAAATTCCTCATTTTCAACTAAGTTATCATTCAGGCTCCCACAGGGATCCCAGATATGGACCTAGGGACATGGCTTGAACAAACTTGAATCTCACCCCCACAAGGATGCTGCATACCAAATATCAAAACATGCCGACTGCTGGCTCTGAAGAAGATTTTTAAAGAAAATTCATCATTTTGAACTAAGTTATAATTCGGGCTACCACAGTGAGCCCATATATGAACCCTGGGACTTGGCTTGAACAAACTTGAATCGCACCCCCCCTAAGCATGCTGCATACCCAATATCAAAAGATTCTGCCTGCTGGATCTTGAGAAAAAGATTTTTAAAGAAATTTGCCTGAAATGCACTAAATTCAAATTTGGGCTCCTATACTGAGCCCAAATATGAACCCAGGGGGCTGATTTGAACAAACTTGAATCAGATCCACCCCACAATGTTGCATACCAAATATCAAAAGATTCTGCCTGCTGGATCTGGAGAAGATTTTTTAAGAAATTTGCCTGAAATGCACTAAGTTTGAATTCGAGCTTCTATAGTGAGCCCAAATATGAATCCAGCGGGCCGATTTGAACAAACTTGAATCAGATCCACCCCCCAATGTTGCATACCAAATATCAAAAGATTCTGCCTGCTGGATCTGGAGAAGAAGATTTTTTAAGAAATTTGCCTGAAATGCACTAAGTTCGAATTCGGGCTTCTATACTGAGGCCAAATGTGAATCCAGGGGGCCGATTTGCACAAACTTGAATCAGATCCACCCCACAATGTTGCATATATCAAATATCAAAAGATTCTGCCTGCTGGATCTGGAGAAGAAGATTTTTTAAGAAATTTGCCTGATATGCACTAAGTTCGAATTTGGGCTTCTATAGTGAGGCCAAATATGAATCCAGGGGGCCGATTTGAACAAACTTGAATCAGATCCACCCCATAATGCTGTATACCAAATATCAAATGATTCTGCCCACTTGTGCGAGAGAAGAATATTTTTTTAGTAATTTCTCTAATATTCATAGGATGCTATCGGAGTGTAACGGGACATGGTCGAGGGGTTCCAATATCTTTTGTGACCCTGGCAAAACTTATCAAGGGTACACCTCCCTAGACCTCCATGACCCAGAAAAAGGATTCCAGATTCGTTGTTCTTGAAATATGTCTACTAATGAATGTGACTCAAAACAGAAAAGTTAATTTGCTATGGTTTTAATTATTTCAACATAAAAAAAATATATACATAGCACACCTGAATAATGGGAGGTGAGTGAAAGGTCATGATGTGTGAATCAATGTCTGTGCCCAAACTATAATTGATAGGTTGTCTCAAGCCTTAGCAATGGTTACTCAAAACATGACTACAAACTTCCCAAGATTCAATTCAATCCTCCAAAGAAGTAAAAAAAAAAATGAGTTTGTTGAAGCCTGGTATACTACCATTCAGTGTTAGTGTTATACTAAATTATATTCCTTTACTGCCCACAAAAAGTGGGTTTATAAGTACCTAGTATACTACTATTGGTATTATATATTGACGTTACCAAAAAGGTGGGTTTATAGGAACATAGTATACTACTATTTTGATACTTCCTACATGTGGGTTTATAACAACATAGTATACTACTATTTTTAATATTACCAAAAGGTGGATTTACAAGGGCCTGGTATACTACCCTACGATTTTGACATGGACAGTTTTATCTATGAATGAACTGATATTAATCTTGTCTTCAATTTGGAAAAATAATCCCTCTAAACTTTTTATCTAAGCCTACATCGCCATTAATTTAGCTGATAATTTGAAGGGGGAAAACAGTCATCTACTCATCCTAACAACAGAAAATGATTTACTTCGGTAGGGCCAAGAATTTTTACAACATAATTTTGTATTATTGCCAAGCACACTAACCACCCAAAGCCGGGCTTGTAAGCCCTTGTCAGAGAAGGTAAAGCTGGCGAACCTGTTCTTGTGACTTTACCGAAGTGACTTGAAATCACTGTGTGTGTGGATTATATAGCCAAAACAGCCAATAAGATTTGAAGATCCGATTAACTTGTGAGAGATGGGAATCCGTGCATAACAAAATAACAGCTGCCTCTGGATTGGAGCTGCTGATGGACTTGAACCAATAAAATTATGGCTTTTAAAAACATTTTGGTTTACCTCTCAAAATGGTGGCAGTTGTTAGTTTTCACTGACCGATATAGCAACGGGAATTTTTGAAATAAATATTACAAATATTTTTAGTTGTAAGCCAAACTAAGGAATAAATACACTGGATTATTAATTAAAGCATGAATGACAAGTGTGAAATAGAAATTTAGAAAATCTGAAGAAAAAGAACCTGAGACAACCGATAAACAATGACAAACATTGATTCACACAAATCAACCCTGTCACACTCCACCCATCTTAAAACCCCCCTAAAAAATATATATACCCCGTTCTCTTTCTCTGGGAAATATCACAAAAGTCACTTCCACAAACCACACTGTCCCATCATCAGTCACCACCACACGGACATCACGTGCATCCACTGTATCTCTTGACAAATCATGGGATACCGGTGAGAGTACCTTCCTCTTCCTACATTCTTCCTCCCTCTCATCTGTATGGAGATGAGGCTTAGGACACAAAAAGCCTTGTGGATCGATGTACTTCAAGTTCCTCCTCATTACTCATTGTACTAGCTCTACTTTCTGGGTTGCCTCTTCTCCCGTAAGATGGTGGATCCTTATCATGTGACGCTGAATCTCCAAACGTTTAATTCCACAACACTACACCCCTCTACCGCACAGCACCACAAATCAACGGATTCATTATGAAACCTTACATAATGCTGCCGATAGGCTGTCAATGTTCTAAACACATGCTCTGTTTTGCAAGCTGCCACAGGGCAAGACATCCCATCATCTGGCCATTCCACTTTCATGTCATTGTCTAATGACGCCATCTCTCTCTTGCTTACTGCAATCTCTAGAGGTTCCATGTCTGGAATTGTGGAAAATTAATATTCATTTACATCTTTACTTTACAGTCATCACTGTGCTCCATCATATGAGACTAACTTCACAGATTCAACTTGTGCTAGTGCATTTGGTACACATATGCTACACAATTAGCATGACCCAACTCTCCCCTCTGGAGAGGTCAAAATGAACAATGGTACCATTTTGTTCTTACAGACTCACTATACCAAATGCTAAGACCAAATTTGTTTTTATGTTTATTTTTCTTTTAATTAGATTTACCCTAAGATAACAAATAATTTCCACCTACGGAACTGTTAAACAGTTACTCTCAGTGAATTATCTCTAGGTAAAATTATGCCACGGAAAGTGATATTTTGAACACATGGTATCAGTTAAATTTCCAACTACGGAGCTGTTCCTTAACAACTACTCTCATTGGTTGTACCAATAGCATTCAAAAATAAAAAGATTATTCTTGGAAACTTCCAAGTTCTCACAGTTCCCAGACACATCACCTTTAAGGTTGCGGAAAGAAAAATGCAACTACTTTCTGAGATCATCATGTCTGAGGAACATTTATTTCTGAAACATCAAGCGTATAATCTCGATATATGTTACTCAATGATGATGGGTAGTTTGTGTGCTTTGCCATTCATATTTACCCACAAGAAAGGGGTGCTTAAAAAAAAAAAAAAATAAAATAAGATAACCATATTTGTACTTTTATACATATATACATTCTGCTTTGTTAGGGTGAATAGATGACAGGTTTTCTTACTTGACGCCCACACCTAGTTCTCTTAACCTCTGGGTACCGAGGAACTTCTGTTTCGTCGTCCAACAAATCAACTGCTAGATTGGAATTTTCTAAACTATTGTCTAAACTATTTTCTAAAGAGGTTATTCCATTTTCATTATTTTCGACAGTTAAGTCCCAATTTTCAGGTGGTGAAACTCCATTGTAAAGTTTTAATTGATCTACATGAAGAACAATTGGTTTACTTTGCAGGTTTCGTTGCAACTCATATGTAACATCTGTTATTTTTCTGATTACTTTGTACGGACATATCCATCCTAATCCTAATTTAACCTCTGAAGAAGGTTGGTTTTAATCCCCTATCATAATACCTCTTTTGTTTCTGAGTGGCTTTTAAGAGATTTTTACAAACGTACTCATTCGTATCACTAAGGTTTACTTTGCGGGTTTTGTTGCAACTCATACGTATCACTAAGGACACTTTGGAGCCATTCCACATATTCAACGTGGCATGAGTATGTTGGGGAGCAAGGTGGATTTCCAATTATCAAATCTAAAGGGCACAAAACTTCTCTTCCAAACATCAGGAGATTTGGGGAACAACCAGTACTTTCCTGAACCACCGACCGATAGGCCATAAGAACAAATGGCAGATTCTCATCCCAGTTATTTCGATTTTCATTGGCATAGATTGTTAACATACTTTGCAAAGTACGGTTATATCTTTCAACCAACTCATCTGATTGGGGTCGATATGGAGTAGTTCTAGTCTTTTCAATGCCCAATTTTTCACACATAACTCTAAAGAGTTCTGATTCAAATTCTCTACCCTGGTCTGAATGAAGCTGTTTAGGAACACCAAATCTACTAATAAATTCATTTACAATTTTGTCACCAACAGTCAAGGCTGTATGATTAGGGATAGCGTATGCCTCAGTCCACTTAGTAAAATAGTCACAGAGCACAATGATATACTCATTACCATCAGATGTTTGAGGCATTGGCCCAATTATGTCGACACCAACCCGTTCGAGTGGTACCCCAACTCTCGAAGAGTGAAGGGCTGAACGCCCCAACCCAGGACCAGGTTTAGCTCGGGCACAATCTATACATTGTTTACACCATTGTCTTATGTCGGATGACATACCAGGCCAATACACCCTACGCCTAATAGAATGAGTTGTTCTATCCCTTCCTAAGTGACCAGCAGTTTTGGATTCATGTAAATGTTTAAGGATTCGGAGCCTCAATTCCCTTGGTGCTATTAAGAGTAATGTTTCTGCATTTTCAGTATTAATCCACTTATAAAAGAGTAAGTTATCGTGAACCACAAGAGACTCCCACAAACCCCAAAGAGTTTTAACTTCCTGTGAAGCCTCAAGCATAACGTGTCTAGGTGGTTTTCTGTCATATTCTTTCTTTAAGGCTATTATTTTACCAATTGAATAGTCCTTTTGTTACCACTGAAATAATTCATCTCGAGACCACGTTTGTAACCAATCAGAGTCCAATGACCTTAACAAACCAGAATCATCAACATCAACATCTCCCAAATCGGATGCATTTTCAGCAATCCTTACTGGAGCTATATTTAGTTTTGATTTTATCTTACTTTTATCTTCAACTTTATTAGATGACAAATTTTGAGTTAATGACTCAGCATTTATTTTAACATGGCAGTCAGGACAATCTTGCCGTTTGCAATAATTTGCAGGTCTCCTAGATAAACTGTCTGCATTACTGTGCAAATTTCCCTTTCTATGCAATATGGAAAAATCATATGTTTCTAAAATGGACAACCATCTAGCCAACATGCCTTCGGGATTTTTGAAGTTTTTTAACCATCTTAGTGAGGCGTGATCTGTCCTAACTATAAAATGTCTTCCCCAGAGAAAATGTCTATATTGCTTAACAAAAGTAACAACAGCAAGTAATTCTTTATAGGTGGGGGCAATATCGAACCTGATGGTTATTCAAACTCCTACTAGCATAAGCAATGACTTTCTCCGCCCCATCCTGTACCTGGGAGAGAACAGCACCTAACCCTGTTGAACTGGCATCTGTGTCCAATATGAATTCAGCATCAGACTTGGGATAGGACAAAATTGGAGCTGTTGTCAATAATTTCTTTAATTTGTCGAAAGATGTTTGGCTTTCTTCTGTCCAAATAAATTTCCTCCCTTTTCTAGTAAATTGAGTAAGGGGAGCAACTACTGTAGAAAAGTTGGGAACAAACTGCCTATAATATCCAGCCAAACCCAAAAAACTTCTCACCTCTGACACAACATGGCCAAGAAATTTAACCTCATTTTGAAACAGTGTACACTTAGAGGGTTTAAGAGTCAAATTTGCTTTCCTAAGACGATCAAAAACTAACTGGACATTATAAAAAGCCTCATCAAATGTACATCCAAAAACAATAATATCATCTAGATAAGAAAGACATTTTTCTCACTTAAGACCTCTCAATACCAGTTCCATTAACCTCTCGTAGCAACTTGGTGCATTGCAGAGGCCAAATGCCATGACCTTGAACTGAAACAAACCTAGATGTGTTGAAAAAGCTGTCTTTTGCTTATCTTTTTCCTCCATCTCACATTGCCAGTACCCCGATACTAGATCTAAAGTGCTGAACCATTTGGATCCTGCCAAAGAATCCAATGATTCATCAATTCTGGGGAGAGGGTATGCATCTTTTTTGGTTATGGAGTTAATTTTTCTATAATCAACACAAAACCTCCATGTGTTATCTTTCTTGCGTACCAGTAAAAGTGGAGCAGACCATGGACTATTACTTGCTTCTATTATGTCATTCTGAAGCATTTTAGAAATTTCCTCCTCAACTATAGGCTTCTGGGCATAAGGTAACCTTCGTGGTGGAATCTTTATAGGCCTATTTGACCCTGTGTCAATGCTGTGTTTAACTATGTTTGTTCTCCCTAACTTCCCATCAGGGGACATGAATACATCTTGGTACTCAACCAAAAACTTGTAGAATTTTAATTTTTGCTCTTCATTTAATTTCTCTGATGACCTCTTAAATAACTCCAATGATGATTCAGGGAGATCAAACTTGGCTGTTATTATCTCTTTATTATTTTCATTTAAGATTTCAGCTGGCTGTAAACTACCTATTAATGTGTGTTTCTTCAGTCTAACAGGCCTTTCAGTTACATTCAGAGTGGAAAATAAAACTTTTGTTAGTCTACCAAAGTTCTAGCAATCAATAGGCCTTTTTTATTTAAATAATTATAAGGTTCTAATAAATTATTTCTAAAGCTAGATTGATCTCCTTCAACATTACCATGAACCACAAGTTCTGAATCTGCTTGAACATTAACAGCACTAGTAAGTTTGACTCGACCACAAACTGAATTAATGTCCCTTTTCAACTTAATCACTTTCCCAGCTATTTGCATATAGCCTTTGGAAATACTTAAAACAACATCATTCTGTTCCAAGAAATCCATTCCCAATATTCCACAAATGCCATCCAAATCAGCAACCACAAAATCATGACAGAAATCCAATTCCTCCAAAACAAACGGCAAATTAACCTTTCCCATAACCTCCAAAATACTTCCATCAACTGCCAACAGAGACAAATCAACGTTCATTAACTGCATAGACTCTCCACCTATTCTTTTCCATGTATCTTTGGATAACAAACTGCAAGCTGAACCAGTGTCAACTAAAAAAAATTGAACCTTACTTCCAAACATAGCCTCAGCAAACATGCAAGATTTTTTAATCAAATTTACCCTAACAACTGATCCTTGACTAGTGTGTTCTGGGGTTATACTATGGGTCACTGGTGTAACCCATTTTAGTTTGTCTGAGATGACTGCTTCTCCATATTTGCCATGGGTGTATCTTTAAGTGGGCAATTATAAGAATAATGCCCCAATTTGTGGCATATATAACATTCTATCAAGGCCATATCTATTGTACTCTTCTTTCTATTCCATCTACCTCGAAACCTTGACATTTTATCTAAACACTCCTTCATTTCTTTAACCAATTTTTCCAAATCACCACAATCAGTACCTCTACTTTTGACACTAGCAGTAGAATCTGGATCAGATGATTCTTTTACTGCACCTGTCAATCCTTCACCTATCTCCAATTTTGGTTTAGAAAGGCCAACTTGTTTCCCCTTTACCGCCTCAAACTCAGTTGCCAAAGAAATCGCAGTTTCTAGAGGCTTGGGATGATGAAATATCACATGCTCATGAATAGCAGAATTTCCAATTCCATTAATGAATTGTTCCAGTACATTTATTTCCCTATCTTCAAAAGTCATGTTAGGAAATGCCAAACAACCTAGTCTTCTCAAAATATAACCATAATCTGCTGGTGACTCATTTTTAGTTCGCTTCCTTGATCGAAACTCACAACGATGGGCTATAAGCAATTCCTGAGGATTAAACCTTTTTGTCAGTATTGACTTAAGAATTTCTCCTAATAACTTTTGTGCTCCCTCAAACACATTACTAATTGCTGACCCTTTTCCCTATAGGACCACCTATTCCATTCAGCCACCTGCCCAAAATGAACTAAGAAATCCTTTAATTCAACTGTCTGGGAGCGCGGTGGATCAGTAGGTAGAGGTGCAGGCTGCAAGCCGAGAGGTCCTCGGTTCGAATCCCACCTGCGGCAACCGCGTTGTGTCCTTGGGCAAGACACTTCATCTCCATTGCCGCGTGGGGGCACGATGACGCCGTGTACTAAGGCGTACTGCACGTCGATGGTGCGCATGTCTTCAACCAATCTAACCCTGCCTGTGCTGCAGTGCGGAGTTGCGATGTTGGGAAGCTGGCAGTTGCTCGTCGTTGCTCGGTGGTTCTCTCCGGGTACTCCGGCTTCCTCCACCCGTAAAACTGTCACGGTCATGATTAGCTATTGTGCATAAATATGTGACCTTAAACATCAATAAATAATAAATAAGTCAACCGTCTTTCCATCATACTTGTCAGGTTCTTTTTCACAGTGAAGAGGAAAATTTCTCCCTAGAGAACGTAAACTTTCAGAGTTCACTTGTGGGACGGTTGATATTTTACTTGCAACCTTCTCCCTTTGTCTGGGAAAACTCTTAAATGTTGAACTAGAGAGTACAGGGGAATCCACATGCCTTTCATTACCTAAACCATCCACAACTGGAAGTGAAGAAACTTTATCTTTATATGTTTCATTAATTGTTTGTGGCCTAATAGGGCTAGGTAAAACATCATACTCTGCTCTAAGAGCTCTTTGCCTTTCAAAGTCCGCTTTACACAGATCATAATGAACTGACAACTACTGAAACTGCCTTTCAAGTTCAACTAAACTATTATCTCCAAAATTAGGAGATTCTTGGACAACAACATCTTCAACTATCCTTCCAGACCCTTGTATTTCTGCTGGGGATAAACTTTTATACTTTCTCGATGTGGACATGGTTTCTATTCAAGAATTCTGCTCGCAGCGGCAGCGCCAAAAATGTAACAGGACATGATCGGGGGGTTCCAATATATTTTGTGACCCTGGCAAAACTTATCAAGGGTACACTTCCCTAGACCTCCATGACCCAGAAAAAGGATTCCAGATTTGTTGTTCTTGAACTATGTCCACTAATGAATGTGACTAAAAACAGAAAAGTTAATTTGCTATGGTTTTAATTATTTCAACATAAAAAAAATATATACATAGCACACCTGAATAATGGGAGGTGAGTGAAAGGTCATGATGTGTGAATCAATGTCTGTGCCCAAGCTATAATTTATAGGTTGTCTCAAGCCTTAGCAATGGTTACTCAAAACATGACTACAAACTTCCCAAGATTCACTTCAATCCTCAAAAGAAGTAAAAAAAAATGAGTTTGTTGAAGCCTGGTATACTACCATTCAGTGTTAGTGTTATACTAAATTATAATCTTTTACTACCCACAAAAAGTGGGTTAATAAGTACCTAGTATACTACTATTGGTATTATATATTGACGTTACCAAAAGGTGGGTTTATAGCAACATAGTATACTACTATTTTGATACTTCCTACATGTGGGTTTATAACAACATAGTATACTACTATTTTTAATATTACCAAAAGGTGGATTTACAAGGGCCTAGTATACTACCCTACGATTTTGACATGGACAGTTTTATCTATGAATAAACTGATATTAATCTTGTCTTCAGTTTGGAAAAATAATCCATCTAAACTTTTTATCTTAGCCTACATCGCCATTAATTTAGCTGATAATTTGAAGGGGGAAAACAGTCATCTACTCATCCTAACAACAGAAAATGATTTACTTCGGTAGGGCCAAGAATTTTTACAACATAATTTTGTATTATTGCAAAGCACACCAACCACCCAAAGCCAGGCTTGTAAGCCCTTGTCAGAGAAGGTAAAGCTGGCGAACATGTAGATTCTTGTGACTTGAAATCACCGTGTGTGTGGATTATATAGCCAAAACAGCCAATAAGATTTGAAGATCCGATTAACTTGTGAGAGATGGGAATCCGTGCATAAGAAAATAACAGCTGCCTCTGGATTGGAGCTGCTGATGGACTTGAACCAATAAAATTATGGCTTTTAAAAACATTTTGGTTTACTTCTCAAAATGGTGACAGTTGTTAGTTTTCACTGATCGATATAGCGACGGGAATTTTTGAAATAAATATTACAAATATTTTTAGTTGTAAGCCAAACTAAGGAATAAATAAACTGGATTATTAATTAAAGCATGAATGACAAGTGCGAAATAGAAATTTAGAAAATCTGAAGAAAAAGAACCTGAGACAACCGATAAACAATGACAAACATTGATTCACACAAATCACCCCTGTCACAGGAGTTATGCCCCCTATGGAGCCCCAAGTGGGCATATCCATTTCATTTGAACAAACTTGAATTGAACTATGGTAATGAACATCCATACCAAGGTTCGAGCAAATCGACCTAGCGGTTTCAGAGGAGAAGCCATTTTGAAAAATGTTCACGACGCCAGACGACGACGGACGGCAAGTGATAAGTTTAGCTCCCTTCGGCGAGCTAAAAACTCCAAATGAGCTGATACTTCAAAAATACAGACATAGTCTGTATTTGCGAAAGTTGGCTAAATAAAGACAAAAACTTCTCACTCAGCGAATTCAGCGTTATTAGAAGAGACCGACAGCTCACCAAAGGTGGCGGTGTTGCTCTTCTAATAAAGCAAAACATCAAAAATAAACCCATTAAAACTGATCACCTTGATGCCGAGGTGATTGCAACTGAAATCACAGCCGATAAAAACATCGCGATTGTTTGTTATTACAATGACCCAAGCAAAATTGTCTCTGACACCATCTTTGATTTTTTTAGGAGGAAATACGAACACTGCATCTTCCCCAGTGATTTCAATGCCAAACATACATACATTGGCTGTCAAAAAACTGGCCCAAATGGGGAGGCCCTACTTGAAATCACCAAAAACCATAACCTACATGTGGTTATGAATGACAACTTTGTGACTTACATCAGTAGCAACTCGCTACTGCCATTCAAAATCCTTGATCTAATAATTACCAGCAATTTTCTCATAAATAACATCGACGACCACTGGGTTTGCAAAGACGACGTAGGCAGTGACAACCTACCGGTCCATGCCTCAATTAAAATAGGCAATGGCCCCCTCAGGTACCCACTCCCCCCACCCACCCTCCGCAGGAATTTTAGAAAAACAAACTGGAACCTCTACTGCGACATCATCAATGTCAAACTCCCCGACAGCTCCCCATCAAATGCCACTGAACTCGAAGCCCAATGTGAGGGAATAGAAAAAATCATCAACTCAACCCTAAATGAAATATGCCCAAAAGAAGAAGTGCACCCCTGGAGAAGTGCTATCTCGGGCGACACACTTTCTTTAATCAAAACAAAACGAAAAGCCCTTCGCACTCTTAAAGCAGAAATTGACCCCCTCAAAAAAACATATAACGTCTTCATGGCGAGGTTAAGAAAGCCCTCCAAAATGAAAAACAAGCCAACTGGGAAAACTCAACAGCCAACCTAAATAAGGTCAGGGAAGCCCAAAAATTCTGGAACTCTTTCCAAACCCTTACTAGTAAAAAAAACTGAGGCAATAAAGCAGCAGCCAAACACATTAAAAGGGAAGATGGCTCCTTCGCGCGTACCGACAAAGACAAAGCCGATACCTTCGCCAACCTCCTCAGAAAATCTCATCGGCCATATCAAGGCCTCGACAATGATGACATTATCATAAACGCGATTGACGACTTCATCAATGAACACCCAGATATCTACCATGACCCTAACTTTAACACCAACGCAGAAGCAGGGGACGACGAAGACCTCGACATTCCCATCACTAATGAAGAAATCATAAATATCATAAAAAGTGCAAAAACTCCTCATCACCTGGCGAGGATGAAGTTAGCTACAAAATTCTGAAACAGAGCCCAAACTCCCTAATTGATAAACTCAACAACCTATTCAATGCATGCCTCACTCACAGCTACTTTCCAAAATGCTGGAAATCAGCCACTGGGGTCATGATACCCAAACCAGACAAAAACCTCTCCAATCCGGCCAGTTCCCGCCCTTAGTTGCATTGGCAAGATATTCAAAAGAATCCTTACCAATCGATTGAGGGGGCACCTTGAAGAAACAGACTTTTTCAATAAATGACAAAGAGCCTATAGGAACCATAAAGAAGGTATTGAGCATGTCTACCGCCTCGTTGAACAAATGAAAACCACGATCAACAACCAGCAAATAGGCGCAGCAATATTACTGGATGTAGAAAAAGTGTTCGATTCCTGTTTGGCAGAAAACAGAATGAGCCTAAAATTATCAAGAATGAATCTCCACATGAAATTGCTTAGATTACTCTCCTCCTTCCTTAACGATCACGCAATAAAAATCAGAGTCAACGACGAAATGTCCGATAGTGTCCCCCTAGAAGCAGGCAACCCCCCCACCCCAAGGATCCATCCTCAGCCCCCTCCTATACATCATCTACGTCAATGATCTCAAAATCTCCGACAATCACATTCAAATCTCACAATCTGCGGATGATAAGGGCCTCTGGGACTCTAATATCACCGCCAATCTAGTTCAAAAACCCCTTCAACTCTCTCTCGATGACCTAGAGCAGTGGTGTGCCAAATGGAGAATCAAGCTGAATGCCAACAAAACCCAAAGAATCACGTTCACCCGTAAGAAAAACAATCGTGAGTTGGACCTAAAACTACTGGACAAAGTCCTCCCTGGATGCACATAGGCAAAATTTCTTGGCATAACCATTGCCCAAAATCTATCCTTCAACAAACACACCAATGATATTGCCAGCAAAGTGATAAGACATATTAACCTGCTAAAAATGCTACAAGACACATCCTGGGGAGCCAACCAGACAATTCTACTTACACTACACAAAGCCTTTGTGCACCCAGTACTCGAGTACGGGGCAATAATCCTAACCGACTTAAACCAAACCAATATGGGGAAACTCCAAAAGGTACAAAACCATGCACTCAGGGTCGCCCCTGTGCTTCCTGGGATACACCTATCAAAATACTCCATGACAAAGCCGAAATTCCAACCATAAAGGATCGCCTCGCCTCCCTAGCCGCTAAAACTCGCGACCAGCTCGCCGACAGCCAACTAATATCCGAACTCCACGACATTTGCGAAAGCCAACAAGAACGTAAAAATGCCACAATTTAAATCTAACCACCCCGTAAGCTGGAATCACCTAAACTTTAAAGAGGCAGCGAAATCGGCTATGCTGAGACCATTTACCAGAATGGGCTGTCTTCACCTACCTAGCTAGGAATCTAAGCGGAGGAACAAACAGGAAAGAAACACCCTTGAGTGTGGTATTTTGTGAAAGCCTGTTCTCTTCTCTCTAAACCGATCCCACCCATACTAATTCAAAATAACTAAAATTCCAAACTCAAATATGAATTTTAGCGGAGGAACAAACAGGAAAGAAACACCCTTGGGTGTGGTATTTTGTGAAAGCCTGTTCTCTTTTCTCTAAACCGATCCCACCCAAATCAACTAAAAAATATAGAACCTTAGTGAGCATGCTCACATACCCCACGCGCCCCGATATTTCAAGCTCGGAAAACTGTAATTTTTTGGAAAATGACCCGGAAATCTGTTACTTGTATTTTTCAGAGTCCAGGGCCCGCAATTTCCACAACAATCAGCCGAGCAGAACGAAATGCAAACTTGATCTGTAAGTCATTGTGGTAGACTCACATACTAAAATGGCCGTAATTTCGATAATATCTGAAAGCGTGTAGAAAAAAGTCCGGAAAACTGTAATTTTGATGAACTTTTCAAAGTCGAAGGGCCGTAATTTCGGTAAAAATCAGTGGAGCAGAACAAAATGCAAACTTGATCTGTAGGCCACCATGTTAGACAAACGTACCAAACTCAGCTCAATATCTGGAAGCATGTAGAGAAAAAGCCCGGAAAACTGTAATTTTGATGAACTTTTCAAAGTCTATGGGGCCGTAATTTTGGTAAAAATCAGTGGAGCAGAACAAAACCCAAGCTTGTTCTGTAGGTCACCATGTTAGTCTAACATACCAAAAATCATCTCAATATCTGGAAGCGTGTAGGAAAAAAGTCTGCAAAACTGTAATTTTGATGAACTTTTCAAAGTTCAAGGGCCGTAATTTCGGCAAAAATCAGTGGAGCGGAACAAAATGCAAACTTGATCTGTAGGCCACCATGTCAGACTAACATACCCAAAAAATCAGCTCAATATCTGGAAGCGTGTAGAAAAAAAGTCCGGAAAACTGTAATTTTGATGCATTTTTCAGAGTCCAAGGGCCGTAATTTCGGTAAAAATCAGTGGAGCGGAACAAAACGCAAACTTGTTCTGTAGGCCACCATGTTAGACTAACATACCAAAAATCAGCTAAATATCTGGAAGTGTGTAGGAAAAAAGTTCGCAAAACTGTAATTTTGATGAACTTTTCAAAGTTCAAGGGCCATAATTTTGGTAAAAATCAGTGGAGCGGAACAAAATGCAAACTTGATCTGTAGGCCACCATATCAGACTAACATACCAAAAATCAGCTCAATATCTCGAAGCGTGTAGAAAAAAAGTCCGGAAAACTGTAATTTTGATGAATTTTTCAGAGTCCAAGGGCCGTAATTTTGGTAAAAATCAGTGGAGCGGAACAAAATGCAAACTTGATCTGTAGGCCACCATGTTAGACTCACATACCAAAAATCAGCTCAATATCTTGAAGCGTGTAGAACAAAAGTCCGGAAAACAAGTAGGACTGACTGACGGACTGACCAGTCAAAAACATTATACCCCCGCAACATCGTTGCGTGGGGTATGTTGCGTGGGGTATAATACCTAAAATTGAAGGTAAAAAGGTGATCAAAGACAGTGAAATCGGCTTTGCTGAGACCATTTACCAGAATGGGCTGTCTTCACCTATCTAGCAATAATAACCAACCAACCACTAAGAAGCAAGAATCGAAGGCCATTGGAAAATTATGGGCTGCTCCCAGGGATCGTTTATCAACTACAATGTAATTACATATTTTTTCTATTTTTGAAAACTGACTAATTCTGCCTTTTCTCTTTTAGCAGGTATACACAGATGCTTCCTTTTTGATCTCCAGCTCCCCAATAACAGCTATGGAAAAACTCCAACCGATATGGAATACAATAACCGCTATGGACTCTATAATCCTCCGTTCCATCCCTAGAAGTGGTCATCCACCTCCTGGGAGGCAAGCGTTGGTCCTGCATCCCTTTTTTACCCCTTTTTGTAAGCGTCAGTAGAACACACTCTGCCCTGGCCAAATAGTCTACAATGCAGGCCTGCCCCCAAACCAGGGAAGTTCGGATCTTTCTTTTTTGGTCCCCAAAAGGGCCGTTGTTGTTTTCTTTCCACGATCCAACAAAACAGAATCCAATAAAATGAATCAACTACAGTTAGCACCGACCGCCTGAGGCAGATTATACTTGCCAATGATGGCCCTCCACCACACCCTGAATAACCTCCTAAGTGGCAAACTATACCTGCCTGAAAACACCATCACAGCACCCTCGGGGAGAGGTAGCACCTTTGCAAGAGGACCCCCTCTCGATCTGTCCACACCAGAGGGTTCAGACCAACAACCATCATCCAGACAAGCCAACACTCCTTAGATCACCTAATCCTGGACATCTGCCAAGTACCCGACCCTTTTCCTCCTTCATCGCACCTAGACATGTAGCTACAAGATCTTATACAGTTAAAGATGGTCAAAAGGGGCTTGCGCCACAGTGTCCCTGCACACCTTTGGCACACAAAGGATGAGCAAAATTCAAAGCTATTCATGGCCGTTTTGCGGCATTTTTAACAGGTTTTCAAGGCTCGGTGAGAATCAAATTCAAGGCTTTTCAAGGCTGAAATTCAAAAATCCAATATTATGTTAAAAGATGTAGTTTTGAGTAGCGTTTATACTTACAGAAGTGAAAAAAAATAAACTGAGAGGAAATTGCTGTCCTTGAAATCCAACTGTCAACATCTTGATGAAATTTCAACTTGAATAGAAATCTTTCAATTGACTGATCATATGTACAGTCATTTATCAATCTATTTAAATTTAACAGCTGAAATCTAGCTGGTTGAACGTATGTACAATCATTCATCAAATTATTTAAACATCAGCTTCCATTTCCTTGAGTTCAAACATCAACACTAAGTATTTGCAACTCTTCAGTTTGCTCAAAGTGATATCCTGAATGTAAGGCCCGATGCCAAAAGTTGCAATGTTGGAGCATTTATTTTCACCACAAGAGAACTGCTGAGCTATGGTGCGGTCGGGAAACATCTGTTTAAAAATGTTGTTTATCTTAGAACAGCTCCGAAAGCAGTAGTGACTGGAAACACACTTCATAGTCCAGATTATTTCTGCTGTCTGCACCTGAGTGGACACCTACGATATTGCGAATGATGCGTTACTGCCAGTTTTTTGACTGGCAACTTTACTTACTGATTCAGTTTTTTGTTTCCAAAAGCCACTTTGAATACTCACAGTCATGTTAGAACTTTGCTCTTTTATTTTTTTCATATGTTTGTCAGACTTTACATGTGGGTCCAAAGCAGATTTCCCCATTTTCAACACGCTAATGACTGTTCTGCACAGGTTGCATCTGGATGAATAATTATCGCCAGGCACGGGAACCAGCCAGTGTTTATATTCATTAATTTTCATCCAAGCTTCTTGGAATTTACATTTACCCATTCTTATTTTTCACTTACTTTGTGAACTTATAAACAAAAACAAACTCGTTTTATTGTTCGTCTGCACATGTCAACTCCACAGGTTGTACGTAATTGTAGGAATTCTTCTGATTGGCGGAGATCATACAGTAACCTGACAAAGCTAAATAGATATTCAATCAGAACGCCAGAAACATTTCCGTTCTCAGTGATGTGTGAAAAGAAAGTTTTTCAGTGAAAGCAGTGCTGTAAACATTAAAAACTGGTGTTATTAAATACACTGTGGTTGTCTTTCAGCTAAAGCAGTACAGTAAACACTGAAAATTGATGTGTAATTAAATGTATTATGCTCGTTAGAAGCGGAATTCAAGGCTTTTTAAGGCCGCGTTGGGTGAATTCAAGATTTTCCAGTCCTTGAACACCCCCCCCCCCACCCATCGAATTCAAGACCTATCCTTGAATCCAAGGCCCCGCAGGAACCCTGTAATGGGTATAAAGTTTTTCCGTGGTAGTATCAGCCAATATAGGCAACTTGGATAAATTAAACAGACCAAATAAACCAGTCAATGGTCCGATAAACATGGGCAAACGGACCCCCCCCCCCCCCCACCCTCCACCAGAGCCAACCCCAACAACAATCATTCAAATTTCATTGCCGTTGTAACCAGTGTACACCCCGATACCCCCAAACACCTTATTGATCGCGAGGTAAAAGAATGTAGTTGGGTGCGGGTTTACCTCCGAAGCAACGGGCAGAACATAGAAATTAAAAGTGACCTGTCCCAATCAGGAGTCTAAACTTAAACTGATCCCGAAGGGTGTCATGATTAATGATAGGTGGCACGAAGAGGAAGTATATAGATCAACCCCACCCCCCCCCCCCCCACCCCCATCCAGTACAGTGCCATAAGTGTCAGGAGTTTGGTAACATTGCTAATAAATGCAGAAGGACACTGACTTGCATGAAATGTGATGAAAACCACCTCACCAAATCATGCAGGTCAGAGTCCCCCTCCGGTCCTAACTGCAAGTGGGGGGGGGGGGGGGGGGGGGGGGGGGGAGGGGGTCACCCAAGCAAATTATAATCGCAGGTGCCCACACTTTAAAAAAGTAAAAGCTAACACTGAACTAAAAAACATGAACCTTAAAAAAATGGACAATGCCTCCTTCCCCACACTATATGCACCCTCATTACGGGGGCACTTCACTCAGTACTAAATAAACACCTTGACACCAACCTGTCTGACATATGCGAAGATGTCAGCCGATCGGCATCTCGTCTTTTCAAAACCCAGATATCTGAATCCCTAATCAAAGCCGCAATCAATCAAGAAACCATTAACAACCATACCACTCAAATACCACTACTAACTGACATCCAATCATGGATAAGCTGCAATTAGCCATGTGGAATGCCAGGTGCGTTAACAATAACAAGTGTTTGACCACCGAGGTGGTATTAGTCCCCTACGGCGCTTCTGTGACATTAGGTGTTTTTGTCACATAAGACATGACCACAGTCAGCAGGAGTATCAGACCTCGCGGGAGGGGGGCAGTTTTGGTAAAATAACTGGGGATGGTTCGGCTTGGGGACAATTCAGGTTTCATGACAACAGTCAACAGGAGTGTCAGACCTGGGGGGTGGTTTGGGTAAAATACAGGTTATCAGACAGGATTTCAAATGTGAATGGAATCTAAAAATTGAGAATTGAGAGAAATGTAGCTTGAACCATGTTGGAGGGAGGGGTGGTAACATTAAAATAGAGAAAAAAAAGCTTAAAAAACACAGCAAAAAAGGCCGCCATTCTGCCATCTTGGATTTTGAAGAAAAAAAAATTAAGCGTGCATCATCCCTTCAGAACCATTTATCCACATACCAATATGAAAGGTGTAGCTTAAAGCATGTTGGAGGGAGAGGTGGTAACATAAAAACAGACAGACAGACAGATGAACAGACAGACAGACAGACAGACAGACAGACAGACAGACAGACAGACAGACAGACAGACAGACAGACAGACAGACAGACAGACAGATCTTAGATTTAAAAAAAAAAATATTGAGCGTGCATAATCCCCTCACAACCCTTTATCCATGTACTATATATGAAAGGTGTAGCTTGAACCATGTTGGAGGGAGGGGTGGTAACATAAAATAGAGAAAAAAGCTTAAAAAACACAAAAATGGCTACCATGGCACCACTCTGAAGTTTGAAAAAAAAATATTGAAAGTGCATCATCCCATCACAACCCTCTATCTATGTGCCAAATATGAAAAGTGTAGCTTGAACCATGTTGGAGTGAGGGGTGGTAACATAAAATAGAGAAAAAAGCTTAAAAAAACACAACAAAAATGGCTGCCATCTTTGGATTTTGAAAAAAAAATATTGAACATGCATCATCCCCTCCCAACCCTCTATCCATGTGCCAAATATGCAAAGTGTAGCTTGAACCATGTTGGAGGAAAGGGTGGTAACAAGAAAATAGAGAAGAGAGCTTAAAAATACACAACAAAAATGGCCGCCATTCCGCCATCTTGGATTTTGAAACAAAGATTTTGAGTGTGCATCATCCCCTCAGGACCATTTATCCATGTATCAAATATGAAAGGTGGAGCTTAAAGCATGTTGGAGGGAGAGGTGGTAACATAAAAACAGACAGACAGACAGACAGATGGATGGACAGACAGACGGACAGATGGACGGAGTGCAATCCTATAGTCCCCTTACGGTTCCCGTAGGGGACTAAAAAACTTCAAATGAACCACTACTTCAAAGAAAGGCACCGAAATAATCTGTATCTGCAAGTTGTGGCTTTCCAGTACCAAAAACTTTTCTTTAAGTGGATTCAGCATTGTCAGAAGAGACCGCCTGCTCACCAAAGGTGGGGGTGTTGGTCTTCTAATAAAGCAGAACATTAAATATAAAACTATCAAAATAGACCACCTCAACGCCAAGGTGGTGGCAATCAAAATCACCCGAAGAAGAACAATCTCAGGGGACACCCTCTCACTAATAAAAACTAAACGAAAAGCCCTCCGCACACTAAAATCAGAAAACGACCCAGACAAAAATGCAGATCTAAAAAAAAACTTAAAACTTCCTCCATGGCGAGGTTAAAAAAGCCCTACAGGCCAAACAACAAGCTGACTGGGAAAAAGCCACAGCAAACTTAAATGAGGCTAGGGAAGCCAAAAAATTTTGGAACATCTTTCAAGTGTTATCAGGCCAAAAAAGTAAACAAGAGGCCCCAGGGGGGCCTGAGGGCACTCACCTGACAAGGTAGACTAAATATCAACCCAGGGAATTGATTTCAACAAGTTGCATCTGCCCCTCCTAAGAAAAGCTTACACCAAATATCCAAAGATTCTGACTGGTGGATCTAAAAAAAAAAGAAGATTTTTAAAGAATATTCCTCATATTGAACTAAGTTATAATTCGGGCTCCCACAGGGACTTGGCTTTAATAAACTTGAATCCCCCCCCCCCCCCCCCTCCCAAAGGATGCTGCACACCAAATATCAAAACATTCCGACTGCTGGATATGAAGAAGATTTTTTAAGAAAATTCCTCATTTTTGAACTAAGTTACAATTCGAGCTTTCACAGTGAGCCCAAATACTGACCTAGGGTCATGGCTTGAACAAACTTGAATCTTACCCGCTAAGGATGCTGCATACCAAATATCAAAAGCATTCTGACTGCTGGATCTGAAGAAGAAGATTTTTAAAGAAAATTCCTCATTTTGAACTAAGTTATCATTCGGGCTTCCACAGTGAGCCCAAATATGAACCCAGGGACTTGGCTTGAACAAACCTGAATCTCACCCCCTAAGGTATTGCATGCCAAATATCAAAACATTCCGACTGCTGAATCGGAAGAAGATTTTTTAAAGAAAAATTCCTCATATTGAACTAAGTTATAATTCGGGCTTCCACAAGGAGCCCAAATATGAAACCAGGGACTTGGATCTAACAAACTTGAATCTCCCCCTCCCTAAGGATATTGCATACCAAATATCAAAACATTCCGGCTGCTGAATCGGAAGAAGATTTTTTAAAGAAAAATTCCTCATATTGAACTATGTTATAATTCGGGCCTCCACAAGGAGCCCAAATATGAACCCAGGAATCTCACCCCCCTAAGGATGCTGCACACCAAATATCAAAACATTCCGACTGCTGGATCTGAAGAAGATTTTTTAAGAAAATTCCTCATTTTGAACTAAGTTACAATTCCAGCTCCCACAGTAAGCCCAAATATGGACCTAGGGACATGGCTTAAACAAAATTGAATCTCACCCCCCTAAGGATGCTGCATACCAAAAATCAAAACATTCCGACTGCTGGATCTGAAGAAGATTTTTAAAGAAAATTCCTCAGTTTGAACTAAGTTATAATTCAGGCTCCCACAGTGAGCTCAAATATGAACCCAGGGACTTGGCTTGAACAAACTTGAATCTCACCCCACTAAGCATGCTACATACCCAATATCAAAAGATTCTGCCTGCTGGATCTGGAGAAGAAGATTTTTAAAGAAATTTGCCTCAAATGCACTAAGTTCAAATTCTGGCTCCTATACTGAGCCCAAATATGAACCCAGGGGGCCGATTTGTACAAACTTGAATCAGATCCACCCCCACAATGTTGCATACCAAATATCAAAAGATTCTGCCTGCTGGATCTGGAGAAGATTTTTTAAGAAATTTGCCTGAAATGCACTAAGTTCAACTTCGGGCTTCTATAGTGAGCCCAAATTTGAATCCAGGGGGTCGATTTGAACAAACTTGAATCTGACCCCCTAGAGATGATGCATACCAAATAGGAAAGAATTCTGCCCGGTGGATCTGAAGAAGAAGATTTTTTTGAATTTTGGAAATTCATGGGTGCTATCAGAATTATGCCCCTTGTGGTGCCCCCTGTGGGTGCGGCCTGTTTATTTGTACAAGTTTGAATTGACATATGATGGGAAACATGCACACCAAATTTGGTTAAATTTGATCCAGTAGTTTGTGAGGAGTAGTCGATAATGTAAAGTTCACAATGGACGACGGACGGCAAGTGATAAGTTAAGCTCCCTTCGGTAAGCTAAAAAACAGCAGCCAAAGCCCTAACTAAATAGGATGGCTCCACTGCCGATAACGAGAAGGAAAAGGCCAACACTTTTGTCGACTTCCTCAGGAAAAGCCACCGCCAAATTTAAGGTCCAGGGTACGACGACATAGAGGCGATAGATAGCTTCATCAATGAAAACCCTGAGGTCTACTGTGACCCAAAATTCGACACCGACCCCTACAAGTGGGGGTGGTGATGACCTCGTCACCCCTATCACAAATGACAGCTTCGTCTTCTAATAAAGCAGAACATTAAGTATAAAACATTCAAAACAGACCACCTCAAAGCCGAGGTGGTGGCAATCAAAATCACAGCCAATAATAAAAACAAGAGGCCCCAGGGGGCCTGAGGGCGCTCACCTGACATAGTAGCCTAAATATCAACCTAGAGAATTGATTTCAACACGTTGCATCTGCTCCTCCTAAGAAAAGCTTATACCAAATATCCAAAGAATCTGACCAGTGGATCTAAAAAAAAATGGATTTTTAAAGAATATTCCTCATATTGAATCCCACAGGGAGCCCATATATGAACCCAGGGACTTGGCTTTAACAAACTTGAATATTACCCCCTTAAGGATGCTGCACACCAAATTTCAAAACATTCCGACTGCTGGATCTGAAGATGATTTTTAAAGAAAATTCCTCATTTTGAACCAAGTTACAATTCGAGCTCCCACAGTGAGTCCAAATATGGATCTAGGGGCATGACTTAAACAAACTTGAATCTCACCCTCCTAAGGATTCTGCATACCAAATATCAAAACATTTCGACTGCTGGATCTGAAGAAGATTTTAAAGAAAATTCCTCATTTTGAACTAAGTTATCATTCGGGCTCCCACAGTGAGCCCAAATATGGACCTAGGGACATGGCTTGAACAAACTTGAATCTCATTCCCCTAAGGATGCTGTATACCAAATATCAAAACATTCCGACTGCTGGATCTGAAGAAGATTTTTAAAGAAAATTCCTCATTTTGAACTAAGTTATAATTCGGGCTAACACAGTGAGCCCAAATATGAACCCAGGGACTTGGCTTGAACAAACTTGAATCCCCCCCCCCCCCCCCCCCCCCCTAAGCATGGTGCATACCCAATATCAAAAGATTCTGCCAGCTGGATCTTGAGAAGAAGATTTTCAAAGAAATTTGCCTGAAATGCACTAAGTTCAAATTTGGGCTCCTATACTGAGTCCAAATATAAACCCAGGAAGCCGATTTGAACAAACTTGAATCAGATCCACCCCACAATGTTGTATACCCAATATCAAAAGATTCTGCCTTCTGGATCTGGAGAAAAAGATTTTTTTTAAGAAATTTGCCTGAAATGCACTAAGTTCAAATTCGGGCTTCTATACTGAGCCCAAATATGAATCCACGAGGCCGATTTGAACAAACTTGAATCAGATCCACCCCACAATGTTGCTTACCAAATATCAAAAGATTCTGCCTGCTGGATCTGGAAAAGAAGATTTTTGAAGAAATTTCCTGAAATGCACTAAGTTTGAATTCAAGCTTCTATAGTGAGCCCAAATATGAATCTAGGGAGCCGATTTGAACACACTTTAATCAGATCCACCCCACAATGTTGCATACCAAATGTCAAAAGATTCTGCCTGCTGGATCTGGAGAAGAAGATTTTTAAAGAAATTTGCCTGAAATGCACTAAATTTGAAATCGGTCTCCTATACTGAGCCCAAATATGAACCCAGGGGGCCGATTTGAACAACTTGAATCAGATCCACCCTACAATATTGGATACCAAATATCAAAAGATTCTGCCTGCTGGATCTGGAGAAGAAGATTTTTGAAGAAATTTGCCTGAAATGCACTAAGTTCGAATTCAAGCTTCTATAGTGAGCCCATATATGAATCTAGAAAGCCGATTTGAACAAACTTGAATCAGATCCACCCCACAATGTTGCATACCAAATATCAAAAGATTCTGCCTGCTGGATCTGGAAAAGAAGATTTTTTAAGAAATTTGCCTGAAATGCACTAAGTTCGCAATCGGGCTCCTATACTGAGCCCAAATATGAACCCAGGGGGCCGATTTGAACAAACTTGAATCAGATCCACCCTACAATGTTGCATACCAAATATCAAAAGATTCTGCCTGCTGGATCTGGAGAAGAAGATTTTTTAATGTTTTTCCCATTGCCTACCGTGTTAAAAAGTGCTGACTCAGCACTTTTTCAAAAGTCCTGAAAAAAGTACCTTGTGATCAAACCGATAGGGATTTTTTTTAACCATTCTATTCTACTGGATAAAAGTAAGCTTTATACAAAATAAGAATTCTCTGTGCCGTGTAGTTTTGGAGATATGACAGGTTTAAGGTTTTTCCTATTTTTAGCTCCCGAGGTTCCCACGGAGGAATGAGAAAAAAATTTTTTGCATCAATCAACTACTTATGACACATTATCATCTCATATCAAATTTGGTTCAAATCGACTTCACGGTTCTGAAAACAGAAATTTTAGGCGTGACCAAAATTTTTGCCCATCCCATAACAAAGGCAAATAATGCCCGACAAACTTCTCTTGAACAAACTTGATTCTAAACCTCAAAAGGACTCTGTATACCACATATCAAGTCTCTGCTACTGGTGGTTCATTAGAAGATTTTCAAAAAATCTGGCCATTTTTTCCCCACCCCTCTGCTCAATATGAGCCGAAACCTAATTTGCATAAAAATCAAAATGCCCCTACATAACCACTACTTACATGAAATTTAATTAAAATGTGGTCAGTGGTTTAGGAGAAAGAGGCTCAAACACCACCTTCACGCAGGATGACGGACAGACGACGGACGAAGAGTGATAAGAAAAGCTCACCCTGACTTTCAGTCGGGTGAGCTAAAAATTGCGATAGCCTGTTATTACAATGACCCCAGCAAAATAGTTAATAAGAAAGTATCTGAATTCTTCACAGGAAAATACAACCACTGTATCTTACTGGGGGATTTCAATGCTAAACATCAATACTTCGGCTGCCAGTCAACTAGCCCCAACAGTGATGGCCTATTCAATATCACCAAAAAATATAATTTACATGTAGTCGTGAATGATAACTCCGTGAACTATATCAGAAATAATCCGCTATTCTGATCTGATATCCTTGACCTAATAATAACAAGCGATTCTCTCATAAACCACATTGACAACAACTGGGTCGGCAATGATCACTTAGGCAGCGACCACCTCCCGGTCTATGCCTCAATCAAATTAGGTAGCAGACCCCTCAGGTACCCCCCACCTCCACCATTCGCAAGAATTTAAAATAAATTGGGATTTTTACAGTGAAATTGTCGATGTGAAACTCCCCAACAGCACCTTCTCAAATGCCACTGAACTTGAAGCCCAATGTGTGGGCCTAGAAAAAATAATCAACTCAACCCTAGATGAAATTTTTCCCAAAGAAGAGGTGCGACCTGGAGAAGAACAATCTCAGGGAAACCCTCTCACTAATATTTATTTATTTATTTATTGGTGTTTAAGGTCACATACTTATGCACAATGGCTAATCGTGACCGTGACAGTTTTACGGGTGGAGGAAGCCGGAGTACCCGGAGAGAACCACCGAGCAACGACGAGCAGCTGTCAGCTCTCCAACATCGTAACTCTGAACTCTGCACCGCAGCACAAGCAGGGTTAGATTGGTTGAAGACATGCACACCATCGACATGCAGTATGCCTCAGTACACAGCATCATCGTGCCCCCATGTAGGCAATCGGGGTGAAGTGTCTTGCCCAAGGACACAACGCGGTTGCCGCAGGTGGGATTCGAACCGAGGACCTCTCGACTTGCAGCCTGCACCTCTACCAACTGAACCACCATGCCCCCCCCCCACCCCCTCACTAATAAAAACTAAATGAAAAGCCCTCCGTGCACAAAAATCAGAAAAAGACCCAGACAAAAAAGCAGATCCCAAAAAAACTTATAACCACCTTCATGGCCAGGTTAAAAAAGCCCTCCAGGCGGAACAACAAGCTAACTGGGAAAAAGCCATAGCCAACTTAAACGAGGCTAGGGAAGCCAAAAAATATTGGAACACCTTTCAAGAGTTATCAGGCCCAAAAAAGTAAAGAAAAACAGCAACCAAACCCCTTACAAAAGAGGATGGCCCCACAGCCGGTAACGACAAGGAGAAGGCCGACACTTTTGTCAACCTCCTCAGGAAAAGCCACTACCAAAATAAAGGTCCATGGTACAACGACATAGTCAAAGAGGCAACAGATACCTTCATCAATGAAAACCCCAAGGTCTACTGTACCCAAAAAAGGGGGATGGCGACGACCTCATTATTACATGTACCTTGCATACAAAACCGCACTTGATTAATACCCCGTCGTTTGTGTAGAAACGACCGGGTATGAAAAGAAGTTTTAGTGCGGTCACGTGAGAAGGATGACATAACCAATTAATGTTTCGCAAGAAAAATCTTTCAAAGACTGTCCCTGATTAGCAATTATATTGTTCAGTCCGAAAATTTCTAAAACCTACATTTAATAAAATATTCAGATACAAATGCCATATCTTTCATTACCAGAACTCTGTACTGCGGTTTAATATAGGAATTGGAAAAATCCGTTTGTTAATTCGTGAGATGTTCGATTTGTTTTCATATTAAAATAAACTTTTCACTGATATATGATTTGGATTCCCCCCCTGAGTTTGTTCGCCGGTCTCCAATGACTTCAGAATATTTCATGCAATGTATATCCAATTGACGGAAGAGCGACACTGTTGCACATGATCGGAGAAATTCTCATTTTTTGGGTCAAATTTATCACACAATATAACGGGATTTACCGAACCGATTTTCACCTTTAAAGATTTTATTTGATATACAAAATTCCCAAACAAAATGTATCAGGTACAAAAAAAAAGATTTAGTGAACAGAAATTAATATGTTAATTTGCGAATCTTTTCCCAATATAGTCCAATCAACACTGATTAGTGACTGGACGTCTGACATTATGTAATTACACATAACACACTCAGTCGATTTTGTGATAATTTTTTCATATGGAGTGTACATGTAATGTCGCCCCTATCGCAAATGACAAAATCATCAACATCATAAAAAAATGCAAGAATTCTTCCTCACCTGGGGAAGATGGAATAAGCTACAAAATCCTAAAACAAAGTCCCAAATCGCTGATAAACAGGCTTGAAAACCCTCTATAATGCAAGCCTCTCCCATGGTTACTTTCCAAAATGCTGGAAAACAGCCAATGGTGTAATGATACCCAAACCAGACATGAGCTATTGCTGAAGAGAATTCATACCCCCACTGCATTGCTGGACTAATGAAGCATAAATGAATTAAAACAAGTAATAAATACTTAAGTTATTAGGATATGAAAGTTATGAATATTCTCGGATGGACTCACACACAGACGGATGGACGGATGCATGTAATCCAGTATACCACCATTTTCTTTGAAAGTGGGGGTATAAAAATGACCCCTACAATCTGGCCAATTACTGCCCAATCAGCTTCTCAGTTGCATTGGAGATGTCTTGAAAGAGTCCTTACCAATCGTCTGAGGAAACACCTAGAAGATACAGACTTCTTTAACGACTGGCAATGGGCCTGCAGTAACCGCAAGGAGGGCATGGAACACATCTATCGCCTTGTGGAACAAATGAAAACTGCCATCAATAACCAATAAATAGGTGCATCAATCCTGTTGAAAAAGCATTTGATTCCGTCTGGCACAATGGGATATGCTATAAACTATATAAACTAAAACTACCAATGAAACTGTTAAGATTACTCTCCTCTTTTCTTAACGACCGAGGCATAAAAATCAAAGTCAACAATGAAATGTCCTTGAAGCAGGCACCCTGGGGATCCATTCTCAGCCCATCCTCTATGTCATTTATGTCAACGACCTTACAATCACCGACAAGTGCGTTCAAATATCACAATTCGCAGACGATGGGCCATGGCATTTCAACAACACATCCAACCAAGTCCAAAAATCCCTACAACACGCATTGGAGAACCTCGAGCATTGGTGAGCGAAGTGGAGAATTAAGCTAAACATAAACAAAACTCAATGAATCACATTCACCCATAAGAGAAAAAAACGCGACTTTGACTTCAAACTACTGGATAAGGTCCTCCCAGAATGTACCGAGGCACAATTCCTTGGTATAATCAATGATCAATACATGACCTTCAATGAACACACCAACAATATCGCCACAAAAGCAACGAAACGCATTAATCTACTGAAAATGCTTCGCGGAATCTCCTGGGGTGCCTACGAGGCAGTCTTACTCAAACTGTACAGAGCATTTGTGCACCCTGTACTTGAGTATGGGCACTTGTCCTCAGTGAAATAAACATATAAATCTGACATGGGTCAACTCCAAAGAATCCAGAACCAAGCACTTGCCCTCCACACCCCCTGGGGCACCCGAATCAAATTACTCTATGAGCGGGCTGTAATTCCAACTACAGAAGACCGCCTAACTACTCTAGTCGCAAAAAACCGCAATCGCTTCAAGGACAACAAACTAATATCAGAACTAAACGACATCTGTGCCAGCCAACAAAAAATGCCACAAAATAATCACCTCAATCGAATACAACAACCCTGGTACCAGCCTGATCGGGGGCGGTCTGGGACTGTCTGGGCCAGGGCAACCTGAGCCAATGTGGATTCAACCCCGCCTGACCCAGCCAGTCCCGGCACATTCTCAGTCCTGAGGTCTATACTTAATCAAAATGCCCCCTAACCATTAGACAAACAACTACGAATAAACCGACGGAGGAAATGAGCAGCAAATACCCTCGGGTGTGGCATATAAGGATTGTAGACTGCTCTCCTCTCATAAAACCACCCCTACCATTCAATTTCAACTAAACAAAAATCCAATAAATTCTAACAAATTATTTATGGTGGAACAGGCAGTAATGCACTCCAGTGCACCTAAGAGAAGTCATGGGCTGCCTTCACCTATCATTAATAATAATAAATAACCAATGGTGAGAATAGGCAGTAATGCACTTGGGTGAGCGCCTAAGAGAAATCATGGGCTGCCGTCACCTTCAACAAGAGATAGATGGTGAGAAGGAAGCAGAAAAGACCCTCGGGTGTGGCATATAAGGATTGTAGACTGCTCTCCTCTCATCCACAAGGGCCTTCTGCGGGCTCCACGGTGACCCCAGCCAGATCAGACAGAAATACGGCATACGCTGTTCCTAGGTATAGTGACTATGATCTCTACCTCAAAAAGCCCACTGCATGGCCAACACACTTCTTTTTCAGTTTTTCCATTTTTTTCCCTCTTTTCACCAATAACCGCTATGGAACTATTATAACTGCTATAGACATATAGTAACCGCTATGGATTCTGATCATATTTAACTCCATCCCAGAAGAGGTCACTCACCTCTGGGGAGGTGAGCGCTGGCCCTGCATCCCTCTACTTGCCCTTCTTGTAAACGCCACTAGCGTGCACTCCTGCCCTAGCCAACTAGGTTAACATGCAGACCCGCCCCTGAACTAGGAAAGTTCGGGTCTTTCTTTGGTGGTCCCTGAATGGGGGTTGTTGACTGTATACTTGTCTCAATTTACTCCTGTGAAAGAAGCCTGCGTGCAGAAGTCAACTCAATCTCTCAAACAATTGCCAGAGGCAGACTATACTTGCCAATGAAGGCTTCAGATTAAATAATCCAAATAAAGACTATACTTGCCCCAAAACACCAGCACATCACCCTCGGGGAGAGGTAACACTTTTGTCGAGAGGACCCCCTCTCACACTGGTCCTCATCCGAGGGAAGAAATCAACTCAACTAAGAACACCTAGATGACCAGCAAATCCTGCTCCATCAGCCTTTCCTCCTCTACTGCTTCATGTCATGGTCTGCATATGAGAAATACTTCAAAACGTCAGAGAAGAGTTGAAAGGGGCTTTCCCGAAACTGCCTTTGGTGCGCGAAACCATTGGTTCGAGCTTGAAAATATGTGACATGTTAGTTAATCCTAAAATATGTTATAATTTTTCATTTGGAGGAGGGGTTCAAATTGTGAAGAATTGTTCATAAATAGGCCTGCAGTTGGACAACAAAAAAGTCAGATTATTATTTTGTTTTAATTTTTGATGTCATCGAAAATAACCTGTCACCTGATTTCAAGTTAATTTTCCATTACTTATATAGCACTTTAAAAAGAACTAGGTTCTGTTATCATCCTTTTCTCAGCCATGCAGATTTCAGAAATTCTCGAATCTTAAAACATGCTTCGTGTATTTGATGTCTGGGAACCCCACACAACCTACTTTTGGGTTCCAACAAGAGCTATTAGGGAACCTATTTTGATTTCTTATTGATTCTGTACCCATTTTCTTATCCTGATATACAGTTTAAGACCTGCAAAAGAAGGACCTAGAATATGCAGTGAATGGTTTTTGGTAAGAGGGTGAATACATTTGATGAAATAAGAAATAAAAAATCCAGCAAGAGGATCACAGATCCAGAAGTCAAGTTTTGACATTAAATTCTGAAGAAATAAGCTATTTATAGTAACAGTGACCTTGACCTTGGAGTCCCAGACTCCGAAATCAATAGGTGTCTTCCCTTCCTATAAGGTAACCTCTGGTATAAGTTTGGTAAAGTGCGTCAAATAGAACTAAAGTTATTGCCTGGAAACCAATTTGTCACAAAATATTCTATTTATAGTAACAGTGGCCTTGACCTTGGTGCACGAGACTCTGAAATCGATAGGTGTCTTCCTTTCCTATAGGGTAATCTCTGGTTTAATTTTGGTAAAGGTGCATCAAATAGAACTAAAGTTATTGCCCGGAAACCAATTGTTTACACCCGCCGCCCACTCGCCACTTCATCAAACTATAAGTCGAGTTTGACTTCGTCAAAACTCGACTAAAAGGTTAAACAAATTATCTATGTTTTCATTTGTATATTTTGTGCCCTTGAACACTCAGTTTAATTGTGACAGATGAACTGAGGCATTGATAACTCAGATGAGTGTGTACAACATTTTTTGCAAGTGATAACAAAAAACAATCATAACTGTAGGGACAGTAAGGCAATGAAATAATTATTTTGTTTTTTACTTTAAGGTGGAACAAATAAAACAAGAGGCCCCAAGGAGCCTTAATCGCTCACCGGCCAAAGTGGTTCAAAGAAGTATTTGGGGTCACATTCAGTTAGACATGGTTCATCAACACTACAAAGGAATGAAGTTATGAGAGACAAATTTTATGGAACTAGGGACATGGCTTGAACAAACTTGAATCTTACCCCCCTAAGGATGCTGCATACCAAATATCAAAAGCATTCATCTGCTGGATCTGAAGAATTCCTCATTTTGAATTAAGTTATCACAGAGAGCCCAAATATGGACCCAGGGTCATGGCTTTAACAAACTTGAATCTCACCCCACTAAGGATGCTACATATCACATACCAAAACATTCCGACTGCTGGATCTGAAGAAGAAGATTTTTTAAGAAAATTCCTCATTTCGACCTAAGTTACAATTCAAGCTTCCACAGTGAGCCCAAATATGGACCTAGGGACATGGCTTGAACAAACTTGAATCTCACCCCCACTAAAAAAGCTGCATACCAAATATCAAAACATTCTAACTGCTGGATCTGAAGAAGAAGATTTTTAAAGAAAATTCCTCATTTTGAACTAAGTTATAATTCGGGCTACCACAGTGAGCCCAAATATGAACCAAGGGACTTGGCTTGAACAAACTTGCTTCATACCCAATATCAAAAGATTCTGCCTGCTGGATCTGGAGAAGAAGATTTTTAAAGAAATTTGCCTGAAATGCACTAAGTTCAAATTTGGGCTCCTATACTGAGCCCAAATATGAACCCAGGGGGGCCGATTTGAACAAACTTGAATCAGATCCACCCCACAATGTTGCATACCAAATATTAAAAGATTCTGCCTGCTGGATCTGGAGAAGATTTTTGAAGAAATTTGACTGAAATGCACTAAGTTCGAATTCGAGCTTCTATAGTGAGCCCAAATATGAATCCAGGGGGCCGATATGAACTAGGGTTTAATTCGATTCCGGGTATACCCGGTTCCGGTTCCATTAACGACTATACTCGCTACCCGGTTATTGCGTTGTTGAAAACCGGGTTTTATTACACGTTTAAGATTAAGGCCTGAGATCGAATCAGCTCGAAATATTAACTATATATTCCCGTGGCGCGAGTCGCGACTTCAAACATACCGTCGCTGACTCGCTGTAGCTTAACGCGATTTTAGCGCGAAACACGTGCTCTTATTTATGAGTTATGACGTCAATTCAAATCGATTAACGCGTCACTAGTACTCACTAACAGTGATTCAGTGCGTCATTCACGACTCGTAAACTTTGTGGCATTTGGTATTTTGGTTTCGTCAGCCGTAACCCTGTGTCGCCGTAGCGTCCTGCAAAAGTTTTTATTTTATTCAATTTCTAGGATGAGTCGGGAAAACGCATCGCAGGTATGGAGATACTTTATACGGCGTGCCGATTTGAGCAACAAGGCCCAATGCCAGCGGTGTGACAGTTATTGACAATCAGCGGTGGTTCGACTAGTAGTTTAGCTAAACACCTGAAACTGGTTCATGGAATTGATTTGTCAAATTCGAAGCGCCCATGTGAGAGTTCCAGCACAGCAACATCAGCCGATTCTAAATCTAAACTGGCAAGATTGGCTACACAAAAGACTGTTGATGCATTTGTAATTAGAGAGAAAGATTCCCTTGATAAAATTTTGGCTATTTTAATAGCGGTTGACGGTTTCTCAATCCACGCAGTTGTCAAGTCAGATTACATTCGGAAAAGTCTCAGCCGAGATGGATATAATTTGCCACATAATCCTTCTGATGTATTGAAATTGCTGTACAATCATGCAGATAATCTAAAAAAGTGTCTAGCGTCAGAATTTAAAGCGCGACTAGAAGCAGGTGAGAGATTCTCCCTTACACTCGATGAATGGACGAGCATCAGAAACCGGCGATACCTCAACATCGACGTTCACGGACAGCACGGGTTATTTTGGAACACAGGCCTTCGACGTATTACTGGAAAGTTCACTTCTGAAGCAACCGTTGATGCAGTTCGCGAACATCTGTCAGAATTCGGTTTGAATATTGACGAACATATTGCAGTATGCACCAACGATGGTGCATCCGTGATGGTCAAGTTTGGTAGGCTCATGCCGACTTTATCTTGTTTGTGCTACAGCCATGGCATACACTTGGCGGTAGTTGACGTACTGTATGCTAAGTCTAAAGATCAGAGCGAAGGCTGTGAAGAAGAGACAGATCAAGAAGAAGAATCAGAGGATAGCGAAAGTGATTCAGAATCAGAATTAGAAGAAGAGTTCAGTGATGAGCCTGATATACAATTAGAAGCTGAGGAAGAGTCGGTGCTCATGAAAGAAGACTATGCCGGTTTGGTTAAAAAAGTTAAACAGGATTGCAAAAAATTTAGACGTGGTCGTGCTGACGAGATATTGCAAAACTATGTACGTTCTGAATTCGGTCGAGAATTGAAACCAAAACTTGATATCAAGACACGCTGGAACAGCATTGAGGAAATGTTGTCGCGTTATCTGCAAATTCGACCATCCATGCTGAAGGCTTATGTTGACTTGCGCGATGAATCTAAACTTAGTGAAGATGAGTTAGAACTTGTCGAAGATCTGGCCAAAACACTAAAACCCATCACAGTCGCAAATGAAGCACTCTGTCGACGAGACACCACTTTCATTTCGGCCGATGCCATACTGAAGTTTTTATTTGACCAACTAGGACAGAATAACAGCAATATCAGTAGAATAATGTCTGAGCGTCTACAAGAGCGACTCAATAAGCGACGAGATAAAACGCTAGTTACGCTTCTGCAATACCTGCATGATCATTCAGCATTCAACGGTAAAACTGGTGATTTCTTTGAGCCCTGTCCAAAAACAACACGTGTTCGACTGGCTAAAGCAGAATTATCGCGGCTCCGAGGAATGGATTCGCAAATCGAAACGGAAGACAAAGTTGTCAGATACTAAACCCAGATGATGCCGATGTTAGTGACCCGGTCGCGAATGAGAAAAAGCGGAAAGCACCCAAAGCAGCTACGATGAAAGATATCCTTCAAGAGTATATTGATAAGTCAGCCAGTTACCAAAGGAGACCAGAGGGTTCAATGCCAAACATAAATGCTGAATTTAAATTGTATGAAGCCAACAATGAACGCACCCCAAACCTAGATTTCCTATTCAATGCATTAATGACCGGAAAACCAACATCAGTTGAATCCGAGAGAAGTTTCTCTGCAGCCGGACAATTTGCTACGAAAATAAGGTCACGCCTCAACGATAAATCACTGAGCACGCTTCTCTTTCTGCGCAAGTTTTATAGGCGTGATGGCGGAGGCCGCGGTGCACAACCTACCTAAGCAACCATGTGACATTAGTGACTCACTACATGGTCATGAAGTTATCTTATGAACTATGAACTGCATTGACTTAAACATTACGATCATTTCACCGAACGCCATATGACGTTTGAAGAATAAAGCAGGCAAATGATTGACTCGGTTCCAAGTGACTGCTCTGGAGTCTGGACTTTATATGACATTCGATGAAATGACCGTAAAGTGTATAAAACACGACATGCTGATTGTCGAATGATTATCATTGTTTTCTCGAAACCACGAGACGTTGTCAAGAGACTATTCATTTTATTTTATTTTTCTCGTAATCATACTTTCATTAAACGATTTCCACTTCATTAGTTATCTGTTAATCTTGTTATACCTACCTATCTAATTCATACTTACCTCACACTCACAGGAACCGGGAAATACCCGTTACCCGGTTCTGGTTAGTGAAAAATACCCGGTACCCGGTTCCATAAAAACCGGGAATATATTAAACCCTAATATGAACAAACTTGAATCAGATCCACCCCACAATGTTGCGTACCAAATATCAAAAGATTTTGCCTGCTGGATCTGGGGAAGAAGATTTTTTAAGAAATTTGCCTGAAATGCACTAAGTTCGAATTCGTGCTTCTATACTGAGCCCAAATATGAATCCAGGGGGCCAATTTGAACAAACTTGAATCAGATCCACCCCACAATGTTGCATACCAAATATCAAAAGATTCTACCTGCTGGATCTGGAGAAGAAGATTTCTTAAGAAATTTGCCTGAAATGCACTAAGTTCGAATTTGGGCTTCTATAGTGAGCCCAAATATGAATCCAGGGGGCTGATTTAAACAAACTTGAATTAGATCCACCCCATAATGCTGTATACCAAATATCAAATGATTCTGCCCACTTGTGCGGGAGAAGAAGATTTTTTTAGTAATTTCTCTAATATACATAGGGTGCTATTGGAGTTATGCCCCCTATGGAGTCCCTAGTGGGTGTGTCCATTTCATTTGATCAAACTTGATTTGACATATGGTAATGAAAATCCATACCAAGTTTCGAGCAAATCGACCTAGTGGTTTCAGAGAAATCGTTTGAAAAATGTTCACAACGCCGGACAGACGACGACGGACGGCAAGTGATAAGTTTAGCTCCCTTCGGTGAGCTAAAAATAAATAAAAGTTCTTCGTGTATTCTGATTCGGGAGGGGTGAATCGTCCAAGTACTAAACGTCCCGTTCAGTTCAGGAAGGTAACGGTATTGACTGATTGGGACAAAATGTCTGTAAACCTTGATTATATGGAAAACGTGAACACACCTCTTCTCCTTGGTTCTGCACAGAGCGCTGTGAAATTGGAAGAATATATCTCGGATTTTAGCAAAGATATTTTCCCTTCATCATCAGTTTCAATGATAAAAAGTGATTTTGTTATTGTTTTCAGTTATACCATTTCATGTGTTTGGTTTCACATGGTTTTGTTGTTAAACACGCTGAAACAAGTGCAACGCCGATCACAAGCGATCAGACAATCATCCCCCATAGTAGGTAAATTACTGAGAAATATATTGATATTTCCTCAATAAAACCCAAACAAATATGGATATCGAAGGAACAACTCAACAAGCTAGTCCCAATATTACCCATATTTCTGTGGTTTTACTGGAAGCATCTAAATACCTATAAAAAAAAAGTTAAGTAAGGCTAACTTGCATAATTTATGTACAAGAAAAAAAACCCTGTATGTTATTTATGTCTCTTCCCTTCAAATCTGAAAATTTGAAATGAAAGCATCTCTGAGATACAGGAGGTAACAGTACACAACATAATACGCACAAAAATATTTCCCGAAAAAAAGGTTAAGTAAGGCTAATTTGCATAATTTATGCACGAGAAAAAACCCTGTATGATATGTTATTTATCTTGTGCTGTTAGACCTCCATACCAAAAAGGACTGAAATCGGAAATGTCATTCAGAAGTTCTGAGCATGTAACAAATTACACGCAATTTCCAACAAAAACAGCCGCCAGTGGGACATCTTGAATTTTTTTGGGAAAAACATTGATGTGCATCAATTTTTCCTAATGCCCCATCAAATCTGAGAATTTGAAACAAAAGCATCAAATCATCTTGGAGATACAGGTGGTAACAGTACACAACATAATATGCACAACAAGAGGCCCCAAGGAGCCTTAATCGCTCACCGGCCAAAGTGGTTCAAAGAAGTATTTGGAGTCACATTCAGTTAGACATGGTTCATCAACACTACAAAGGAATGAAGTCATGAGAGACAAATTTTATGGAACTAGGGACATGGCTTGAACAAACTGGAATCTTAACCCCCCCTACGGATGAAGCACACCAAATATCAAAAGCATTCATCTGCTGGATCTGAAGAAGATTTTTAAAGAAAATTCCTCATTTTGAACTAAGTTATCATTCGGGCTCCCACAGTGAGCCCAAATATGAACCCAGGGACTTGGCTTGAACAAATTTGAATCTCACCCCCTAAGGATGCTGCATGCCAAATATCAAAAAATTCCAACTGCTGAATCTGAAGAAGAAGAAAAATTCCTCATGTTGACTAAGTTACAATTCGAGCTCCCACAGGGAGCCCATATATGGACCCAGGGACTTGGCTTTAACAAACTTGAATCTCACCCCCGTAAGGATGTTACACACCACATACCAAAACATTACGACTGCTGGATCTGAAGAAGAAGACTTTTTAAGAAAATTCCTCATTTCGACCTAAGTTACAATTCAAGCTTCCACAGTGAGCCCAAATATGGACCTAGGGACATGGCTTGAACAAACTTGAATCTCACCCCCCTAAAAAAGCTGCATATCAAATATCAAAACATTCCAACTGCTGGATCTGAAGAAGAAGATTTTTAAAGAAAATTCCTCATTTTGAACTAAGTTATAATTCGGGCTACCACAGTGAGCCCAAATATGAACCAAGGGACTTGGCTTGAACAAACCTGCTTCATACCCAATATCAAAAGATTCTGCCTGCTGGATCTGGAGAAGAAGATTTTTAAAGAAATTTGCCTGAAATGCACTAAGTTCAAATTTGGGCTCCTATACTGAGCCCAAATATGAACCCAGGGGGCCGATTTGAACAAACTTGAATCAGATCCACCCCACAATGTTGCATACCAAATATTAAAAGATTCTGCCTGCTGGATCTGGAGAAGATTTTTGAAGAAATTTGACTGAAATGCACTAAGTTCGAATTCGAGCTTCTATAGTGAGCCTAAATATGAATCCAGGGGGCCGATATGAACAAACTTGAATCAGATCCACCCCACAATGTTGCGTACCAAATATCAAAAGATTTTGCCTGCTGGATCTGGGGAAGAAGATTTTTTAAGAAATTTGCTTGAAATGCACTAAGTTCGAATTCGTGCTTCTATACTGAGCCCAAATATGAATCCAGGGGGCCAATTTGAACAAACTTGAATCAGATCCACCCCACAATGTTGCATACCAAATATCAAAAGATTCTACCTGCTGGATCTGGAGAAGATTTCTTAAGAAATTTGCCTGAAATGCACTAAGTTCAAATTTGGGCTTCTATAGTGAGCCCAAATATGAATCCAGGGGGCCGATTTGAACAAACCTGAATCAGACCCATACCAAGATGCTGCATACCAAGTATCAAAAGATTCTGCCCACTGGTTCTGGAGAAGATTTTTTAATAATTTTTCTATAATTCATACGGTGCTATCAGAGTTATGCCCCATACAGAGCCCCCAAGGGACGTGGCCACTTCATTTGAACAAACATGAATTGCCATATAGTAATGAACATCCACATGAAGTTTCGTGAAAATCGGACCAGTGGTTTCAGAGGAGAAGTCGTTTGAAAAATGTTCACGACGCCGGACGCCGACGGACGGCAAGTGATAAGTTGAGCTCCCTTCGGTGAGCTAAAAATATTACCCCAAAAAAAGGTTAAGTAAGGCTAATTTGTATAATTTATGCACGAGAAAAAAACCTGTATGATATGTTATTTATCTTATGCTGCTAGACCTCCATACCAAAAATTATTGAAATCAGAAATGTCATTCATAAGTTTGTGTAATGAATTACACACAATTTCCAACAAGAATAGCCGCCAGTTGGCCATCCTGAATTTTTTTCGGAAAAAAAATTGCCGAGCGTCAATTTTTCCTAATGCCCCATCAAATCTGAAAATTTGAAACAAAAGCATCTCTGAGATACAGGTGGTAATAGGACAGAAGGACGGATGGATGGATGGATGGACAGACGGACAGATTGCAATCCAATAGTCCCCCATCACGGTGAAACCGTGGGGGGACTAAAAAATTGATATTTGGTTACTAATGATTAAGTTATTCCATAAACAAGCATCACATGATATTTATTAACCAGTCCTTCCCACGAAGCAGGTGCTCTTGCTCTTACGCCCAGGAATGCCCATATTTTTCATTTCCCACGCGCAAAATATTGCACTGGCTCATTTCGGCTAATAACAAGAGAGCCAGTCAAAGCTTTTTCAACCGGAGTTTATCTTTTCCGAATGACAATTGAGTGCACCCACGCTATTGCCATAGTCATATGTAAAATGCGATTTCATTGGTTGCTCCAAACGTTCGATGACATTGACCTCGTATCTGGACCAAATTCAATTGTTTGGCAGTTCGCAAAGTCGCCTTGTTTAAAGGTTATACATTTGACTTGGACATTTAAAAATTTGGCAGTCGGCTCTGACCTTCGGTCATTGGTTTAATTACTTTACGAGAGCAAATCAATCCCGCGATTGATTTCTCAGGAGCAGATTATCACTCCTAGGGAGAAATATTTGTGGGATGGACTGATTAACAAAGGGCGATGAGTCCCATAATTTTATCGGATATGGCTTGTCACTGAACTTGACGTAGACATTATTGCTATAGAGACATATACCAAAGAGAATTTATATCCGTTAACTATTGTTCAAGTTATGCCATAAACAAAGTTCTGCAATAATGTTGATGGAAATATGCAATTTCCAAGTCGACAAGGCCCATAACTCTTGTAAAAAATCATCAGACCATGCCCCAATTCGAACTTACCCTTCATTTTAATAAAACTGAGGCAGAAAGCACGTTTGGACCTGATCTTTGAATCCTAACTCAAGTTATCATCTGGAAACAAAAATGTTGATGGTAATAAGAAATTTCTAAGTCAAAAAAAGCCCATAACTCATGTAAAAATAATTGGAAGGAACCCATAATAGAACTTGGTCTGTATTCCTATCTCGGTAATACACGTTTCAACTTTGGTTGAGACCAAATAATCCAAACTGGAGTTATCAGTCGGAAACCAAAAATGTTAATAGAAGGTCAAATTCTAAGTAAAAAAAGGGGCATAACTCATGTAAAAATAATTGGACAGAACCCATATTCGAACTTGGCCTGTATTACTAGCTGGGGAATACAGATACCAACTATGGTTGAGATCAAATATTCCAAACTGGAGTTATCGGTTGGAAACCAAAAATTTTAATAGAAGGTCAAATTCTTAGTTGAAAAAGTGCTATAACTCATGTAAAAATACTTGGATTGAACCCATATTCAAACTTGGCCTGTATTACTAGCTGGGGAATACGAATACCAACTTTGGTTGAAATCAAATATTCCAAACTGGAGTTATCGGTTGGAAACCAATTGTTTATAGACAGACAGACAGACATTCAGACAGAAAGACAGACCATTTGCATAATATGACCATTTTTACAAACAGGCATATAAAAATTAATCCAGAATATCACCCACTATCAGTGGCAGTGCAGTAATATAGCAGTGATGGAGTTTTCACTCTCATCACAAACAACCATCAACAGTTCCAATTTTTTCCCCTTCAATGCCAGAATTTCATTTATTTCACTCCAAAATAATTCAGGACTTCCTACTGGTTTAAGCTATGTATGCATAGGGTTTCCCTGTAATTTAAAATGTCTAAGGTTACACAAGCACCCATCAAATCAAGAATTACAACAGAAATATGTTTACCTTCAGCCAATTTTTGAAGCCTTGACAGCAACTGTGCTAATTTTTGTTGTCTGTCAGCAAGTTCTCCCCGTCCACAAAAATCCACTCGAAATAAGGCCATAATAGAATCTACAATCTGAAAAATAAATAAGTCCCTTAATTTTATTGATTCCTCAGGTCAATTTTACCTTATAAGATTTATTTATTATTCTCCTATTTATTATTCTCCGACTTTCACAGGAGGTTTCAGGGGTATATAGTCGAGGGCTCCATACGTCGGTACAAACATTTTGCATTACAGCTCAAGCAATGGTTGTCAGATTTTGATGTTATTTAGTATGCTGACAGACTAGCATAGGGGAAAGGATATCCACATACTGTGAGTTTTGTCCATGCATATGTGCCATAGTTATGGTCCTTGTTACACCTAGAAACTCTGTATGAACATTTGGCATAATAACTCAGTCATTTGTGCCCAGATTTTGATGACCTTTGGTTGGTATGATGAGGGACCAGCATGGGGGAAATGATATCTACATATTGCTGGTTTCAGCAATGTATACATGGCAGAGTTATGGCCCATGTTACACTTAGAAAACTCTCCATTTGAATGTTCTGCCTTATAACTTAGTCAATTGTACGCAGATTTTGATAGACTTTTGGTATGGTGAGCGACCACCAAGGTGTGGGAATTGGGGGGTGGGGGGGGGGGGGGGTGAGGGGGAAAGACATCCACATTTTGCAGGCATCTTTCATGCATATAGACCAGAGTTATGGACCTTGTTACACTAAAATTTTTGATACAAACGTTTTGTATTCCAACTCCAACATTGGTTGTTGGATTTTGGTGTCCTTTGGTATGTGATAGGCCAGTCTGAAGGAAAGGATATCCATGCACCCTTATCACAGTTATGCCCCTTCTTTGACTTTTTAACACTGAACATTCACAGTGATACTAAATGGCAAACAGGTGTCCAAATTATGGAAACAAAATATTAATTGCATGTGACTCAATGCCGAACACAAGAGTTTTTAGTGAGTTTGGCTTTCAGTTGCTGGACACACTAAAAACTGTGTGTTCAGCAATCAGTTACAGGCAATTAATATTTTGCTTCCATAGTTTAGCAGCACTACCAACACTGAACATTCATAGAGCTATTAAATGTAGAACTAAATTATGGATGCAAAATATTAATTGCATCTGAATGAATGCTGAACACAGAGTTTTTAGTGTGTTTGGCTTTCAGTTGCCAGACACACTAAAAACTGTGTGTTCAGCAATCAGTTACAGGCAATTAATATTTTGCTTCCATAATTTAGCAGCACTACCAACACTGAACATTCATAGAGCTATGAAATGCAGAACAAAATTATGGTTGCAAAATATTAATTGCATCTGAATGAATGCTGAACACAAGAGTTTTTTGTGTGTTCAGTGACAAAGAACACAAATGCATTATTAAAAAAGACAAGGCTTCATGACTTATTATTACTTATCCAGATTCAATAAAATTTCACACAAATATAGTTTATACATCATTACATTTTTTCTGACAGTTGTGACACATAATATATAGTATTCTTAAGTTTCATCATAAACTGTCTGGATGTTTACAATAAAAGGAAAATTGCGGCGCCATACAAAGTTGATTGTCTGTTTCTCAGGCCATTTTTTCCAAAAAAGCATGCGGGCGGGCGTTTTTTTTTTTTTTCTTTTTCTTTTCTCCCCGAGAGGTTGTTTGTGGTAATTTGACGCCCACCCAAACGCCTGGTGGACCACGCAAAAATTTCGCAAATATATTGGTTATTCACCATAGGGGTGTTGGGTCGTAAATGTAGTGGGGTTTGAATGTTTGTTTTTTTCAGTGAAACGTGAAAATTATAACACAGGACGAAAGTCACAAAACGCCTCATGGGTGAAACGTCTCGGGTTAAAACGTCTCTGGGACAAATCAAATGTCGAAGTGCCAACTTTCAGAGATTTATTTTACCAAAAAAAAAAATCCTTTCACAACCTGCCTAATAAAATTGTGAATCGCAATTTTTCCCCATCATATTCAAAATTATCACAACCCATTTGAACGGGCAGTTCATCCATTAATCATATTTTTTGGAAATCTGAAAATGAAATACAAAATGAATGTTTGCGTGTTTTTATTAACCAATTCAACCGCACATACCTGCCTATATGCGATTTATTTTCAACTATGACTGTTACTTTTATATCAAGCAACGATTACTATTAGTTATCCAATTATCCTGCATCTCAAATGCATTTATTTAAATTAACTGGGAAACTCGTAAAAGTTTCAAATAACAGTACACAAATTCCCATTGACGGCCATTTACAATACAAATGTTACTAAAAATAAATGCCAGGAGACTGTGTTCCATTCAACATAGCACCTGACTTTGCAGACTTTCTGGGGGTTGGTGCGAATCAAACGTGGTGCGAATCGACCATTCCCTTTTGGTACTGTTTGTTGTCAGACTGAAAGACACCTTCCTTCTTGCTGTCATTATGACTTACCTTTCACAGAATAAAACACTTTCTGTCGTGAATATTGCTAAAACCCACCCACTTTATTAAAGTATGATGTAGAAAAAGCTTGAAGTGGGTTAATTTAAAATTTGCGAACGCATCGATATCGATTTACCGAAATGAGCACAATATCTAAAAAAATTTTTAAAGATTTTTTGGTGTCATAAAAAGGTTGCATGTGCACCCAAAATGACCATGCACGCGGGCCTGAGAAACAGAGGTTCTTTTTTTATGGCCTTAAGTGCCCTTACTGCAAGTACTGTTGGAAGTTTCTATGAACTGGATTCTATTAGTTAATATGATATGATTGTCAATATAATAAACTTCAAACATCTGATGTGAAGGAAATAAACAGTCAATATAATAAACTTGAACAACACTGTGTATATTGAAATTTGAACATTTTAAATGCTCTGGTGATTAATACCATACCAATAGTTTAAATACTCCAGGCTCTTCATATAATTTTGCTGCAACATGATCAAGTATTTCATACTGATGTTCACCTATAAGTGAAAAAAAAATTAAATGACGTCATTCATTCAATTTGATCTTTACTTTACTAAACATAAATTCTGGTTCAAGAAATTATTTTTACAGTTTTCTGCAGAGTACGATTTGGCACTCTCTTATAAATAGGAAAATGAAATAAAATTTGAAAATAAAATAAACAACTACATGAATGTTATACACTTAGGAGATAAATGTCTCTTGTTGAGTTAGACATTTGGGAATTTGACTATGGAAAGTCATTTAATGAACCCTGAAGGGGCAAGTTAACAAATGGTTTTCCATAGTCATATTCCCGAATATCTAACAAAACAAGAGACGTTTATCTCCATTGTAATTCCTATCATCACTTGAAGTGAAAAAAATTCTCCAAACTTGTTTTATTTGAAGAAAAACAGTAAAAACTAGAGGTACTGTGAGCAAGCTCACAAAGTGATCGCCCCCCCCCCCCCCCCCTCCCTTGCGCCTGTCAGAACGGAATTATATTGCTTTATGCACATCTTCATATGGAGTTCTTCCATTGTGTAAAGTTTCATGAAAATTCTTCAAATGGTTTAGGAGGAGTTGCGCTTATAAGGATGGACAGATGGACAGATGGATGGACGGACAGGGTGATTGCTATATACCCCCCAAACTTTGTTTGTGGGGGGTATAAAAATGTTCTAACTGACCTACTTCGTAAGAGTGAATTTACCTGAGATTAGACCATGGAGCAAATCGGCTCTCAGCCAATCAAATTACTGGTTCAAAGTTGAGCGTGGTCAAATTTAACTGATGAATCACAATGTAAAACAATCAGATTTATGTGATCACTTCAGTTTTATTCTGCTGTCGGCACTGAACCTGTTAGGAACAGAACTAATAACACTAATTTGGAACAAGTGCAACAAGTTAATTCTAATTCAAAGTTTCCAGCTATAATTTTGTACCCAGGTATCCTTGAGTTGCTCCAAATTATTATTGATATTATTCAATGTCTTTATTAGATTTATTGAACAAGACAGACCAGGGCTAAAGGCAGATTTCAAACCAAGAGCCAAAAGTAATTCACTATAATAAATTATAAAATTATATACATGTATAGCAGGACCTTGGAAGCTCATGTTTAGAGTTAAGATGCTATATAAGTAAGAGAAATTTGTTTACTTTGAAATTCCTACCTCTGATATTCCTAAAATTCAAATTGAATATACACAAATTCTACACCAAAATGAAGGTTATGATGTATAGAACACAAAATATATATGCATTCATCTCACACAGTTGCCAGCAAGTACCAGTGGTTCCTGTAAGTCTGCTACCATATTTGTACCAAAACTGATAATAAAATAATATTACAGGCAAACAACTCATGGCCAAATGTGTTTCAGATATCCAAGAACAGAGCTAGAACATCAACATTCTTCAAAGCACAGTGACAGATCTACGAGGGGGTAAATTCCAATACAATCGGCTTTGTTTACATTGTAGGTTCATTTCAATTTCCAGTCAAGGTCATCTGATGGGAAAAGCATCGATATACAAAGCCATCTAAAATCAAATAATGAGATAGCCTTAATACAGCATACAATTATTATATGCAGACTGCAAAGTTTCCATATTCTATGCAAGGTATCATGACACCTGGTGAAATTTCCTAGAATTACGATTTTGTTTTTCAATGGAAATTTGTGGTATCGATTGATTTGTGCATGTCCATCGAACATGGAATTCATCTTCAATTTAAAATGCAGAAAGTGTTGTCCTTTTACCAAATGCAGTCCAGTCGCTGCATCTGTCGTGAATATTGCTAAAACCCACCCACTTTATTAAAGTATGATGTAGAAGAAGCTTGAAGTGTGTTAATTTAAAATTTGCGAACGCATCGATATCGATTTACCGAAATTAAATTTAAGCAGATAAGAATTTCAATTTAAAATACAGAAAGTGTTGTCCTTTTACCAAATGCAGTCCAGTCGCTGCATCTGTCATGAATATTGCTAAAACCCACCCACTTTATTAAAGTATGATGTAGAAAAAGCTTGAAGTGTGTTAATTTAAAATTTGCGAACGCATCGATATCGATTTACCGAAATGAGCACAATATCTAAAAATATTTTTAAAGATTTTTTGGTGTCATACAAAGGTTGCATGCGCACCAAAAATGACCATGCACGCGGGCCTGAGAAACAGAGGTTCTTTTTTTTATGGCCTTAAGTGCCCTAAAGTGTTTTGAATGCCAAGCTTTGTTACTGGATATCTGAAGCACAATTGGCTACAAGTTGTTCTCCGGAAATATTATTTTATTATCGGTTCTGGTACGAATATGGTTCCAGACTTCCAGGAACCAGTGGTGCCTGCTGTCAACTCTATGAGCTGATTACATATATTTTTCATGTTCTATACCTCTCAAGCTCCATTTTAATGTATAATATGTGTATATTTAATGTGATTTTATGGAATATCAAAGGTGGCAATTTCAAAGTCAACAAATTTCTCTCACTTGTATAGCACCTTAAGAGAATAGTATTTTACAAGATTAACATTTTGATCAATGCTTTTAATGAGCTCACTGTGAATGACCTTGTTTTTACTGCTTGAGTCTTTGAATGTCAAATCAGATCAGTTTTTATCTGTGGCTGTTAGCTAGTTACTATTTAAAGAACATTCAGTTTCCAGAACATTCATATATTACCAGAACATTCTCTTCCAGCTGTGTCTGAACATAGGCAGTATTTTTCTGAGTACTAGAATATATTCTACCAGCAGCTTGATATCTTTACAAATATATCCATGGGATTTTTTTTTTAATATTTTACATAAGTGTTAATATATGGACTGTGTGTCAATGATTTATTGAAAAGTTTTACCAATATATTTTACAAGTAAGCTGCACTGCTTCTTTAAATCCTGGGTCAACTGGACTACTGCTATTACTAGTATTCATACAGGTTCTCTGTGATGCTGAGACTAACTGGATATTATAAATTTTCATAGCCTGTTAAACCAACAAATCGTTTTTGAACCTGTTCCTGGCCAGGATGAGGTGAATGGAACTGATGGTCCGGCTATTCCAAAACACTAACACTGAACCAAACCACCATAAGCAGATTGGTACAAAGCAATAGGATGCCAGCAGTCTGGTCCACATCACCAATGCCATCACACAATTTCTACTGATAGTGTACTTTACTTACTTGTATATGCTCTGGCATATATCACATTGTCCAATACAGCATTCTGGTCCAGATTGAACCTGTCCGAGATAGCTCTCAATCGATCTGGACGGCTTTTCAGATAAGAATTAATGAATATTATCTATAATGACCAATTATATGCAGGTCTGTACAAAATTGATAACATCCCATTACCTAATGAATTGGCCACATCCACCCAAATAATCTACAAATTAAGCAGTTGAAAAAGAAAAAAACATTTCAAACAAGAGGCCCCAGGGGACCTGAGGGCACTCACCTGACATGGTAGCCTAAATATCAACCCAGGAAATTGATGTGAACAAGTTGCATCGCCCTCCGAAGAAAAGCTTATACCAAATATCAAAAGATCTGAAAAAAGAGGATTTTTAAAGAATATTCCTCATACTGAACTAAGTGATAATTTGGGCTCCCACAGCGAGCCCAAATATGAACCCAGGGACTTGGCTTGAAGAAACTTGAATCTCACCTCCCTAAGGATGCTGTACACCAAATATCAAAAGATTTCGACTACTGCATCTGAAGAAAAATATTTTTGAAGAATATTCCTCATATTGAACTAAGTTATAATTCAGGCTCCCACAGGGAGCTGAAATATGAACCTAGGGACTTGGCTTGAACAAACTTGAATATCAAAAGATTCTGATTGGTGGATTGGAAGAAGATTTTTAAAGAATATTCCTCCTATTGCACTAATCTGAACATTTGAGCTCCCTTAGAGAACCTATTCCAAAGATGTCATATGTGAAATATGAAAGCCTTTGGAGCAGAGAAAAAGATACTTTAATGTTTACCCATTACCCACGGTGTTAAAAAATGCTGAGTCAGCACTTTTTTCAAGTCTCAAAAAAGTACCCTATGATAAAACTGATGGCAATTTTTTTGGACCATTCCTCTCTGCTGGTCCTAAGAAAGCTTCACACCAAATAAAAATTCTCAGTGCCGTGTAGTTTTGGAGATATGGGCATTTTTAATTTTTTCGATTTTTAGCTCCTGCGGTTCCCATGGGGTGACGGGAAAATTTGGGGGGGGGCATAAATTAAGTACTTATGACACAATAAGCCCTCACATTAAATCTGGTTCAAATCAGCCTCTCGGTTTGGAAAATAGAAATTTTGGGCAGGTCCAAAATTCTTGCCCCTCCCACATCAACTCCAAATATAGCCCCTCGAACTTCTCTTGAACAAATCTGATTCTACTCTTCAAAAGGCAGCTGCACACCAAATATCAAGTCTCTGATACCGCTAGTTCATGAGAAGATTTTTTAAAGATTTTGGCACACTTTTTGTGTGTGGCCCTACTGAGGGGCGGGGCAGGGCAACTTGATTTGAACATAATCAAAATATGATGTGATACTCATCTCAAATTTCACTTAAATTGGTTCAGCGGTTTTGGAGAAGTCACAAACACCACGTTCACGGTTGACGGATGACGGACAAAGAGTGATCATTAAAGCTCACCCTGACTTTCAGTCAGGTGAACTAAAAATTTCAAGGAAACCTGACAAGCTCATTCCAATGAGGGGTCACATGATATGGTTTTGTTAACTTTTTTTGAAAAAATGTAAAAAACAATAATTAAAATAATAAATTTTGATATCCTGTGCACTGGGTAAAGGTTTCAGGCAACCTGAAAATGGGTTATCTTAATTTTTCAAGCAACCTTTTGAAGGTAATCTTTTCGTCTAATTTTCTAGCAGAGAAAGGTCAAGTACAAATATTGATATGATTACCAAGTAGAGGAAAGGCTGTCATGAGCAAACAATAATACTATAGCATATTTCATTGTATTCTTTCAGTGCAGTGATGACATGCTGTGGTGTAATCTGAGAGCCTTTACAATGGTGTTTTAAATCACACCGCTTCATCATCAAAATCAAAGAACATAAAGTTTTATCATCAGTATAAAGTAAATAATGGTTCTGGGATAGCTAACAGAGGAATACCAAAGACAGTACTAGCAATGTTCTTGTTACCTGATTAAGGTCTAGAAGTGCAGGCAAAAAATTGGTCACCTTTACCTAACAAATCATCTGCATCTGCCCACGTAATATACAAATTGAGCAGTTTAAAAAAATTATTTTTCAAAAATTTTCAACAAAACCATATCGGGATTTTTATTGAAAAAATAATATTTAAAATAATAAATTTTGGTATTGTTTGTGTTAGGTAAAGGGTTATTCCTTTTAGGCAAAACACATTTGATCTAAAAGATCATTAGTCCAATTTTTCCAAACCTGATGAATGTCTCCTCAGATATTGAAATCTATGTGATGGCTAATAACTTAGGAAACAGACTCAAATAAGAGCAGCAGCCTTTAAACAAGCTCCATAATTTGACCCTCTTTGTACTTATAGTAAAACAAGTTATTTTGTTTCATAATGGAATTGTAAATAATATTTTAATAATCTTATTGTACATAAAATATACTGTCATAAAGGATACAAAGTGTTTTCTGTGTCTATGAATACAACTTTTCCACCACAATAACCATTCTCTCCAGGTAGTTGAGTTGTGACTATAGAAAAGAAGGAGCAAATTAGCCTCATCTGATGCATAAAATCATATAAAAATATAACTGATTCCAAATCAGCACAAAACAAATATAACAATGTGCAAAGCCACCGGTATCTCTAGCCAAGGATTTCTAAGTTGAAAAAAGTGGGAAAAGGCCCATAACTCTAGAAACAAGAAGAATGTTACATGCCCTGCCCACCCCCCTCCCCGCCCCCTTGTGACCTTCACCTTGCAGATGCAGCGGAAACTATTATACGCGACACACCTTCTGACTGTCCTTAACATTTGTAAAAAGTTTAACAATTGTACTATGATTCGTTTCTAAGTTATGGCTGAGACACGAATATTGACCGATTTTTAGTGTGACCTTGAAATGTGACCTTGACCTTGAAGGTATGAACCCGGCTAAAGTGTGTGACACATCCTCTCATGGTCCTTTATAATTGTGTGATATTTGATGACTGTAGCCCTAATAGTTTTGGAGTTATGCTTGAGACACGATTTGTGACCCTGAACATATGAAGGTCAATTGTGACCTTCACCTTGCAGATGCGGCAGAAATTATTATACGCAACACACCTTCTGACTGTCCTTAACACTTGTAAAATGTTTAACTATGATTCGTTTCTGAGTTATGGCTGAGACACGAATACTGACCGATTTTTAGTGTGACCTTGAAATGTGACCTTGACCTTGAAGGTACGAACCCGGCTATGGTGTGTGACACATCCTCCCAGGGTCCTTTATAATTGTGTGAAGTTTGATGACTGTGGCCCTAACAGTTTTCGTGTTATTGGCTCAGACACACACACACACACACAGACAGACACACGGACAGACGGATGGACACACACACACTTCAATCACTATATGCCACCCGACTTAAGTTGGGGGGCATAAAAATGAAAGTGTGGTGACAGTTAGATCCCTCTAGCCAGAGCCATATTGAAATGCGCACTTACTGTGTATAAGTAGCACTGAATAAATCAAAGTTTGTCTAATCGTCCGCCGCCAGCCATCTTGAAATTTTGGATCGCACCCAAAAACACTCGTTCTTGTCCCAAGATGATAATAAAGGTAACCAAGAAGTTTCGTGAAGATCGGCTCATAAATACAGCCTCTAGCCTGAGTCATATTGACATGTGTACTAACTGTGTATAAGTAGCACTCAATAAATCAAAGTTCACTTAATTTGCAGAATTTACGCACAAGAAAAAACCCATATTATATGTGATGTATTCTATGTTACTAAACATTCATACAAAAATTTATTCAAATCAGAACCTTCATATAGAAGTTCTGTACAAAAAACTGATTGCACCTAATTTTGGTATAAAATGGCCACCGGCAGCTATCTTGAATTTCGGACTGCATCCAAAAACACTTGTTCTCGTCCCAAGGTGATAACAAAGGTACCCAAGAAGTTTCATGAAGATCGGTTCTTAAATACAGCCTCTAGCCCGAGTCGTATTAACATGTGCACTTACTGTGTATAAGTAGAAATGAATAAATCAAAGTTCATCTAATTTGCATAATTTCTGCATGAGAAAAAAACCTGTATTATATGTGATGTATTCCATGTTACTAAACATTCATTTAAAAAGTTTATTCAAATCAGAACCTTCATATAGAAGTTCTGTACAAAAAAACTGCTTGTACCTAATTTTGGTACAAAATGGCCGCCAGCAGCCATCTTGAATTTTGGACCACATCCCAAAACCCTCATTCTCGTCCCAAGGTGATAACAAAGCTAAAAGGTACCCAAGAAGCGTGAAGATCGGTTCATAAATAGACTGTGTAGACTTGGCTGAATGATCGCGATCAAAATGGGACGTTCTCATCTAGACATTATTTGGAGTCATCCTACCAAGTTCCAATGAAATCTCTTCATAAATATGACCTCTAGACTGTGCTAAAGGTTTTCGGGCTTCGGGCCACTGTAGCCGTCACAGTTGCCCAATCACGTCCAAAAGGGGACTTTCTCATCTAGACATTATATGAAGTCAACCCACCAAGTTACAATGAAATTCCTCAATAAATATGACCTGTAGACTGTGCTAAAGGTTTTCGGGTTTTGGGTTCGGGCAGTCGTCACGGTTGGCAGATCATGCCCAAATGGGGAAATTCTCATCTAGACATCATAAGGAGTCATACCACCAAGTTACAATGAAATCCCTCCACATTAAACATAACCTGCAGACTGTGCTAAAAGTTTTTGGGTTTCGGGCTTGGGCAGCCATCACGGTTGACAGATCATGCCCAAAAGCGGACGTTCTCATCTAGGCATTATACAGAGGCATCCTACCAAGTTACAATGAAATCCCTTCATAAATACGACCTGTAGACTGTGCTAATGGTTTTCGGGTTTTGGGCTTGGGCAGCCATACCGGTTGCCCGATCGCGACCAAAAGGGGACGTTCTCATCTAGACATGACCCTAAACCTGCATATGAAATTTCGTTATGATCAGACAAGAACTGCGGGGTGTAGCCCGTGATAAAGGAAAATGTGAACAGACTCACAAACTAACAGAATCACAGACTAACAGACTTCCGCACGCGTGATGGCAATAGCTTATCTTGACTATGTCAAGTTAAGCTAATAAATAAATCAGAATTACAACCTTTAATACTTGTAATGTTTCAATGTTCAATTTACAACACCACTTTTTCAATGAAATAGTATATTACTTGCTGGTTGAACTCCTTCATGAAGCAGCAATTGTATGGTCTGCAGTCTCATTTAAAGTGATCCCTGTTACTGTAGAGTCAATTTATTCTATGACACCAACAATACTCTCAGGAGATAATACTCTCAGGTATTTATTATTTTTTATTCTAAAACCACAATTATTGTGTACCATCATGTTTATTAATTTTGGGCTATGGTTCAATAAAAAATATGTGTAAGATCACTTTATTAAAATTTCATTAAAAAGTGTGCAAGATTTATCACAAAATTACAATGTCAGGCCTAATCAAATCCTTTCTCTAAAGATGGTTTACGTCGACTATGATCGAAAATCATACCAATCAACTCAATTCAGTATTTCATGTTCTCTCAGCTAGGTTTATGAATCATTGACCCACTACTGTAAAACTGTTTTGCTCATCATTCCATGATGTTACTGGTAATGTCTCGTCTCTATCTTGGCCCGTATTTTGAGGTTAACACAACTGAATTGATGATGTGTGGAGACTTTGATGAAAGTAAACAATGTAAACAGTGGGTGAGGTGAATGACTCTCCGGGTCTATAGCCCTGGTTGGAATTTCCCTGATCATCTTCAGATAATCGAGAATCTGGGACAACTATCAAAACATGGACGCATGAATATAACTCAACCCTAGAAGTAGAATAAACATGTGCAGTGGTCTGGATGAATACATAAGAAAATAGGAACAACAGTTTATCTGTGGTTTATTAAGAAGCCAAAAATAGCATAATATGAAATGGCCGTGAATCTGAACGATGAGTCAAAACCACAGGTCCACTAAACTTTCAATCCAAAACAGGTTTAAACTCCACCTAACACATGATCAGTAACTGTGGATGGTTCCCACAGAACTCAGACTTGGAGAGAATCACAGTCAGAAACGTTGATTCTCTACAGGGCCGAGATGAACGGGTCAAAAAATTACAGCACCCTTTTGGATAACCTTTTTATGAGTTAAAAAGTGTCCCCGTAACTGACCTAGTGTATAGGTTTAAGGTTAGCCAAGCTAGATCAAAGCTTTTGCCAAACACTTCGATGAATGAAACAAAAACAAAATGTGCTACAGTGTGAGCGAATAAGGTACATAGATTCATTATTAATATGTAAATAATGTAATCCAACAAAAATCCCAAATAAACTTCTGTTATGAAAAGGTGAATCAAAGCAGAGTAATTTGGAATCAGAACTTTTGTTGTATTTTATTTCAACTGCTGTTATTAAATCCGTAACAAAACAAACCACTGGTTATTTTAAAGTATACTCACTTTGCTACTTCAATAAAATATTTCCCCTCGTTCCACACAGCTGAATTCTGTTACACATAAATCTCACAGTCATTCAGGATGAAATTGCATCGTCACCGATAGGGGGTGCGGCAATCTCTATTAAAAGAGGTGAAAATGAGTGCTATGCACGAATGATTTTATGATCAGTTATTGTTGCCTGAGTATAAAAGGCTGGTTCATGATGAACAGAATGTCTTTTGTCATCGAGAGCGCTCCAGAGTTACTTCAGTTAAATTTCTAGTTGGTTTTGTAATGTCAGATCTTCAGAGTGATTTCGATTCTGCTCCGGACAAAAGTCCATCTGCAGACTCACTCGACAGGCATCATGACTCCTCTGATCGGGAAGAGTTAATTCAAATCCTAAAGATCCTTTAAACCTGAATGATGACGTTCTTAACATATTCGCCTCGGATGCAGAAGATAGTAGTTTTTCTGGCTATGTACAAGATGGTTCAACATTTCATACAACTTCGAGGAAAAATCCTTATGCATCGAAATCGAAAGTAGCGTCTAAAATTATCGTTCCTGCAGTTGTGCACTCTCCATTTGACAATCGGAAGAAGGATTCTGCTTCTCTTTCCTCCCGGAAACGTTCTCTTTCCCATGACAACAGGAAAAAATCTAAAGCAAAGAAATCCAAAGTCCACCGTGACAAAGTCACTTCAGATATATCTGGGGTAGGAAATAATGATATTCTCGCAACACTCCTCAATTCTGAGAATCATATTAATAATAGACTCAATGTAATTGAAAATAAGAGCGCAAGCTCAAAAAGTCACCCAATTTCGACTTATTAAAAGTCATCCAAGTCTAAGACTTCTCAAGAAAAATTAGCTTCGGGGAAACCCGATGAGGGTTTCGACAAACCACACACAGTTACAAGAGAATCGCTTCAGAGACAATCTCTGGGTCCTAATCTCATAGTCAAGGTTGACAATGAAAATTCTGACCTCGATGAAACTGAGGAAAGTCATGACGTTCATTGTAAATCCAACCCTCAGCGGTCCGGCCCTCATGCCGACGAGCTTTTTGACAATAGCATTGAAGACATTTCTGATTTGTTAGATGAAGATGGTTTTGTTATTCCTTCAATTTCCCAAGTTTCCTCGTACAAACTTGGCCCAAACATCAGCGATAAGTTTGCTTCTTTCATGTCAAATAGTTGCACTACACCATCTGATAAAGGTCATATCGACAAATTACTAGAGAATAACCTTATTCCAGGAAATGCTGAGAAATGTTATCCTCCAAAAGTTAACCCCGAGATTTGGGCTCAAATCCATAGTAGTCAATTTCACACAAGAGATTGCACATTACAAAAAATTCAACGTCTTTCAGCCTCAGCAATCAGCTGCACTTGAAAGGCTACCGAAGAGCTCAGAAAGAAAAACCCAGATCTAAACATTGTTAGAAAAGCTCTTGTTGATAACCTGACACTTTCTGGTAATGCCATGTTTGAGTCGTCCATGTTTAGATGCAACTTACTCAGACCGATCATGCACACATCCTTCAAGGGAATTTTTTCTACCGATAATCCAGTCTCAAATTTTTTATTTGGAGAGGATATATGCAAAAAGATTAAAGAGCTTGGCGATGTGCAATGAACAACGTCAAACAAAAATCGCGACACTGACGTAGCTGCGACGGGTGGTGCAATCTCACAAAATTCTAAGTCCATCAAGGGCCATAACTCCAAGAAAAATATTTGGAACAACACATGCATTGAACAGTGGCTAGACATCAATAAGATACACTTACATGCCAAATATAAAGTCATTCCATCAAGTATTTCAAAAGTTATTGAGTTTTGAAACTCGTTGGTCACAGACAGACCGACCGACAGACAGACAGACCGACAGACAGACCGACAGACCGACATTGCCACTTATTGAGCTGCTAGTCGCAGCTAAAAATTTCAAAGATTCTTTCACTGGTCGGAAGCCTTTTTTAGGGCAAAGCCGAAAACCACAATTTCAGAAACGGCACAATTACCAAAATTACCAAAATTATCAGAATCACAACAACAGCTACCAAAACAGGCAACCAAAAAAGACCTGGAATCCAAAACGCTTCGACAAACACCAACCTTCAGACAAGTAAAGGTGATTAGCTATCCTTCAACTGCCTCCCTCAAATATTTTCTGTCAAATTGGAAATTTATTACTTCGGACTCATGGGTTCTGAATAATGTCTGTGGTCATAAACTGGAATTTATTTCCAGGCCCTTTCAACTTAGAGCACCCAACTGTCTGCCATTTACCTCCTGTGAAAAATCTATTATTCAACAAGAAATTGATGAAATGATTAAAAAGGGGGCTATTGTTTCCTGTTCTCACTCTCCTGGGGAATTTATTTCCAATTTATTCCTCAGGGAAAAGAAAACCGGTGGTTTTTGGCCTATCATAAATCTGAAAAAACTCAATTTGTTTATTGAATATCATCATTTCAAACAAGAGACTCTTGATGTTGTCTTAAAATCTTTGGAGGAAAATGAATTTTTCACTTCACTTGATCTGAAAGATGCTTATTTCAGTGTCCCTATTCATGAACATGACAGAAAATATTTGAGGTTCCTCTGGAATAATACCTTATATGAGTTTCGCTGTCTCCCTTTTGGTTTGGTGTCGGCACCAAGGATTTTCACAAAATTGATGAAACCGATTTTTTCATTTGTCCGATCTAGAAGTGTAAAGTCTTTCTTTTATATTGACGACTCCCTCATTTGTCACAAGTCTCTGCAGACTTGCAGGGAAAATACCATGTCTTAAAGACTATGTTTGAAAGACTAGGGTTTAATATCAACCTTGGAAAATCATGCCTCACACCCACTCAAAAAATCCAATATCTTGGGTCTATTATAGATTCTGAAAAATGCAAAATTTTTCTTTCAGAAGAAAAAATCGAAAAAATTATCTCACATTCTAAAAAACTACTCTTAGGCCTGGTTAATATCAGAACTTTAGCTCGGTAACAGGCTTATACTTCAGCTTTAAAAGCAATCAATTTGGGAGAATTATTTTATCGGTTTTTGGATAAAGAAAACACTGAGGGGCTTCAAGTCTCACAAGGTAACTTTGATGCTGAAATTCTTCTGTCTTCAGCAGCCAGGGAAGAGGTTATCTGGTGGACTAAGAATATTAAAATAAAGAATGGAAAAGATTGTCGGCCAAGAGATATATCTCTATATTTGGTGACTGATGTCTCACATCTTGGATGGGGTGCATCACTTGAAAGCAGTTATGCCAATGGCAGATGGTCCTCTTCAGAATCTCCTTTGCATATTAATTTGTTGGAGCTTAAGGCAATCTTCTTAGGTCTCCGAAGTTTATGTCACAATTTTTCTTCAATTAATATATGTGTTAGAAGCGATAATTCCACAGCAGTAGCTTATATCAATAATAAGGGAGGCCCTGTTATGAATTTGTTTCTTGTTACTAAGGAAATTTTTCTTTGGTGTTTTGACAGGGAAATCCAACTTTCAGTTGTTCACCTCCCAGGGAAAAACAATATTGTTGCTGACAAATTATCTAGACAATTCAGTGATAATACAGAATGGATGATTGACTCAGAAATATTTCAAACTTTATGTGAACAATTGGAAATTTCTCCTTGTATCGATCTCTTTGCTTCCAGATTGAATTGTCAATTAAAAGATTATGTTTCTTGGCATTATGATCCTTATGCAAAATTTGTTGATGCTTTTACTATAAATTGGGGAAACCTAATTCCATATATTTTCCCTCCTTTAAGTTTGCTCATGAAGATCATTATGAAAGTAAAGGAAGACAAAGTAAGGTTGGCTCTTCTCATAATTCCCGTCTGGAGTACACAACCATGGTATCCTCTACTGCTCGAAATTCTCAGTCATTACCCTATTTTCCTTCCAAAAACAGAATATCTTCTCAGACTACCACACAGCGACTGCATTCATCCCCTTGCAGGGAAACTCCAACTTGCCGGATGTCTTGTCTCTGGAATCAATTCCTATCAGGAGGCATTTCAAAATCAGCTGCCAACCTCATCATACATTCATGGAAACCAGCCACTCAAAAAACATATAATTATGCCTGGGGGAAATGGATTGTTTGGTGTAAGGAAAGGAAGGTTAATCCACTTTATCCATCTGAAACACATTTAGCTAATTATCTAGCCTTCCTTGATTATTCAGGAAAATCTTACATTGTGATTAATTCTCACCGATCAATGTTAAATCAAGCACTTAGCTTATTATCAAATATTAGCTTTTCAGATTCCAAATTAGTTAACAGAACTGTAAAAGGAATTTTCAACAAACACCCTCCAAAGCCTCGTTATTCAACACTTTGGGATGTCTCTACGTTACTCCAATATCTAGAATCGCTTTATCCTCATGGAACACTGTCCTTAAAATTATTGACCAAGAAATTGGCAGCCCTTATTGCTTTATGCACTGCTCAAAGAGCTCAAACGCTTGCAGCTCTTGATATAAAAAATATTCGAATCACAAACTCAGAAGTTATTTTTCTTATTACTGATCATCTCAAAACAACCAAACCATCACGTCATAAAAATTCGATAAATCTTTATAAATATGAAAAGGAACCTTTATGTGTCCTTGCTGTTCTTTCTGAATATCTCCACAGAACTAAAGACAAAAGGAAAAGTTCAAAATTGTTTATTTCTTTCAAAACCTTTTCTGCAATTTGCACCAGCACCCTCTCTAGATGGATTTGTGATATTCTCAAAAATGCTGGCATCGACATTTCAGTTTACAAGGCTCACTCAGTGAGAGGTTTATCTACCTCAGCCCAATGGCGGATACAGAGGGGGGGGGGGGGGGGGGGGTCGCATGTAGGGCGTAGCCAGGATTTTCATTTGGGGACAATACATGAATTGAAGTAAAAACATACAACAACATTTATTTCCTCCATCACCATTCGCTATGGAAAACAAATATACCGTTGAAATTATGCAAAATATATCTACTGGTCGCCTTCATTTATAGCGTCACTGACACAGCATGATTTTGAAGTGTTACATGCACCCTAGCCTCAGGTACCCCATGGCTATGCCAATTATGGATCAGGATCTTAATTGGCATAGTCATGGAGTACCTAAGCCTAGAGGGCTGACTGCTGAAAACTTTCAAACACTGGCAGATCGCAATGTTCTCCTGAGGTTAAGTCGGTTATGACTGTAAACAGTGTGTCCAAAATACAATATTATGGTAAACGGATCTGAAGAGCATATTTCAAATTTTCTAATTATGTCTTGAACGTATGACAGAATTTGAAATTCTGAAACATGCTGTTTAAAAAGTGTTAATTAGCCGTTCAAAAATTCAAGAGGATTTCCACCCCAGAAGCCACCAGAATGCCCCATTTGGTTGCTCATTTCCAAAATATTTCTGGGGGGAGAACCCCCCCAGACCCCACTACAAAAGCTCGTGCCTTCGGCACTCACGGCAGATGCCTTTGGCATCTGCACGATTCGACCCCCCTTTGAGAATTCCTGTATCCGCCACTGCCTCAGCCGCCATTCATGCTGGAATCTCACTAGATAACGTTCTGTCCACAGCAAATTGGACTTCTGCTGAAACATTTTATAAATTTTATTTTAGATCAGATATTCCATTAGCTAACCCTGACAAAACGTTTGCTAACGCTGTATTAAAAAATACTCCATATGGCATCATCTTTAAACTATGCAATTTCATCCCGAATGACTGTGACTTTTATGTGTAACAGAATTCCTCCCCCCCCCCCCCCCCCCCCCCCCCCCCCCCCCCCGCCCTCATCCAAGCATCTTGGATGAGCAGGATGAGGGGAATTCTGTGAAGCATAAAACGAACATGTCAGAGGGATGCCTTCCCCCCCAGGCTTGGGTCGCAAGAACTCACCCATTTTTTCATACTGCCAACCTCCAAGCTTTAAATCAACATTCTGTTTATCATGAACCAGCCTTTTATACTCAGGCAACAATAACTGATCATAAAATCATTCGTGCATAGCACTCATTTTCACCTCTTTTAATAGAGATTGGTGCGCCCCCTATTGGTGACGATGCAATTTCATCACTCTGACATGTTTGTTTTATGCTTCACAGAATTCCCCTCATCCTGCTCATCCAAGATGCTTGGATGAGGGGGGAATTATCTAGAAATCATCAGATGCAGGTCATCACATTTATTAAGCACCTTCGTGTTTATTAATTTTTATTCAATTTGCAAGACATAACTTTTATTTGGGTCATGTTTAGATGGCACCTGAGTAAGTTTGTTTTACCAGATTTCATAGCAAGGCTTGGGATACATGGAGATATTTGAAATTACAACTCTAGAGTATCTGCTATTATACTCATCAGATAATGAGATTTGGCTATTATGCATTTGTTTTCAAAAGGAGGCCATGCTCAAAGCACAATAGCCAAATCTCATTATCTGATGAGTATTTTTGAGAAAACCAATATGCTACCGGATTTCATGAAGATGTGGTCATCTTAATAAACAGAAACCAACATAGACCCTGTTAAATTGTTTTTGAGCTCAAATTCATTTGTATGGAGTAATGTTCCTCATTTAAACCATAACCCATTCTCAAAACTTTTTTCCTACATTTATTCCCGAACCAGTTTTAAATGCATCAGTTCCTGTGGTCTGATCTCACAGAAATTGTCCAAAAATAAGCATTCTTTTCCTTCAAACTGTTTATCACCCATGAATATGATCCAGGGGATGAACTAGAACAAACTTGTAAATTATCCTTACAAAGTTCTACTGTGCACAACCTGGAAGCAGTGAGATTTGTAATTTGTGAAAAGCTTTTTAACTGTTTTTCCCATTAACCAAAGTGTTAAAGTAAGGGACCCCCCCCCCCCCCTCCCCCATAATATAATTTGATTGGATCATGATTTGTTTGAACATGTTTGATCACTGTCTTCCGATGATGCTCCATACCAAATATAAATTGCTAGAGCATGTGCTCTTCCGAAAAAAAAAAAGACATTTGAATTTTTTTTTTTTAAGCCAGTGTAACCTCCCTTGAAACTCCCAACTCATTGCAGAAACCAAGTACATATCACACACTCATATTGGGTTCTACATTTCATTCATATTGGCCTTGGAGTTTTGAAAACAATTTGGACACAACCAGCACAACTGCAAATATTGCTTCTCAAACTTCCTTCAAACTAACTTTACACTACACCTCAAAGAAGCGGAATTTCAAATATCAAGTCACTGCATTCATTACACACTCATATTGGGTTCTACATTTCATTCATATTGGCCTTGGAGTTTTGAAAACAATTTGGACACAACCAGCATAACCGCAAATACTGCTTCTCAAACTTCCTTCAAACTAACTTTACACTACACCTCAAAGAAGTGGAATTTCAAATATCAAGTCACTGCATTCATCACTTCATGAGAAGATTTTTTTTTTTATAAATTGGGACAGTTATTACACTTGCCAAAAAAATGTTCCATGTTTTTTTCATACCTGTCAGCACATTTCCATACTCAAAGTGACGAAAATCTGACTATAGGAAGTTTTTTTTTATGAAAACAGCAACACAAGATAACATTTTTGTTTTTTGGAAAAACATATGCAGGAATGTCATTTCTTCATACTCATGTGGTTCAACAAAAGCTGCTTGTTCGAGAAAACAAAGAATATTAAATAAATTTCAAATGACTTAACACTCTTCTTACTGAAATAGCCAAATTTCAAGCAGAAAATTTTCCCCATAATGCAACTAGAATTTAAAAATATGCAGGTGGAAATTTTATATTTTTTGACATCATTGTGGAAAGGGTTAAGTCTGTAGTTTTTTTTTTTGGCTTTCATAAGTTTTCAATACTCTCAAGGCTTAACTGATGCATACTTTCCAAGATCGTTTTTCCAAGCTGAGACAACTTTCCATATTGTTTCTAAAAATTCAAAATGGCATAACAACTCAGTTGGGGTGCGGGTGGGCTGGGGGGGGGGGGGGGGGGAGTTGGAGTAGAGGCAACAACTTGATTTGAACAAAACTGAAGTGACCTACCTCAACCATCCCCACAAAATATATTGAAATTGAGCGCCAGCAGGTTTTGTAGAAGAAAACTCAAACACTACCTTCATGATAGACAATGTATGATGAATAATGTACAGCAGAGGAAGGAAGAATGATGACTGTAGCTCACCCTGACAGTCAGATGAGCTGAAAAAATTGTGCAACCAACTCATTTTGCAGAAAATATCCTTCAAACACTACGTACCATTTTCTGTAACCAGTCAAGTCAGGAATCATCCTGTTTCCAAATACAAAGATAATCTGTTGAAATCAGCAGCATTACTGGGGGGGGGGGGGGGGGGGGGGGGGGGGGCTATTCCCCCCCCCCCTGTCAGGGCAAAGCCAGCCTAAATATAGGGACAAGGGGCCTCATATTTAAAGATATTGTAAGTTCAAAATATATTCCGCGTCAAGGCGAAAAACCCACATGAATTTCACTTCTCTGTAAAGCTGGACATAGAAAAAACACACGTGGTGTATATCCAGCTTTAGCGCAGGGACCCAGGGGAGAAACGGTATGTTAGATAAGGTCTAATCATCTCGTTTAATTTATACAGTAGTCGGAGTCTTACGAGACGTAATCGGTTGATGTCAAGATGTCGTCACGGTAAATTGAGAAACGAGATTCTAAAAGATAGAAATGTCGTGTCATCATAAGTTATAACAATCATGGCAAGAACGAATCGGTTTTCTCGACAAGTGAAGTCACGCGTGAGATGACTTGTATTGATTCTGCCTCGATATACGTCATCTCCCACCGTTTTGACAGGTGGACAGATGAGCGTCGGTCCACCTGACAGTTTAGGGTAAAAAGTATATATACCTGGAAGAGCAGAGCATTAGACACACACTTGGGGTCACACACGCGTTGGTGAAGTCCAGGACAGGCGGACTCTGTTTCCTGGCATAAGGGTACCTTCGATCACAGGACCCTGAAACGGCTGGAATCGCCAGAGAGGGCATTCCATGATTGATTTAGTTTAAAGTTGATAGGCGGCTACGGGGCCGAATTCGTGAGAAGGAACACCCCAGGTGGAACGTATAAGTTTAGATTGTCGAGTAGCAGGTATCGTCCTGCAATAGTCAGAAGTGTAGGTTAATTGTATTGTGCGTATTAACCCTTTGAAGCGTCAGCCTGATTGCGTTCTGAGTAGTTTATTTTGCTGTCGGAACATCGTAATACCGACTGAAGATCGGTGTGAGTGACAATTTCGCCCTAGCACAAAAGGGGCATTTGTGAATCGTGAATTCAACCAGGAACGGTGGATATTTCAATAGGACTTTCACGGAGGACTTTCAAAAGGCGCATAAGGTATGAGTAGACAATATCTGACCCAAATCAGAAGTACGGTGGTTTATAGATGACGAACATTGCTGGCCGGAACCCTCCGACAGCCAGAGGTACAGTTACGCGCAGACGTTGACATTTGAGCCTAAGCGGGTGAAGCTCTTATGGCGAGCTCACAGTAATAACATTTCAGATTTGTGAAGCTCTTATGGCGAGCTCACGGTAGTAACATTTCCAGTGGGTAGACTATAGTGCCAGTACAGGGCTATAGAATGACTATATGATTGTTTAGAATTATTTAACCGTAGTGACCCATTTTCTGTGAAAAGAATTGAATTGTTGATTGTTGAAATATTGAAACGGATTTATTTTTATGTGTAAATAAAAGAATCGTTGTTACTTTAAATCATTCTTTCCATTATACAGCCTGAAGTGATTAGGAATCACACCTAACGGAAATCGAACCTATTTCAGGACAATTTGGCAGAGAAGGAATCACGGCGTCGGTCTAACTCAGCTCTCTGCGCCGAGTTCGCGACACTTGGATTCCGACCCTCCACGTTGGTCTAATTTTTCCCGCAACTTCATCAGCGGGACTAAATAACCCCACGTCAGCCCAGGCCTTACGGGGCCTCAGGTGTTCCCTGACATTGATTGGCGAGGCTACCAGGATATTTCTAAAAGGTAAAAAATGGCTATATGGAAATTTTGTTTTATTTTAATGGCGGTTCTGTTTAGGTTTTGACGAGTTCGGTCAGTTGATGCCGTTCAAGGGTTTAATATCGCAATACAGTAGTCCCCAAAAGGATACTTAATAGCCACTATAACTGCGGTAGGTTTCAGAATATTTGGTGCGTTTAATTACGTTAAATTACAGAGGTAAATTAAGATTAATTGCCATATTTTTTTTTTTCTTTTCCTTCTTCGTTCTTTCTGACGAGTGTTGAAGATAGAAAGAAAAAATCAAAATGGATGTTGTTACACCCCTCGCCCAACTGGTATCATTAGGCAAGGAAATGGGCCTTGAGGGGGCCGAACTTCATAAGTTCGTTAAAGATGAGCAGAAACGTGAGGCCAAGGAGATTGCCTTACGTAATGACGCAAGAGAGAGAGAAGCCCAATTAGAACGAGAGCGTGAGAAAGACGCAAGAGAGGCGAGGGAGAGAGAAGCCCAATTAGAACGAGAGCGTGAGAAAGACGCAAGAGAGGCGAGGGAGAGAGAAGCCCAATTAGAACGAGAGCGTGAGAAAGACGCAAGAGAGGCGAAAGAGAGAGAGATTCAATTAGCAAATGAGGCGAGAGAGAGGGAAGCCCAATTAGCAAGGGAGGCAAGGGAGGCAGAGCGAGAGCTCGAACAACAGAGGCACGAGAGAGAATTAGAGCTCCTCAGAGCAAGGGCCGATGTGGAGAATGAAAGTCGGCGCTCAGGGGATGGGAGTGCAGGGGTAGCAATTCATGCCCCACGCCCCCATCTCGCTCATTTCAATGAAAACACAGATGACTTGGACTCGTACTTGGAGAGGTTCGAGCGTTTTGCCTCCAGTCAAATGTGGCCAGAAGACACATGGGCTATGTGCTTGAGCCCTTTGTTGTCAGGTAAAGCCCTCGAGGCTTATACCAGTATGCCTCCTGCACTTCTTAACGACTACAGTGAGCTGAAGAATGCCATCCTTCGGAGATACCAGCTCACTGAAGAAGGATTCCGGACCAAGTTCCGAGAAATTAAGCAGGAGAAGGGAGAAACAGTACCTCAGTATTTTGCCCGAGCTAGGCGGTACTTTGACCGCTGGACTGATCTCGCAGAAGTGAATGAGTCGTATGGAGCCCTGCGAGATCTATTTCTCCGGGAGCAGTTTTTAACTACATGCTCCAAGGAGTTGGGCCTGTTCATCAAGGAAAGGGGTCCGCCCACCTATGATGAGATGGCAATTGTGGCAGAACGCTACATCGAGGCCCACGGTGGGAGTGTGAACGCACCCAAATCGGCTAGGGGTGGGGCAAACGGGTTGGCAATGGCACCCGTAAGGCAACACCACCCCGACCCTCCTGCGTCGCAGGCCAGCCGGAAGGGGAGCGCTCCCAAGGACACCACTTGTTTTATCTGCAACAAGCGGGGTCATATTGCCAGGGACTGCTGGCAGAAACAGGTAAGGACCACTGGGAACATTAGGCCACCCCAGCAGGGGGCCTGGAACGCAGCACCAAGGGGTTGGAAGCAAGGTGACCGCGTAGATCCAGGGCCCAGTAGACAGACGGCAGCGTTCTGTCAAACCATCGGTCCAGAACACAACCCCCTCCGGGAATGTATACAAGAGGGAGAATTAAGGCTGGAAGGCGGGAAGGTTGTCCCGATAATAAGTGGCATGTGTGAGAGGCTCACAACTTCGCAGGAGAAGGTTGATATGCCAGTGTACCCAGGGTATGTGGGACAAAGGGAGATTCGTCTGCTCCGGGATTCTGGGTGCTCCTCTGCAGCGGTTAGAAAGCAACTGGTTGACGACAAGCAATTGTTGGGGCGCGACCATTTGTGTATTTTGATAGATGGGACCGTTAGAAGGTTCCCCATCGCGAGGATAACTGTGGATACCCCATTTTATTGTGGCGAAGTGGAAGCCATGTGCATTGAATCACCTGTGTATGACCTGGTCATAGGTAATATCCCAGGGGTGAGGGCAAGCCCTGATGAGTTATGGTCCAGGGATAGGGGGCCAAGTGAGGGCCCAACGAGTAATGAAGGGAAGGTTCCCAGGGGGAACCAATCCGATGGTCCAGGGGATGGCCCCTACACGACGAAATGTCGGGAAGTTTCAGGAGGGACGACTCCTGTCCTATTAGGGAGAAGGGGCCGCAGGCGGTCCAGGCGAAACGCCAAACAGCGAGGGAACCCAATGGGATCATTGGGGAAAGACCCTCAAGCAAATTTATGTGGGGGAGTTGAGCGCCCCAAGAAGTTGGTGTCACCCGTGTGGAGAGGGGAGGCCAGACCCACGCAAATGGCTGGGCAAACTTCCCCAGAATTGAGAGGGCACGGGTCAACACAAGTTGAGTATGTTAAAGTGGATGGGACCGCTAAGGTGGGCGCCCAGGGGACCGAGAAAAGGGTCCACAAATCAAAGGAGAAGCATCCTAGGTGGCGGAGACCACGTAGAGAGTGCCGGGGGCGCACAGTGCCCAATATGCGCAAGAAGTCGTCGCAATGGACCGGGGGGTCGACGGCACAAGGGCCAAGGACGGCCAGTGTCGTTCGAACGACGGTAATCGCCGGGACGAGTGAGCCTGGGGGATATAGCGCCAAGGGAAGCTCTTGGGAATGCGACAACGACAGGGTATGGGGACCCTGGTGGAATACCCGTAGAAATGGCGGGGCGAGAAGTAGGGGTGTGTCAAGGGTTACCCAAGGGGATACTGGGAACCGGGCCCCTACCAATGGTCGGTGGTTATAAAGAAGCAATAGTTGGGTGGCTGTGGGCCTGGTGTCTGGGACGGGGGCTCCAGTCGCAAATATTTTTGTGGGTGAGGTGATGAGTTTCGTAAACCCGGTGTTAAGGCCCGGAAGAAATTTTCTTATTTTTAGTATTATTATTGCTCTGACTGCTGACTAGAGTTGGTTGTGAGTGCGAATGTGAGATACACTGCCCTGTCTGTCGCGTGTGCGTGGACGGGGAGCCTGTGTGTCGAGTTTTGTAAGTATGGGATGCACAAACCCGGTGTTAAGGCCCGGGGAAACCGCGCTTGTTTTTATTGACGAGAGTTTGTTGTGAGTGTGAGGCACACTAACCCCGTCTGTCGCAAAGGCGCGGTCGGGAAATCTGTGTGTTGAATGTGTGAGTGTGTGAGGCACAATTTTAATCCTCTGGTTGAGCTTTGCGAGGGTGAGGCTCAACATAATGCTGGGGTCGTTTGCTCCTTCACAAGTCGTAGAGGAACGGGAGGCGAAGTTACACTCCGTTGGAATTAACCCATCTGACGCAAAGGCGCGGACGGTGTTACTCGTCGGAGTGAGTGCCAAGTGAACGGTTTGCAAAATGGGCGAATGTGTATAAAAATGTGTATGTTTAGATGTAAATATCTAGTATTACAGAGAGAGAGGGTGCTGCAAATCTAAAAATAAGGCTACTCTCCATATGTAAACCCGCAAGACGGGAGCATGTGGTAGCGTGTGTGTCGTGGGAATCGGTATGGCCGACGCATGAGCCCGGTCATGAACCCCACGACCACTAGGGTACAGTTTTGTAGTCTTGAACATGATGGTAGATCGTAAAAAGGTGTGAGAGACGAGCGTGCGTGGCTTTGCCCCTTGTGTTTTAAGAGATACACAGGGTGTTTCTCTCGGGAAGGGAGTTGTCAGGGCAAAGCCAGCCTAAATATAGGGACAAGGGGCCTCATATTTAAAGATATTGTAAGTTCAAAATATATTCCGCGTCAAGGCGAAAAACCCACGTGAATTTCACTTCTCTGTAAAGCTGGACATAGAAAAAACACACGTGGTGTATATCCAGCTTTAGCGCAGGGACCCAGGGGAGAAACGGTATGTTAGATAAGGTCTAATCATCTCGTTTAATTTATACAGTAGTCGGAGTCTTACGAGACGTAATCGGTTGATGTCAAGATGTCGTCACGGTAAATTGAGAAACGAGATTCTAAAAGATAGAAATGTCGTGTCATCATAAGTTATAACAATCATGGCAAGAACGAATCGGTTTTCTCGACAAGTGAAGTCACGCGTGAGATGACTTGTATTGATTCTGCCTCGATATACGTCATCTCCCACCGTTTTGACAGGTGGACAGATGAGCGTCGGTCCACCTGACAGTTTAGGGTAAAAAGTATATATACCTGGAAGAGCAGAGCATTAGACACACACTTGGGGTCACACACGCGTTGGTGAAGTCCAGGACAGGCGGACTCTGTTTCCTGGCATAAGGGTACCTTCGATCACAGGACCCTGAAACGGCTGGAATCGCCAGAGAGGGCATTCCATGATTGATTTAGTTTAAAGTTGATAGGCGGCTACGGGGCCGAATTCGTGAGAAGGAACACCCCAGGTGGAACGTATAAGTTTAGATTGTCGAGTAGCAGGTATCGTCCTGCAATAGTCAGAAGTGTAGGTTAATTGTATTGTGCGTATTAACCCTTTGAAGCGTCAGCCTGATTGCGTTCTGAGTAGTTTATTTTGCTGTCGGAACATCGTAATACCGACTGAAGATCGGTGTGAGTGACAATTTCGCCCTAGCACAAAAGGGGCATTTGTGAATCGTGAATTCAACCAGGAACGGTGGATATTTCAATAGGACTTTCACGGAGGACTTTCAAAAGGCGCATAAGGTATGAGTAGACAATATCTGACCCAAATCAGAAGTACGGTGGTTTATAGATGACGAACATTGCTGGCCGGAACCCTCCGACAGCCAGAGGTACAGTTACGCGCAGACGTTGACATTTGAGCCTAAGCGGGTGAAGCTCTTATGGCGAGCTCACAGTAATAACATTTCAGATTTGTGAAGCTCTTATGGCGAGCTCACGGTAGTAACATTTCCAGTGGGTAGACTATAGTGCCAGTACAGGGCTATAGAATGACTATATGATTGTTTAGAATTATTTAACCGTAGTGACCCATTTTCTGTGAAAAGAATTGAATTGTTGATTGTTGAAATATTGAAACGGATTTATTTTTATGTGTAAATAAAAGAATCGTTGTTACTTTAAATCATTCTTTCCATTATACAGCCTGAAGTGATTAGGAATCACACCTAACGGAAATCGAACCTATTTCAGGACAATTTGGCAGAGAAGGAATCACGGCGTCGGTCTAACTCAGCTCTCTGCGCCGAGTTCGCGACACTTGGATTCCGACCCTCCACGTTGGTCTAATTTTTCCCGCAACTTCATCAGCGGGACTAAATAACCCCACGTCAGCCCAGGCCTTACGGGGCCTCAGGTGTTCCCTGACACCCCCTCCCATACTTTCGCTGAGAAATGTCAACCTTTTATACATTCCCTGCTGAGAGATTTCTTAGGCAATTTTGCTACAGTTATTCTTTCGCTTTATGGCTTACTTGAGCCCTCAAAAAATATTTAGGATGCGCCAATGGCCATGAAAAAGACCCCTTAATCTTCACCTTATTTTTCACACTCTTAACACAACACAAGGTGAAATAAAGTGGGGGAAAAATATATTTTGTCCCACTACTCCATTTAGCTAGGTTATGCCACTTGTTGAAATTAAGTAAATTTAGTGGCTATCAACAGATTGTTTTAACTGAACCCTTTCAGCAGCCTTGTATGCATGTGTATGTGTCCTCATCTGGACATAATGGATTACTAGTATAGCTCTGATAACTGGATATATTTTAAGTTATAAAAATGTATACTTACTTACCACATAAGGTATGAGACAGCTGTGTTTTTCCAGTTCTAAACTCTCCAAATGCTTCAGTAATAGCCATACTCTCCATTCCACCACCAAGAAGCTTACTGTAAGACAAATTGGTATGGTGTGTTTGAAAATTAATTTAGCCAAAGTAGTATGATTATTCAGACACTTTGTCAAAAGAGTCTAGAGTCTGTGAAGGTTTGAGAAAAAAAGTGATTATTTTTCCTGCTTCAGTTTGTAAACTATTTGGTATAACTGATACTACAGGCCTGAAAGGTTAATCACAGATGTGTGCATAACTTACCTTCAGTAAGTTCAGTGCCAGACAAATCGTAAGTGGATCTATATCCAAATAGCAAAGTTGTGTGTATGTATGTATGTATGTGTGATACGTCATCGAAATGCTTGTGTTCAAATTCTGACACCAGTATATTTCAAATATGTGAGTTGGGGAGGACGATGGCTCAATGGTTACCGCATTGGATTTCAAACTGAAAGGTCCATGGTTCGATCCCCACCAGGAGTAACTGCATTGTGCCCTTGGGCAAGGCACTTAATCCTGATTGCCCATGTGGGGGCATGGTGACACTGTGTACTGCACATTGATGGTGCACTTGTCCTCAACCATCAACCAATGGTAACCCTGCTTGTGTGAAGATAGTATGTTGGAGAGTCTGACAGTTGCTTGCCAATGTTCTGTGGTTCTTTCTCGGTACTCTTACTTCCTCCACCAGTAAAACTGTCCAACAATTCTGTAAAACTGCAAAATGTACTTTGATTTTCAAGCAGCTCATCTTCCCCAGTCAACAGTCACTTATGTCGTAATGAAACAAGAGCACTGCCAGGCAAGGCTAAATACGTCCATTAACCATTTTAATTGGACAGAACCCATATTCGAACTTGGCCTGTATTACTAGCTGGATAATACACATACAAACTTTGGTTGAGATCAAATAATCCAAACTGGAGTTATCAGTTGGAAACCAATGAAAGTGTCAATGACACTGTAGCTCAACTTGTGTGAGACATGTACATGTATAGTATGTGACACAGCAATGACATCTAGGTAATGACCTGATAACAAAGATACATATAAAGTATTGTAACGGTCTATACATAAATGCTGACCGTAGCCTGTAACAAATGTATAGGTAAAGTATTGTAAAGGTGGGCAACAGTTAGATGTTAAACTAGAAAAGAAATCTTTTGAGTCCCAGAGTGGGTCTGACTGAACCCAAAAATATTTGTTCTCATAGCAGAGTAAAGATCGGTTCATAAATACGGCCTCTAGACTGAGCCGTATAAAAGTTGAGTACAAAAAACTGATTGGACCTAATTTCGGTACAAAAAGGCCACTGGCAGCCAGCTTGAATTTTGGACCGCACCCAGAAACACTCGTTCTCATCCCAAGGTGATAACAAAGGTACCCAAGAAGTTTCATGAAGATTGGTTCATAAATACAGCCCCTAGCCCGAGCCGTATTGACATGTATACTTACTGTGTACAAGTAGCACTGAATAAATCAAAGTTCATCTAATTTGCATAATTTCTGCACGAGAAAAAAACCCGTATTACATGTGATGTATTCCATGTTACTAAACATTCATTCAAAAATTTATTCAAATCAGAACCTTCATATAGAAGTTCTGTACCAAAAACTGATTGTACCTAATTTTGGTACAAAATGGCCACCGGCAGCCAGCTTGAATTTCGGATTCACACCCAAAAATACTTGTTCTCGTTCCAAGGTGATAACAAAGGTACCCAAGAAGTTTCATGAAGATCGGTTCATAAATACAGCCCCTAGCCCGAGCCGTATTGACATGTGTACTTACTGTGTATAAGTAGCACTGAATAAATCAAATTTCTGCACAAGAAAAAAACCTGTATTATATGTGATGTATTCCAGGTTTCTGAACATTCATACAAAAATTTATTCAAATCAGAACTTTCATACAGAAGTTCTGTACAAAAAACTGATTGCACTAATTTTGGTACAAAATGGCTGCTGGCGGCCATCTTGAATTTTGGACCGCACCCAAAAACATTCGTTCTTGTCCCACGGTGATAACAAAGGTGTCCAAGATGTTTCGTAAAGATCGGTTCATAAATACGGCCTCTAGCCTGAGCCGTACAGAAGTTGTGTACAAAAAACTGATTGGACCTAATTTCGGTATAAAATGGCCACTGGTAGCCATCTTGAATTTTGGACCGCACCCAGAAACACTCGTTCTCGTCCCAAGGTGATAATAAAGGCACCCAAGAAGTTTCGTGAAGATCGGTTCATAAATACAGCCCCTAGCCCGAGCCGTATTGACATATGTACTTACTGTGTGTAAATCGCACTGAAAAAATCAAAGTTCATCTAATTTGCAAAATTTCTGCACGAGAAAAAAACCCGTATGATATGTGATGTATTCCATGTTACTAAACATTCAGACAAAAATTTATTCGAATCAGAACTTTCATACAGAAGTTCTGAACAAAAAACTGATTGCACTAACTAAAAGTACAAAATGGCTGCTGGTGGCCATCTTGAATTTCAGACCGCACACGAAAACACTCCTTCTCGTCCCACGGTGATAACAAAGGTACTCAAGAAGTTTTGTAAAGATCGGTTCATAAATACAGCCTCTAGCCTGAGCCGTATTGAATTGTTGACAGATAGACAGACCATGGCATAACCTCAAATTTGACTTACGTCAAAGTTGAGCTAAAAATGTTAATAGATGATTGAATTCCAAGTTGAACAAGTGCACTGCCAGGCATGGGCTATGTCCCCCGATAGCAAGTTCTTACAGTGGATATATTTCCAGACAACAAATTTTCCAAGTCGAAAAAATGGAAAAAGGGCTTGACCAGCATATTCTTGAGACAAACTCATATACCAAAATTGGTTTCGACTCAATCACCAAAACTTAAGTTATCATCTGGACAATAAATTTTTCAAGTCGAAAAAATGGAAAAAGTGCCATAACTCACTCAAAATTGGTCGGAACGAGCCCAAATTCAAACTTGACCAGCATATTCTTGGGCCAAAGTCATATACCAAATTTGGTTTTGATTCGATTAACCAAACTAAAAGTTATCATTCGGACAACTAATTTTCGAAGTCGAAAAAATGGAAAAAGGGCCACAACTCAGCCAAAATTTGTTGGACTGAACCCACTTGACCTGCATATTCATGAGACAAACCTATGTACAAAATGTGGTGTTGATTCAATAACTCAAACTAAAGTTATCAGCCAGACATCCAATTTTCAAAGTCCAAAAAATGGAAAAAGGGCCAGAAATCTGCCAAAATTTGTCAGACTGAACCCAAATTCGAACTTGACCAGCGTATTCTTGAGACAAATCCATATACCAAAATTGGTTTCGATATGATCAACCAAACTAAAGTTATCATCTGGACAACTAATTTCTGAAGTCAAAATTTGTGGAACCAAACCCAAATTTGAACTTCACCAGCATATTCTTGAGACAAACTTATGTTCAAAATTTGATATTGAGTCGATAATTCAAGCTAAAGTTATCATCAGAACAACAAATTTCCAAAGTTGTGAAAAGGGTTGTAAAAGGGGGGATAACTCCAACAAAAATTATCGGATCAAACTCAGATTTGAAATTCACCATCTCACTGGGGTAGGGGGACGTATATACCATATTTGGTTTTGATTCGATGATCCAAAATTTAGTTATCACTATGGATGCACGCACACATGCATGAACAGATGCAACTGATTACAATAGTCCTCTGACAAAATGTTGGGGGACAAGGCCACTGTCAGGCGTGGGCTATGTCCTCTGACAGCAAGTTCTTACATTGGACATTGGACATTGGACATATTACCAAACAACAAATTTTCAAAGTGGAAAAAATAGAAAAATTTGGTGTTGATTCAATAACTGAAACTAAAGTTACCAGTCGAACATACCATTTTCAATGTCATAAAATGGAAAATGGGCCCTAACTCAGCCAAAAATTGGTTGGACTGAACCCATGCGTATTCATGAGACAAACCTATGTACAAAATTTGGTGTTGATTCAATAACTGAAACTAAAGTTATCAGCCGGACATCCAATATTCAATGTCAAAAAATGGAAAATAGGCCATAACTCAACCAAACCCAAATTAGAACTTAACCTGCTTATTCTTGAGACAACCCTATGCACAAAATTTGGTGTTGATTCAATAACTCAAACTGAAGTTATCATCTCGACACCAAATTTCCAAAGTTGTGAAATTGGACAGAAAAGCAGCGAAAAAAGGGGCATAACTCCAACAAAAATTATCGGATCCAGCTGATATTCAGAATTCACCTAAGCATTGGGGTAAGGGACATATACACCAAATTTGGTTTTGATTTGATTACCCAAACTTTAGTTATCACTCCCGACAGATGGACAGATGGATGCATGCACGCATGGATGGATGGACGGATTACAATAGTCCTCTGACAAAATGTTTTGTTGGGGGACAAAAAGGGCCATAACTCATGTAAAAATGATTGGACAGAACCTATATTTGAACTTGGCCTGTATTACTAGCTGGGTAATACACATACCAAATTTGGTTTAGATCAAATAATCCAAACTGGAGTTATTGGTTGGAAACCAAAAATGTTAACAGATGGATGGACAGACAGATTACATAATACAACCATTTTTAAACAGGCGTATAAAAAGTTAGGTTATGAGTCTTTTGCATTTCTCAAACTCATTAATAATTCACATCCAACTTTCTGTCAATACTGGATTTTTGGGGTAATATTGAATAATCATGTTATATATCTGTGGAAAAAAGTGTTAGTGTAGGCATATGTCCCCACCAGACATGTTAACCTCCAGAATAATTTTTCAGGGAACCTGAGGGTGATTTTCAGGGAAATGAGATGGATTTCAGGGAAAAGTTCATGCGGGGACAAAACAAAAGAAAAAACTTGTGAATTTTCAGCTCATGGACTACCATTAACACCAGGTTATATCCAGATCTAGTTGTCAATTATGCTGATGCATTTATGGCACGTTAAAAAATCATATAATAATGGTTGATTTGACCACTCCCAACCACCCCCCCCACCATGCTCTTCTTCATGACCCCCACCATCCTCTTCTTCATGACCCTCCCCCCCCACCACCACCACCACCACCACCACCCACAGAGCACCAGTACCTGTGGTTTGCTTTTATCAAAGTCTACTAAGCTAATAATTTCCCAAGTCTGGAAATGTGTTAACAGGAAAAGATGTCCTAATGTTCAATTACTTGAAGAAGACTAGTACTTGGAAAGTACCATCAAAATCCTTCATGCATGTGTGGACGTCTGTGCCCTGCCCTGCCCTGCACAAAACTTTTCTTTTCATCATTGATGGATTTTTTTTTTTTTTTTAATTTGATTCAAAATTTTCTGGGTACAGATGGCCAACAGTTAATAGTTCTGTAGTCAGCACAATGCAATACATGTAATGTTAGAAAATAAGTCCATTGTGTATAAATATGCCGTAATAATTTTTCGCCATCCTAAGCGACTGTAACCTATTTTTAAACTGTGTTAAATAGTTGAGGTCAAGGTGTTGTTGACATTTTGATTTGGAATTTTAAGGGATGAGAATTAAAGCTATTGTATGGATAAATAAATATATATTATTTAATTCCTTTTTATATATTTTATTTACCAAAAAACTGCATTTAAATGAAGGTGGAGTTTTAAATTTTTTGAAAGTAAGTAACCTATTTTCACTTCGACACTTGCACATTAATCATGAATCTCCGATTACGAAGAAAAAAACAAAAATAAACTTGAACACAGTTGAAATATATATATCATAAAATACCGTTTTCTTAAATAAATTTAACTTAAATCCATATTTTACTGCTTTGTGAGTTTTTACCCAAGTTTGAAATGCATGTGATTTGACTCCGAACGTTTTACATAAGTTACAACGGGAAAGAAATATTTGACTGTTGTTTTCTGGGATTTTTGGTCCAAAACTGATTCCCGTCCGGGAGGCCAGGAACTACACTGAAATTTTGGGATTTTCTCGGGCATTCCTGGAGAATTAACATGTCTGGCCCCCACCCCCAACACACACTAGTTCGGCAGCCTCTGTCTCACTTGTCGTATTTAAAACATTGTTTTGGATAAAGTGTTAGCTCTTAAAACATTTTCACAATATTTCCTGTATGTAGGCATACAATATTGGACCATATGCATGATGCATGGCTATTTCATTAATTAAAACCCAGACAGACAATTACGTGGTAGAACTTAACCTTTCACCCAATGCACATTATATCAAATTTTGTTATTTAAATTTTTTCTTCAAATTTTCCACAAAATTTAAACAAAACCATATTATGTGACCCCCTTATGGGAACGAGTTCATTCCAAAGAAAATTACTTCGATTGATTCCAACTTTCATTCGGAAACAGGTTAAGGGTTGAAGATAATAAAATTTCAGTATGTTAACTGATTGTTTTGAATGGATACACGGATACCAAGCCTAAACAAGAGGCCCCACGTGGCCTTAATCGCTCACCTGACAAAGTGACTCTAAGAAGTATTTTAGGTCACCTTCACCATGTCATGCCTCATCAACATTAACTGGTTGAGTGATAGATTTTGTTTGAAGTTCAACATTTGTTACCTAAAATTAGTTTTATTTAAAATCATTGGTGTGTGGCCAATCTCCAATGATTTTTAATAAAGCAAATTTATCTCTGAGGACAAACTGGTTTAGCATGAAGCACAAACAAGGAATGTGAAGAGATAGCCTTGGACATCTCTCCCCAACTGTGGATATCTTCCATGTGCTACATGTATATATTTGCATGCAAGAAAACAAAAATTTTCACAAATTTTCCAAAATATTAGTTTTTTTTATCATCATTGGAACAAGCTCAAACAGCTTATTCCAATAGGGGTATGGGAAGAACAGGTATATTTTTGAGACAGAAATGTGAATATATAAATAATGGTGTTTTTTTGTGAATGATGCTGGAGAATTTTGCGTAAAGATATGGTAAATGGTTTGTTCTAGATACAGAATGATGCAAAAGTATTTAAATTTGATTAGGCAAGTTGTTCCTATAATGCATTTAAAAATTGAAGTAACTGTTTTTTTGCTGACGAACTTTTAGATGTGTGTGTCTGTGTTTGTGTGTGTGTGTTTGTGTGTGTGTGTGTGTGGGGGGGGGGGGGGGGGGGGGGTAAGAGTGTTCTTGCAAACAAAATTCCTGAATAAATGGAAAATTTTATTTTTTGTGTGAAAGACATAGTGCGTGAATGTTGATTGGAACAAGCTTAGAGAGCTCATTTTAATGTGAAGTCATAAAGCTGTGTTTTACGTACGAAATTCTGGAATAACTAAAAAAATTGCTTTTTTGACTCAAAAAGCATGGTGTGAGACCTCTCATTGGAATGAGCTCAAAAAGCTCATTCCAATGGGGTATTTACAAGCGATAAGTACATGTATGTTTAAGAGACAAAAATTAAAATTTGAATAGCGATTTTTGCGAAGAATGCTGACAAGTTTTGGCAGTTATGCTGGTAAAAAGGTAAGATATGCAAAGTGGTTGTTTTTTAGAGGCAACATTTAATTAAGGGGAATTAACCCTTGATTACTGAGGTAACTTCTAAAAGTACTGAAATTTCATGAAGCAATGTGAATAACAGACAACAGTTGCCTAAAAATTTCATGAATAACTAAAATTTTTATTCCTTTGTCTCGAAAACATGGCATATGACCTTTGTTGGAATGAGCTGAATGCGTGTGTTCCAATGAGGGGTCATAAAATTTGAACGGAGATTTGTGTGAATAATGCATTAGTACTGCTAGATTTGGGTAAACGGTTCACCCTGGATACCACCCCTTCTATAGTAGATCTTTTCTGCAAATTTTGTCTAAGATTCTATCAACTTTACAAATAAATACGTTCATGAATCACAATCAGATCCACCCCACAATGTTGCATACCAAATATCAAAAGATTCTGCCTGCTGGATCTGGAGAAGAAGATTTTTTAAGAAATATGCCTGAAATGCACTAAGTTAAAATTTGGGCTCCTATACGGAGCCCAAATATAAACCCACAGGGCCGATTTGAACAAACTTGAATCAGATCCACCCCACAATGTTGCTTACCAAATATGAAAAGATTCTGAAGCTGGATCTGGAGAAGAAGATTTTTTAAGAAATTTGCCTGAAATGCACTAAGTTCGAATTCGAGCTTCTATAGTGAGCCCAAATATGAAACTAGGAAGCCGATTTGAACAAACTTGAATCAGATCCACCCCACAATGTTGCATACCAAATATCAAAAGATTCTGCCTGCTGGATCTGGAGAAGAAGATTTTTTAATAAATTTGCCCGAAATGCACTAAGTGCGAATTCGGGCTTCTATATTAAGCCCAAATATAAATCCAGGGGGCCGATTTGAACAAACTTGAATCAGATCCACCCCGCAATGTTGCATACCAAATATCAAAAGATTCTGCCTGCTGGATCTGGAGAAGAAGATTTTTGAAGAAATTTGCCCGAAATGCACTAAGTTTGAATTCGAGCTTCTATAGTGAGCCCAAATATGAATCCAGGGGGCCGATTTGAACAAACTTGAATCAGATCCACCCAGCAATGTTGCATACCAAATATCAAAAGATTCTGCCTGCTGGATCTGGAGAAGATGATTTTTTAAGAAATTTGCCTGAAATGCACTAAGTTCGAATTCGAGCTTCTATAGTGAGCCCAAATATGAATCTAGGAAGCCGATTTGAACAAACTTGAATCAGATCCACCCCACAATGTTGCATACCAAATATCAAAAGATTCTGCCTGCTGGATGTGGAGAAGAAGATTTTTTAATAAATTTGCCCGAAATGCACTAAGTCCGAATTCGGGCTTCTATTTTAAGCCCAAATATGAATCCAGGGGGCCGATTTGAACAAACTTGAATCAGATCCACCCCGCAATGTTGCATACCAAATATCAAAAGATTCTGCCTGCTGGATCTGGAGAAGATGATTTTTTAAGAAATTTGCCTGAAATGCACTAAGTTCGAATTCGAGCTTCTATAGTAAGCCCAAATATGAATCTAGGGAGCCGATTTAAACAAATTTGCATCAGATCCATCCCACAATGTTGCATACCAAATATCAAAAGATTCTGCCTGCTGGATCTGGACAAGAAAATTTTTTAAGAAATTTGCCTGAAATGCACTAAGTTCGAATTCGAGCTTCTATAGTGAGCCCAAATATGAATCTAGGAAGCCGATTTGAACAAACTTGAATCAGATCCACCCCACAATGTTGCATACCAAATATCAAAAGATTCTGCCTGCTGGATCTGGAGAAGAAGATTTTTTAATAAATTTGCTTGAAATGCACTAAGTTCAAATTTGGGCTCCTATACTGAGCCCAAATATAAACCCAGGGGGCCGATTTGAACAAACTTGAATCAGATCCACCCCACAATGTTGCTTACCAAATATGAAAAGATTCTGCCTGCTGGATCTGGAGAAGAAGATTTTTTAAGAAATTTGCATGAAATGCACTAAGTTCAAATTCGAGCTTCTATAGTGAGCCCAAATATGAATCTAGGAAGCCGATTTGAACAAACTTGAATCAGATCCACCCCACAATGTTGCATACCAAATATCAAAAGATTCTGCCTTCTGGATCTGGAGAAGAAGATTTTTTAAGAAATTTGCCTAAATGCACTAAGTTCGAAATCGGGCTCCTATACTGAGCCTAAATATGAACCCAGGGGGCCGATTTGAACAAACTTGAATCAGATCCACCCTACAATGTTGCAGACCAAATATCAAAAGATTCTGACTGCTGGATCTGGAGAAGAAGATTTTTTAAGAATTTTGCCTGAAATGCACTAAGTTCGAAATCGGGCTCCTATACTGAGCCCAAATATTAACCCAGGGGGCCAATTTGAACAATCTTGAATCAGATCCACCCCACAATGTTGCTTACCAAATATGAAAAGATTCTGCCTGCTGGATCTTGAGAAGAAGATTTTTTAAGAAATTTGCCTGAAATGCACTAAGTTCGAATTCGGGCTTCTATAGTAAGCCCAAATATGTATCCAGGGGGCCGATTTGAACAAACTTGAATCAGATCTACCCCGCAACGTTGCATACCAAATATCAAAAGATTCTGCCTGCTGGATCTGGAGAAGAAGATTTTTGAAGAAATTTGCCTGAAATGCACTAAATTCGAATTCGAGCTCCTATAGTGAGCCCAAATATGAATCTAGGGAGCCGATTTGAACAAAATTGAATCAGATCCACCCTACAATGTTGCATACCAAATATCAAAAGATTCTGCCTGCTGGATCTGGAGAAGAAGATTTTCAAAGAAATTTGCCTGAAATGCACTAAGTTCAAATTTGGGCTCCTATACTGAGCCCAAATATAAACCCAGGGGGCCGATTTGAACAAACTTGAATCAGATCCACCCCACAATGTTGCAAACCAAATATGAAAAGATTCTGCCTGCTGGATCTGGAGAAGAAGATTTTTTAAGAAATTTGCCTGAAATGCACTAAGTTCGAAATCGGGCTCCTATACTGAGCCCAAATATGAACCCAGGGGGCCGATTTGAACAAACTTGAATCAGATCCACCCTACAATGTTGCATACCAAATATCAAAGATTCTGCCTGCTGGATCTGGAGAAGAAGATTTTTTAATGTTTTTCCCATTGCCTACAGTGTTAAAAAGTGCTGACTCAGCACTTTTTCAAAGTCCCGAAACTGTACCCTGTGATAAAACCGATGGCAATTTTTTTTTACCAATCGTTTCTGTTGGTCCTAAGGAAGCTGCACACCAAATAAAAATTCTCAGTGCCGTGCAGTTTTGGAGATATGGGCGTTTTAAATTTTTTCTATTTTTAGCTCCTGCGGTTCCCACGGGGCTGCGGGAAAATTTTTTTTTGCATAAATCAAGTACTCATGACCCAATAAGCCCTCACATAAAATTTGGTTCAAATCAGCCTCTCGGTTTGGAAAATAGAAATTTTGGGCGGGGCAAAAAATTTTGCCCCTCTCATAACAACGCCAAGTATAGCCCCACAAACTTCTCTTGAACAAATCTGAGTCTACACCTCAAAAGGAAGCTGCACACCAAATATCAAGTCTCTGCTACTGCTGGTTCATGAGAAGAAGATTTACAAAGATTTTGGTGCCCCTTGGGGGCGTGGCACCACCCAGGAGGAGGGGCAACTTCATTTGAACAAATCCGAATTGGCATTAGGTAATAAACATTTAGCCAACATTTGAATAAAATTGGGCTAGTGGTTTAGGAGGAGAAGTCGATAATGTAAAGTTAACGCCGGACGGACGACGACGGACGACGGACGCCGGACGACGGACAGAAAGTGATTAGTAAAGCTCCCCTTGAGCTTCGCTCAGGTGAGCTAAAAACAGCAACAAACTAGTAACATGTCTACGTTCAACCAGGATGTTTTTACAATTTGGGATGTTAAGTTAAAAGTAGCAAATTAAAAACATCCTAAAACTCTCTCAACATACATTAACCACATAAATTTTATACACTTTAAATACTAAAAATATTTACTCCAACTCCTGGCTGCCAGTGGAAATCTTGAAAACTGTTTTTCTCTTATCAGAATATTCAAGTGCTGTTAGGAAACCTGGATCCTTAAAAACAACAAAATTTATCATTGCACATCAACATTTATCACATAATCACCATCAAATAGCTCATTGCAGAAAATATCATTCACAACAACAGGAATGATATCAGAAGTCAATGCTGACATGGTAACATTTTGAGTGAGCTGGTTTCGGAAGTAGAATTAATTGAATTAATCTTCTCTTCTTTTTCATTAACTAAACTGTTTACCTAATACCAATAGCAGAAAACATTTGCAGAAAACATTTCCTGAATAACTTAATATTTTAATCTTTTGTTTCATAAATATAGCTTATGACCCCCTCATTGGAACTGGAGGTACTGTGAGCAAACTCACAAAGTGATAACCCCCGCGCCTGAAATGTATAAGTTAGATTACCTGCCCTTGGAAATGTCAGAACGGAATTATATTGCTTCACGCACATCTTCATATGGAGTTCTTCCATTGTGTAAAGTTTCATGAAAATTCTTCAAATGGTTTAGGAGGAGTTGCGCTTACAAGGATGGACAGACAGACAGATGGACGGATGGACAGATGGACAGAGAGGGTGATTCCTATATACCCCCCCAAACTTTGTTTGCAGGGGGTATAATGAGATCGACAGGCTTGTTCCAGTGAGGCATCATAAAGTATGGTTTGGAGGCCAAAACTGAAAAGAATTAATAAAAAAAATGGATGGCAATTTTTGTGAACTGTGCTGGCCAGCTTCAGTTCTAATATTAGCTAAAAGGCTTTTCCTAATCACACCCAACCCACATGTTAAGTTTGATTTCAAACAGCCCAGCAGAAATTTAATTAAAAAGTGGAAACCAGGAAAATTTATAAGTTAAAGATCACTGTGACCTTTCAACTTTGGCAAAAGTACCTCAAACTATATAGGCTACTTCCTCTCATCATTCCTAACCCACGTCTACTTTTTTGTTTCAATCAGCCAAGCAGAGTTTTAATTATTGAGTGGAAACCAACTCCTGGAAAATTTTTAAATTCAAAATCACACTGACCTTGACAATTGGCACAATTAATCCCCTCCCCCTCCCCTTAAAAAAGGGTTCTTCCACACTCTTCATGCCCAATCCACATGTCAAGTTGGGTTTCGAATGGCCAAGCAGAACTTTAGAGAGAGGAAACCAACTCCATCTACAGATCAGATAGACAGATGGACAGACCTAAGGACAGTGCCATGACTATATCTCCTTGAAAAAATTGGGGTAGGGGTGAATAAAAAGGGCAGATGCTCACAAGGTACATGAGTCAGGAAGAAAAAATATTCCTGCATCAGCCAAATACACATAAGGCGAAATTAGGCCAATTTACAATTGTTTTACAATCCACATTTGAGGATGACCTAAAGGACATATTTGGAAGTCAACTGTACTGTGAAAGAAAGAATGAAAAAGGTAAAGGTTACTTAAATAATTTTGTCGGAATATGTTGCAGATGCTTCCTAAGTTAAAAATTATTTAAGCACTGATCAAGAGGCACTGTTACGGACACTTCTGAAAAGTCTAGTGAAGGAATGTAATTGTAACATGAACGTAAATTCAGTGACAGTAGCATGAAAAATATCAGCTAGTTATAACTGAGAGAGTAAAAGAACTGGTATAATTTCATAATTCAGGTTTTGCTTCCTCATCGTAGAGGTGATTTGATGTTAAACATATTTGGAGCTGAAACATTTCTACAGCATCCCATTTACAGCATTAATTTTAATAGCAACACAATTCACACTTGATGAAGTTCTGTCATTCAGTAATTTTATTTCTCAGATATTCCACCTGCAAGTTGGTTTTCAATTTCAATGACATCATACAACCTTGCTCCAATGAACAAAATTGTACCATTTTAGCACTGAGTACTATTAAGTTTTTTAAATCACTGTCAAATTAAAACTAAAATGCATCCAAATTTTCTAAACTGCTGTGTAATTTGCAACTGTTTCCCACTTCACACACCATTTGTGATAGACCATAAAAAATTTGTACTGATTTTAAATAACTAGAAGGCAGGCCTGGCGTTTTCAGGCACGCAATTTTTTCGCGCGCCTTAACGTGCGCCAAGAACCATTAAGGTCCATGAAATTTCGCTCTCCTGGGTGCACAAAGATAAGTACCGTATATGTCCGTGCATAAGTTGCCCCTGTGTATAAGTCACACCCCAAACTCACACTTGGAATTCCTCCCTTTTGCCTAAAGCCCATGTATAAGTCGCACCCCCATTTTTAAATATATGCACTCAAAAAGAATTAGTTGCAAGTTACGTTTTGCCAATTTGGGGCAGTTTGGGATGCAATGGAAATAGGTAAGTTTTCATGCGTGACCACGTGGTGAATAAGATAAAAGAATAAAGGCAAATTATTATTAAAGATTTAAAAAATACTCGCATTATTTGTTTTTCGTTGTTTGTTTATCACCCCAATGTCTTCATTCCTGTCAAGAAAATCCAACGCTTGTTTGACTGAAACTTCATAGTTTCAGAATCAGAGCACCATTTGTGCCGTAACCTGCGCAGTTGTTGTGATTAAGTTGGTTTTTCTGGAATGTGAGAACGTTCCGGAAAAACCACTAAAAATACAACAAATGCGCAGGTTACAGTGCAAATTGTTTTCAAATTGTTGTCCTACTTAAGCATTGTTGGTGCTATTGAAACTAACTTTACCTGGTACATGTGTGCATAATTTATAACCGGACATTACACATCAGTGAATTGGAGTTCATGGAATAAATAAATAAATACTTCTCTCCAGGTATTGCTGTCATACATTTAATGTGTTATTTCAGTGAATTGGAGTTCATGGAATAAATAAATACTTCTCTCCAGGTATTGCTGGCATACATTTAATGTGTTATTATTTATTTTTTCGTTGTTATTTTGATGATTTTGTATTTTTTATGGTTTCATCCATATTGGCCCCACAAACCTGTTGATTTCTGGTACACGCAGTGATGTAAACACATGGGCCGATTGAACAACAACGACTAAATAGAATACTTCTTTATTATTATTTATGGATAAAAGTAACAGAAAACACACATAATATTTTATTGACAATTTATTTTCTGAAGAATTTAAACTGAAATAAAATGAAAAGAAAATAATTTTGGTGAATCTGCACTCAGTCAAAACCACATGATTGTACTGTCTGTTATACACTTGACAAATGGAAGGAACAATGTTTGTCCGAAGAAGTCAGTGCCCTGAAAATTCTCTGAAACAAGTCGTACCCATGTATAAGACGCACCCGCGATTTTGACATAACATTTCAAGTAAAAAAGTGTGACTTATACACGGACATATACGTATGCTATGTTATGTACTGTACTGCTGGCTCAGGTGCAATGAACTGAAATTCAAAATTTATCTGATGGGATGAACTTGAAGGGGATGAAGTTGAACCATGATTGGCTTGTGACAGTTGTGAGTTGTAGGGACCGACAACTTCAACACAGAATTGAGTAACTTTCGAAGTAATATGTATTACAACTATCCAAATTACGCAGTGCAACTTTGTGAGTAGCGCATGTCTGGTCACAGTGCTGAACTGCATTCATATGATATATCATGGTTCAATTGCCTTCCATGTCAAAAAAAAATTAGGAGAGCCATTGGCTCTCCAAGATCATTTCAGGAGAGCGATTTTTAGCCCCCCTAAATTTTTCAGAATGCCAGGCCTGACTAGAAGGGTCAGTACAATATGCTTGTCTCCCGCAAGGCTTTACATGCCTGTAGTTACCCATGACAAAGCCACATACCAGAAATTAGCCAATTTTCTCAAAGTATTGTGAAAAAAAGCTGGGAAATCTGTTATTTTGGAATGAGGGAAAGATGGGAAAAAAAAGACAGAAAGATAGAATGAAAGAATGACCAACGGATAAGGGAAACACTATACGTGCCTGGCCATTTCATGCTAGGGACATAAAAATTTCAACAGTTCCTCTACAATATTTAAAATGAATTGTATCCAGAAATTCCCTTGTTTTTATCCAATCTCAAGTGGATAAAGACCAGAGACACTGGGGAAGATTTGGAACTGTATGAATGAATGTGTTTGAGGGCATAAGAGTCTTAGAAGATGGGTCTGTCTTTTCTGAGAGCACTAAACTCTGCCTCAATCAGGGGGCATGGTAGAATTGGTTCTATCGGTTTGAATGCCAAATATATGTAGGGGTTCGTATCTCTAGTTTAGTTTGAAATTCAAGGACTTTTCCATTTTTCAAGAACCAGAGTTGCAAAAGTCTGGATGTATCAGTAAAACTCAACACATGTGGTATACATGATCTTTTTTAATATTTTATCATTATTTGAAAGGTAAGTGTTGTGGGTTGTTACAGTTTTCTAAGTTGGAATAATTTCTGCTTTTTAAGTGATTGGCTGTGTTCAAGTTGACAGTTGGTGTTCTGAAGAAGTAACATGAAGCTGAAACACTATTAATGGCCATGGTATCAGACTCTGCTTGAACTGTTGTTACATTGTAGACTGAGTGAAAAAAGTTATTAAGCCAAAGTCTGTTGACATTTTTTCATAGTCGTAAAAGGTTTCTTCCTGTACATGTAACATAAATACAGATTTTCCACATTTACAATATCGAATGACTGACACCTGGTACGCAGTTTGCTCAACAGCTGTCTTCTAAGCCACATTCGTGCCACTTGAACCCTCTCTATACTCTTTTTTCCAGCCATTTATTTAACTTAAAATTTTAGACATACTCACCTGACTTTTTGTATATTCTATTCATGTAAAACAAAAATTAGAAACATAAATACACTGTCAGTTGAGAAAATCCAACAGTATCAGACCAAACACATGGCTGGAAATAAACAAAGCCTGCAATGAACTTTGGCAGGAGCTCTAACCAGATTTCCATAACTTTTAAGGACTGTTTTTCATGACATTCTGTCCTGTAATTTAAAACAGTCAAACTCCAGGACTTTGAAGATTCCTGGACCTGCATGCATACCCTGTTATGTGCTCAATATTTCCTGGAAAATAGTAGGTTAGATTAGGGCCCCGCAAAACCTTAAAATTTAATTTGATTTAAAGTCATCCCAATGATTCGATTCAATTCGATCTGTGTCATGCCAATTCAAAAATTTTCAAATCTTTGAGATGTTTTCAAAATCCTACCAAGTGCCTCCTCTTGAACTCTTTACCATCACTGCATCTCCTGAACAGGAGATCTGAGACAGAAAAAGAACTTAAGGAAGTTCCTCTTCCAAAATTACTACATAGATTCCATTCAGGAATATTCTGCATTTTTAGACTGACTTGCCAAAACAGATGAGTCGCCGTTGAATACAATACTTGAGTGGAGACATCAAAATATACTGTTGTAGGAAGGTACAATATTTACAACTTGAAGAGACATGAGATTTGAGAAATCCTCTGCCTTATTCAACTCAAAATTTGAGACTTGCAAGGCCTTATGTTCCGATCATTGTGGAATTCTCAACGTTTGATTGGTTACGCGCTTGCGTTGTACTTTCTATGTTAGCCTTCAGCTGCGGTACAACATAAACTTTATGTTAGCGGATGACGTCATTACACAAGCGACTCAGCTGACAAAGTCGTGGTTTGAACACGTTATCGCATCACATTCATTTCAGCTCAGAATCTAGTTTCTCTATAGTCTTTGCTTCAGAAACATCGCACTGTCAAAAGTAATTGCGCTGATGATTAGCTGACAGATGCACAATCACCACTTATTGAATTAAAATAACTGGACACAATAAAAAGAAACTGAAATTTATTTTGCGTCTCCAGCTTGCGAATAACCTTGACCTGCATTCATGATCAGTTATCGATTTTTGTGACGTAACAGCGATAAAGAATGCCGTTCATTTTTCTTCATTGGCATGAAATTGTGTCTGTGGCCTGTCGTTTTGGGGGGGTTGGGGTTGGGGGGAGGGGCAGGGAGAGGGGGGTAGGGGTTGGGGGTGCGAAACACATACGCATTGCACTAATTTAAATGCACGATTTGCAAATAATAAATACCGTTGAACTTGAAGAGGCAAATGTGATAAAACTTGACACTTTGACCCAGTTTAGTTGTTTCGATTTCGATTTTATTTTGAGGCCCACGATAGGTGCGATAAATTATATTTGTTCATAACTCCACTTGCTTTATTTTATTATTCACAAATACCAAATGTGGGGGGGGGTCGGAACATATACGTTATTGTGGTGTATTGACGGTAACATGGCGTGATGTTTGCTGTCAGGAACTTGTATGTTCAACCTCACCACTATCGCGGCTCGGTTAAACATATAAGTTCCTGACAGCAAACATCACACCATGTTACCATCAATTCACCACAATAACTTATAATGTTAGATGTGATATTTAAGGTGTGCTTATACTTTCTTTTCATCGGATAGCTTTGTACAGATTTCAGGGAAAGGAACACATGTGAAATTAAAAAGATGTAGCATTGAGCCTAGAAGAAATAAGCTCAGGACCTCCGCAGGAAATAGTATGTTCTGTTCACCAAAGCAAGATCAGGGACCTAGTGGGGCAAGCCCCTTTCGACCCTCTTGTACTTTAGAATTTAGAAATTTTACAACATGTAGGGCGCATTAAAGGAGGAAAGAAGCCAGGGTCGGGTTTGGTTGCGTTTGGTCTTTTTGCCCTTTTTCTTCTTGTTTTTCTGAGTGAGTACGTCTTCCATGTATTGGTGGAAGTCCTGGTCCCTGATTTTTTGGGCTTCTATAGCTTTATCTGGATAATTTAGGAGTTTGTCTTTGGTTTCGTTATCTTCCCAGTGCACCTCTACAAATTTCCTGTATTGGCTGAGGATGCCAATGAAGTCAAGTTTGAGAGATCTGTGCATCTCGATGGCATGCTTGTCCAGGGCTTCGATGAAATCAGCAGATAGTATCTCTTCATCCAGGCCATTGTGGCATTCCTTGTCGGAGCCCTGGCTTTGTTGGTCCAAGCAGATGGGAGATCCAGGTTTGCATAGGGTGACCTCCATCTCCCCGCCTTCTGACCTCTTTGGTGAAGAGGTGGAGGTTGGCGTGGGAGGTGAAGGTGGTGGTGATTTGCTGGTTGAGACCTTCTTTTCTTCCTGTTTCTCTGCTCTTCTCCTCTCAAGCCAGGTTTCCAAGCGCTGGGCATCCCTGCACTTGGTTGATGGACTGTTCTTACTCTTCTTCTTTCCAGACTCTGTTCTTACTTTCTTTTTTCCAGACTTCGGGTGAGGACCAGTGTGAGAGGGGTTCCTCTTACACCTTAAAAGGTGCTACCTCTCCCCAAAGGAGGTGTGGTGGGTCGTTAAATTCCAGAATCAGATAGACACTCTTCTGGAGATTCCAGTGGATAGGACAAGAAATGTCCAGAGCTGACAGAGTCTTCTGTAGTTTAATTGGGATTTCCAATTGAGCCGTCATTGTAATTATCAGGTCTGCACACTTTGAAGTCAAAGGTGAGAATGAGATCGCACTGTTTGTGAGGCGGCGGTTCTGTTCACCTGCACTTTCATGCAATCTTTATAGAGTACAGGAAATCCCACCTCCATTCAACCATAATGGTTTGAGATACAAAGCACAATGCTTTTCCTTTGATTGATTATAGCACAATGAAGTACACTTAACTGAATATTTCTTCTGAATAACCCTGTTAATTTTATATAATTTCCAAACACCAAAGCATTTACCATACCTTCATATCAAATCTGACTTGTTAATTGCATATAAGTTATACAGTAAACCCATGTTAATTGAAAAAAACCCTACACAATTGTGATCTATCAAAGGATTTAGGGTGCATTTAAGTTGTAAAATAGGATTTAATACAGTATCTATGGCTAGTTAAACTACAGATGAATGAAGTCATGTGATAATTTAGAACTCTGTTGTCCATCTCAGATGATTTTTCTAGTATTCAAATGTTACCAAAGAAATAATGCCCAGATGTCAAGAATTGCTAAAATAGGTAGATTTTCCAAGGACCTGGAATTCTAAATCATTATTTACGTAATTTTCAGTTTCCAGGATACACGGCAAACCTTTAATTCAAATAAACAAGAGGCCCCAAGGAGCCTTAATCACTCACCGGTCAAAGTGGTTCAAAGAAGTATCTGGGGTCACATTCAGTTAGACATGGTTCATCAACACTACAAAGGAATGAAGTCATGAGAGACAAATTTATGGAACTAGGGACATCGATTGAACAAACTTGAATCTTACCCCCCTAAGGATGCTGCATACCAAATATCAAAAGCATTCATCTGCTGGATCTGAAGAAGAAGGTTTTTAAAGGAAATTCCTCATTTTGAACTAAGTTATCATTCAGGCTCCCACAGTGAGCCCAAATATGAACCCAGGGACTTGGCTTGAACAAACTTGAATCTCACCCCCTAAGGATGCTGCATGCCAGATATCAAAACATTCCGACTGCTGAATCTGAAGAAGATTTTTAAAGAAAAATTTCTCATTTTGACTAATTTATAATTCAGGCTCCCACAGGGAGCCCAAATATGGACCCAGGGACTTGGCTTTAACAAACTTGAATCTCACCCCCCCCTAAGGATGCTACACACCACATATCAAAACATTCCGACTGCTGAATCTGAAGAAGAAGATTTTTAAAGAAAATTCCTCATTTTGAATTAAGTTCCAATTCAAGCTCCCACAGTGAGACCAAATATGGACCTAGCGACATGGCTTGAACAAACTTGAATCTCACCTCCCTAAGGATGCTACATACCAAATATCAAAACATTCCGACTGCTGGATCTGAAGAAGAAGATTTGTAAAGAAAATTCCTCATTTTGAACTAACTTATCATTCGGGCTCCCACAGTGCGCCCAAATATGGACCTAGGGACATGGCTTGAACAAACTTGAATCTCACCCCCCTAAGGATGCTGCATATCAAATATCAAAACATTCCGACTACTGGATCTGAAGAAGATTTTTAAAGAAAATTCCTCATTTTGAACTAAGTTATCATTTGAGCTCCCACAGTGAGCCCAAATATGGACCTAGGGACATGGCTTGAACAAACTTGAATCTCACCTCCCTAAGGATGCTGCATACCAAATATCAAAACATTCCAACTGCTGAATCTGAAGAAGAAGATTTTTAAAGAAAATTCCTCATTTTGAATTAAGTTCCAATTCAAGCTCCCACAGAGAGACCAAATATGGACCTAGCGACATGGCTTGAACAAACTTGAATCTCACCTCCCTAAGGATGCTACATACCAAATATCAAAACATTCCGACTGCTGGATCTGAAGAAGAAGATTTGTAAAGAAAATTCCTCATTTTGAACTAACTTATCATTCGGGCTCCCACAGTGCGCCCAAATATGGACCTAGGGACATGGCTTGAACAAACTTGAATCTCACCCCTCTAAGGATGCTGCATATCAAATATCAAAACATTCCGACTACTGGATCTGAAGAAGATTTTTAAAGAAAATTCCTCATTTTGAACGAAGTTATAATTCAGGCTCCCACAGTGAGCCCAAATATGAACCCAGGGACTTGGCTTGAACAAACTTGAATCTCACCCCCTAAGCATGCTGCATATCCAATATCAAAAGATTCTGCCTGCTGGACCTTGAGAAGAAGATTTTTAAATAAATTTGCCGAAATGCACTAAGTTCAAATTTGGACTTCTATACTGAGCCCAAATATAAACCTAGCCAATTTGAACAAACTTGAATCAGATCCACCCCACAATGTTGCATACCCAATATCAAAAGATTCTGCCTGCTGGTTCTGGAGAAGAAGATTTTTTAAGAAATTTGCCTGAAATGCACTGAGTTCGAATTCCATCTTCTATAGTGAGCTCAAATATGAATCCAGGGGGCCGATTTGAACAAACTTGAATCAGATCCATCCCACAATGTTGCATACCAAATATCAAAAGATTCTGTCGGCTAGATCTGGAGAAGAAGATTTTTTAATAAATTTGCCTGAAATGCACTAAGTTCAAATTCGGGCTTCTATACTGAGCCCAAATGTGAATCCAGGGGGCCGATTTGAACAAACTTGAATCAGATCCACCCCACAATGTTGCATACCAAATATCAAAAGATTCCGCCTGCTGGATCTGGAGAAGATTTTTTAAGAAATTTGCCTGAAATGCACTAAGTTCGAATTTGGGCTTCTATAGTGAACCCAAATATGAATCCAGGGGGCTGATTTGAACAAACTTGAATCAGATCCACCCCATAATGCTGTATACCAAATATCAAAAGATTCTGCCTACTGGTTCTGGAGAAGATTTTTTAATAATTTTTCTATAATTCATACGGTGCTATCAGAGTTATGCCCCATACAGAGCCCCCAAGGGATGTGGCCATTTCATTTGAACAAATATGAATTGCCATATAGTAATGAACATCCCCACGAATTTTCGTGAAAATTGGACCAGTGGTTTCAGAGGAGAAGTCGTTTGAAAAATGTTCACGACGACGGGTGACGGACAACGACGACGACAACGGAGAATGGATGGCAAGTGATAAGTTGAGATCCCTTCGGTGAGCTAAAAAAACTTAAAGCCTTCAGGTGTCAACAGGCATGCATATTTCAGAAAATCAAGGAACCTGAAAACAGGTTTCTTGTATTTGATGTCTGGGAACCCTTTGGAACCTACTTTTGGGTTCCAACAAGAACCATCAGGGAACCTATTTTTATTTCTTATTTATTCTGTACCCATTTTCTTATCCTGATTTCCATTTTAAGACCTGCAAATGTTTAAGAAGGACCTAGAATATGAAGCGGGTTGCTATAGATGAGACGGTGAATACGTTTGATGAAATAAAAAATAAAAAGTGAAACAAATTATCTGTATTTTCATTTGTGTATTTTGTGCCCTTGAACACTCAATTTGATTACGAGAGATAAACTGAGGCAATGATGACTCAGATGAGTGTGTACAACTTTACTTGCAAGTGAAAGAGATAACAAAGAAAAAACAATCTTAACTGTAGGACAATGAAATAAATGTTTGGATTTTTACTTTAAAGTTGAACAAATAAAAAAATAATTAAATAAAATCCTTTCGTGCATTCTGAATTGGAAGGGGTAAATCATCCAAGTGCGAAACATCCCATTTAGGAAGATAATGATATTGAATTGACTGGGACGAAATGTCTGTTAACTTTGGTCATAAATAAAGCTTGAACACACCTCTTCTTCTTGATTCTGCATGGAGCGCTGTGAAACTGGAAGTATATATCTTGCATTTTAGCAAAGAAATTTTCCCCTCATCGTCAGTTTCAGTGATAAAATGTGATTTTGTTATTGTTTTCAGTGATACAGTTTTGTGTGTTTGGCTTCACATGATTTTGCTGTCAAACATGCCAAAATTGGATGCTTTCAATTTTAGTAATTAAAACACGCATTCTCAACAATCTGAATCGACTGAGATTGTCAAAACGATGCCCCTTGATGGATAGTGAAATGCTCAAAACATTTGTGAGAACCTGCTTTTCGTTTCCGTGATTTTAGCATGACAGAACCTGCATGGAAATGGAATGATCGTTTCCGTGAAATCTGCATGCCTATGTCAACATCATATTTTTAACCAAGGGAGGGGAGAATGGGAGGGAGCAGGAGGTTCACTGGGTGAAGTTTTAATCCAGGGACTTGACTAGAACAAACTTGAATCTGACCCCACTTAGGATGGTGTATACAAAATATCAAAAGACAGGTGGTTCTGAATAAGAGGATTTTTAAAGAATATTCCTCATGTTGGATGAAGTTAAAATTTGGGTTCTGATAGAGAGCTTGAATGGACTTGATTTGAATAAATCTGAATCTGCCCCCCAGGTGAGTCCTCCACCCCCAAAGATGCTGTATATCAAATAATTTTAACTGGTGGGTCAGAAGAAGATGTTTTAGGAATATTTCACATATTGCACCAAGTTAAAATTCAGGCAAACTATTAACCCAGGAACATGATTGAACAAACTTGAATCTGACCTCCCTAAGGATGCCGTATACCAAATATTAAAAGATTCTTAGTGGTGGATCTGAAAAAGATTTTTAAAGATTATCCCTCATATTGTTATAAGTTAAAATTCTGCTTCCCATAGAGAGTCAAAACATTAACCAAGGAACTACTTGATCTGAACAAATTTGAATCTGACTACCATAAGGATGTTGTGTACCAAATATCAAGATTCTGAGAGGTAGTTCTTCCATGTGTCAACATTGTATTTTTAACCAAGAGAGGGCAGAATGGGAGGGAAAGGAGGTCCATTGTTTGAACAGTTCAACTGGGACTTGATTGGAACAAACTTGAATCTGACCCCACATAGGATGCTGTAAACCAAATATCAAAAAGATTCTGACTGGTGGATCTGAAAAAGAAGATTTTTAAAGAATATTTCTCATATTGCACTAAGTCACCATGTGGGCTCCTAGAGAGAGCCAAAATATCACTTCAGGAACTTGACTTGAACAAATTTGAAAGCAGTATACCAAATATAGATCATGAGAGAAAAAATATTTTTAAAGAATATTCTTCGTATTACAGCGAGTTAAAATATGGGATCCATATATTGTATGGAGCCAAAAAATGAACCGAGGGCTTGATTTGAACCAAATTTAGTTCAAATCAGCCCAACTGTTCAGAACAGGGGTCAGCCGAGTGGGCGACTGGGGCGAAGAAGTCGCCTTGTCATTCCTCAAGTCGCCTTGGCTTACATTGGGGGCGAAATTCAAGTCGCCCTCCAAAACTTCCTTGGGTGACATGGCAGTTTACTGTATTTCTTATGTTTTATTTCCAAAAGAAAAAACGCTTCCGCATTCACAAAAAAGTAAACACGGCCTCTGATAAAATCTGTCATACAGCTCTGAAAATAGCCTAAACTAGCCCAATTTTATATTTCTGAGAAGAGTTGTAATGGCGAAGTCGTTCAAATAATACGCCCCAACTGACAGCAACCAGCACAAAATGCTATTTAAAAACGAAAGTGCCAGCAAAAACAACGAATTGCACATGACACACATCGTGTTAATTAGAATTTATTAAAGTTAACCATCGTTTCAAAACCCCCAAAAATGTGTAGGAGACAGTTCATCCATAAAAATGTCAAAATTGCTTACGGTTACGCTCTGTTCCACTGAAAAATTGGTTGCATTGAAATTCACCCCGCAATTTGCATTGAAAGTTTTTCTTTGAAAACTTGTGTTGGAAGGGGGTTAAATGTGATAAGGCTACAATAGAAATCACACATATTAGGATGGATAAAAATGGCAGGCCTTATAGCACCAATCGCACTTGTCAATGTAAGATGGTTGGCAGAAATTGTCATTTTTCTGAACAGTGCATCATCACACAGCACAGCAGGTAAGGGAGACAACTGAAATATTTTGTCATTTACCTTAGAAATAAATTAACTCAAATTGTTAATGACACTTAATTTACGAAGGATATCGAAAATATTTTTAACTATGCTTTTCAATTCAATTAGGACATTCAGAAACCATGAATGACCCAGCTTCTTAAGTGAACTTGAAATTTATTTTAAATACTTTCAATATTTTCTTTTAAAAGAATATACCTTCTATAACAGAGAAGAACACTCTCACCATGGGTAATGCTAAATTTCAAATCTACTGCATTGAGGCAAATACAAAATCAACTGCATGGTAACCCTAGTCATCACTGTTAGGGAAAGAGTTAGGGTATTCAGAAACCATGAACGACACAATTTTTTGTAGGGGAGGGGAAGGATTTTAACCTACATGGCTTAGTTTTGTGTGAGTATGTATGTTTGTATAACATTTATTTATTTTTTTCTCCACAATTGTGTCCTCTATGTACATTTATTTTGTCACGATGTCATATACGTTTTATGTTTTTTTTCTGACTTCTCCCTCATGTCCACTGACTTCTCCCTTCTGTCCCCTGACTTCTCCCTAAAGTCTCTGAAGGGAGAAGTCACTTCTCCCTAAAATCAGCTGCCAGGCTGACCCCTGGTTCAGAATATATAAATTTTGGGCAGGGCAAAAACTCTTGCCCCTCCCATTACAAAGGCAAATGTTGTCCCACGAAGCTTGATTGAACAAACTTTATTTCTTCACCTGAAATGGAAGCTCAGTATCAAATGTCAAAGTCATTGTACCACCGGTTCATAAGAAGATTTTTTCATAGTTTTAGGCATTTTCAACCACCCCCTACCTATGGGTGAAGCAACTTGATTTGAATCAAAATATGATGTCATAACAAACAAGCCCCTCAAATTTCACTGAAATTGATTCAGTGGTTTTGGAGAAGTCATGAATATCATGTTCATGGATGATGGATGGATGGCTGACAGACGAATAGTGATCACTATACCTCACCCTGACTTTAAGGTACACTTGCATACCAATACAATGTCATTCTACCAAGTATTTTGAAAGTTATGGAGTTTTTGAAATCTCGATGGCCACAGAAACCTTGTCGGTCATAGAGAGACACAAAGACTGACCAACCAACATTACAACATACAGAGCTGCTTAACACAGTTGAAAGGTTATCATGGGTTGCCTTTTTTCCTTTAAATTCCCATTTATCTCTCCATTCAACTTACCGATAATTTGCCAGCAGCTTCTTTTATTTTCTCCATTTTTGCTTCTGATATTCCTTTGATATTGCATAATTTTTTTCTTGTGGTCATAAGGATACCCTGCAAAATACAGTGGAATCCACTTAACTGGATCTCTTAACTGAATAATCCTGCTAATTAAATATAACTTCCAAAAACAAAATCATTTACCATATCTTCTGTACAAATTGACCAGTTAATTGCATACAGATTATAGAGTAAATTCCTGTTAATCGAATAACTAATCTTATAATATATCAAGTAATTACCCTGACAATCACCAAATTTCCCAGGTTTATATATCTATTTCACCTCCGTACATGCAATACATGTGTTTAATCTATTATACCTTGTTTAGCAGGTTTATAACCCTATTTGACCTCAGTACATCCAATACAGGTATTTAAAGGTATTTAATCTTTTATATCTTGTTTGATAGAGCTCTATGAACTCTGTCGAACATGATATATCTCCAGTAATGTCTCTAACAAGTATGAATGAGTTCTTATTATAGAAATGTATTATATACCAGGGGCCCGATACAAATACATGGCTTGTGTGGTGGGTGGGGGGACGGGGTCATATACAAGGGTGTGTTTGAATCAATGATGATTGTCAACAGTTATTTAAGAGACATACATAGGAATCAAATAGAAATATGTTACCCGTATATTTTTTATCGAGAACAAAGCTATACTTTTTGCCTAAATACTAATTGTCTGTATTGGTTTAAGAGATAAAATGTATGGAAGAAATCCAGAGTCCTACAGATATAAAGAAACAGTTTCAGAGGTTTGGGAACTGAAACAAAAAGCAATGAAAAAGCATGTATTAAAACAAAATAAGCCCAGGTCAAGTCCAAATCCTTTAATGCAAAGAATGAACTACTCTTTACTCATCAACACAGAAGTTATGCAGAATTTGTCTGAATGAAACTTTTATTCACGCTGAGACTCTTATTAATATTTATTCAGTGTTCCAGCTGGCAATTTTATATGGAACACAAGAGAACTTAATCTGAGACATATTGGCCAACAATGTATCACTAAAAAGGCTCAGACCGACTTTTCGAAATGTGTGCCATGAAAAAGCACTTCATCATTAGTCAGAAACACCAAACCTCTGTTTTATTTTTGCAAATCTGATCATGATCAACAAAAAGTTACATAACAAGAGGCCCCAAGGGGCCTTAATCGCTCACCGTCCAAAGTGGTTCAAAGAATTATTTGGGGAATCACATTCAGTTAGACATGGTTCATCAACACTACAAAGGAATGAAGTCATGAGAGGCAAATTTTATGGAAAAACACCAAGGAATGGATTTGAACAAACCTGAACGTAACATGCCTCCCCCCACCCTACCCCTGCCCATAGAGCCCAAATATTAAGCTAAGGACTCACATAGAACAAACTTGAATCTGATCCCCCTTGAGATGTCATATACCAAACAGGAAAGAATTCTGACTGGTGGATATGATATTTATTTATATTTATTTATTGGTGTTTAAGGTCACATACTTATGCACAATGGCTAATCGTGACTGTGACAGTTTTACGGGTGGAGGAAGCCGGAGTACCCGGAGAGAACCACCGAGCAACGACGAGTAGCTGTCAGCTCCCCAACATCGTAACTCTGAACCGCAGCACAGGCAGGGTTAGATTGGTTGAAGACATGCGCACCATCGACGTGCAGTACGCCTCAATACACAGCGTCATCGTGCCCCCATGTAGGCAATCAGGGTGAAGTGTCTTGCCCAAGGACACAACGTGGTTGCCGCAGGTGGGATTCGAACCGAGGACCTCTCGGCTTGCAGCCTGCACCTCTACCAACTGAGCCACCGCGCCCCCAAAAATATGAATATGAAGAAGGTTTTTAAAGAAATCATCTCACAGTGCACTAAGTTAAACTTTGGGCTCAAATAGGGAGCCAAAATATTAACCGAGGGTCCCAATTTGAACAAACTTGAATCTGACCCACCTAGAGATGTTGTATACCAAATATGAAAGGATTCTGAATGGTGGATCTGAAGAAGATTTTTAAAGAATTTTTCTTATATTGTACTAAGTTAAAATTTCGGCTCCCATAGGATTGAACAAACTTGAATCTAACCCTCCTAGAGATGTTGTATACCAAATATAATAGCATTCTGACTACATGATCTAAAGAAGAAGATTTTAAAAACAAGTCGGAACAGGACCCAAAATTTTCAGGCTATAAATGTTTTTTTTCCATCTCAAAATTGAACAAAATGCATAAAAATCCCCCCAAAATGTCTGAATTTTGGTCCAAAATTTCGGAGTCCAAAAGTGACCCCAAATTTTTTTTTTCATCTCAGAATTTAACAAAACGCATAAAAAAAACAATTTTTTTTTTCAAAATTCTCGTCCAAAATTTCCAAGTCTGAACCCAAAATTTTCTGGCTAAACAAATTTTTTTATCGACTCAAAATTCAACAAAAAACACATCAAATTTTTTTTTAAAAATTCAGAATTTGGTTAGAGGCATCAAACTTGATGACACTCCATATTTTCTTTCACAAACTATCGTTTCGATTCCTTGCAACAAATTTCACGAGTGAACAAAATGCATGCTCACCCATAATAAAAGATGTAATTGTTTTCAATCAAAAGCAACAGTATGTCAGGTGAATGTTCTCTCCACCCTTTTGTCCAAATACAGCCACAAATTGTCACTATATATTGCTTGACAAAGAGATCTTTACTGGTAGGCTGCATTTGACCTGAAAATGTTTTGTCATCACTGGTGGCTACCTGCACAGGCAGCCAACAATAATGTAGAAATACTATTTAGTCATCTGCAACTGTCTATGTGTATATATGGTAGTTATTATCATACAATCAATCTGAGTATTTTTAGGATTTATTTATTTATTGTTGTTTAAGGTCACATACTTATGCACAATGGCTAATTGTGACCGTGACAATTTTACAGGTGGAGGAAGCCATAGTACCCGGAGAGAACCACCGGATATTGACGAGCAACTGTCAGCTGCTTAATATTCTTTGTTCAAGCTCCACTCAAGCAGGGTTACAACGGGTTGAAGACATGTGCACCATAAACATGCAATACATCTTAGTACACGGCAACATCGTGCCCCCATGTAGCAACCGGGATAAAGTGCCTTGCCCAAGGACACAAAGCGGGTCATCCTGGACAGGGATCAAACTCAGGACCTCAAGCATAGAAGTCCAACAGTCTTCCACTGAGTCACTGCACGCCCATTTTCAGGATTCAACTGCATCTCACCACTGACTGCACTCTTTCTTTCAAATGTTTTGGGATTTGTTCATTCCATCTGGCATGTATCCAACACTCTTACATTACTCCGAATATTTTCGATTCATGTATATTTCTATCTAGCGACACTTCTTATGCATCAATGGCTTGGTCCAAAGTAAAAGGTCACAGTAATCAACCTATTTCAGAGACTCAAACAGAAATCCTTTAAGTCATTCTTCAACATTATCGACAAAGTTAACTAGTAATTGCTGACAGAGGCAGATGAGATGGACTGGATCTTGCCAAACGAATAAATATTTCCTCCGAATGCGAAAATATCCTCGGACATAAAGACATCCTTGGATCTAAAAACATCTTGGGACAAAATATTCACCAAATGTTTTTCCAGGGTTTTCACGGAGGGGAAGTGGCAGTCAAGATTTTTCTAGATCCTTGAAAAATGACTTCAAATTCCAAGACATTCAAGGGTTTTCAAAGAGCTTGAGGAACCTTGCAACTGAAAAGCCCCAGCAGCCAATCTTCAATCAACATTGTAATAAAAACACATACCAAAATGATAAATAAAAGGATACATACTCTTATGGTGTTTATTCCAGATTGTTTCAACTTCTTAATATCTGCAGCATTCTACAAATAAACCTGAGAGATACAAATGAATAAAAACTTGTCCTTTAATATTACAATAAAACATTCTTGTGCTATAATTAGCTTTTATCTAGACTACTTTAATTGAGTTGGGTATTCTGCTTTAATCGACTGTGTGTGCCAGTTTCATTTCATTGAAGTAATTTGCATAAAAATGTTCCCAAGAGCAAGTATGCACAAATAACACAGTCAATTCATTTGTGCTTTGTTTAGACAGATTACAAACAACATAAAATTATTTGAAAGTCCCCTTTAGTACATTAATGGTCTTCGGCTTACAAACATTATTATGTGCAACAAAGAAAATGGTCGTGTAGTCTGATTGACAATGGTACTCTTCCCAAATCAAATGAACAATCTATAACATACTGATAAATAAACATTGATGAAACAACCTTGCTTTTCTGCATACAAACCATTTTGTAATTTCAACCCTTCAAACCTATCACAGGACAGTGTGCAAGTACACATGAACACAGTAGCCTTCACAAATTGCAGTTAACAAACTTGAAATACCCCGCTTGTTAAAAAAATGTGTGGAGTGTATACCACTCAACTACCCACATCACCTACCACATAAGAACAACAGAACACACCAGCCCCAGGTGGGTGTGTTCTATTGTGGTTGGTATGTGTGTACAGTTAGGAGGTATACATTCTATATATTTGCACTGGTAATCCATTACATCTGTCATTCAACATGAATAAGGATTACAACATAGATTAGTTGGAATTGCCTTATCAATGGTTTATACAAAATAAATTTTTGTGAGCGCATTTTGTTCTCATAATCCACACTGCAAGACATCAAGAGCAAATTTCTACAGTTGCAAAAATTACTTTGGTGAAAGACTGTATCCAGCAAAGGTGAGTGAGCACTTATGAGCACCTCTCCTTAAATGGAAATATGGTAAGCAGCTAATGACCCACAATGAAATAAGAACATGTGACACATCACAACTATTTTGTCAACTTAAAATTACAATCTGAACTATTCTATCAACTTAAAAGCACAATCTAGCAATTCAAACAAATTCTTTTGCAGTAGAAGAATACATGGCATAAAAAGGTTGCACTTCAGTATATGCACTGCAAGTAAATGGCATGGTCACACAGGCTCTCTGCCATTCTTTTCTTAGTCTTTGAAGACCCGGAGATTTTTATACATTTTTGCCACACTTTGACAGTCTACATCCTGTGGCTTTGCAGTTGTTTTTAAGCATGTCCTGGCTGCATGTATAGGCAGCCAAGACTTGCCTAGAAACAACTACAAAGGTACTTGAAATGCATAAAAAGTTATCAAAGTTGGAATTAAGACTTTAAGATTAATAAAGTTGATAATATTAGCAGGATTAGTATCTTTTTGATAAGTTCCATTATTCTTTGTGTTCTATTCTTTGTGCCACATCCCTGATTAAGCTGAGGAGAGGATGAAAAGAAGACACAGAAAGTGACAAATATTGGTTTTGAATGCATGCAAGAGTAAGAGAAATGCTTGCGGAATATATGACCAAGATATAAAGAAAGAACTTTAAAAGTGTGAAGGGAAGAATTCACATCTATTTTTGAAAACCCTTATTTTAATGACAAATATCAATAATTTAATAAATACTGATGTTATTGGAGAACATTCAGTGAGCCTGTTCCACTGACTTCTATAGTAGCGCAGTATTTAAGTTCAGTAAAGATAAATTGCAATAAATTAATTGAAGTTTGAAGAGTAGCAAGCTTTTGCATGATCAGGAACAGTTACTCAGTAGATGCTCTGCTTATCCACAAAAGGAGATTGATGTCACAAACATCATAGTAGATTCGCACTAAGCGCAGGAAGCTGAGCTGAGACACAACCACAAAAAAATAGGATCAATAGATTTGGCTCATTTTTCAAATTAATTTTCATCAATGAATTGTCTTTTCATGTTCCTGCATGAAATATTTTGTCTACAGCATTTACATTTTCAGTTATATTAAAAAACTATTAATTCTAAAGCAGATTCAATTCCTTCTTTATCCTTCTACCTGGATGTGGTAATTAATGTGCTTATTTATTGATCACTCAAAACATACAGAACCATTGCAACATTCTGTTTTTAACAACTGCCAGTTGGAGGAAACATCAGCCATGTAGAGGCAGATACAAACATTGTATTGTAATTGGTTGAAGTCAGCTGGTTAGATTTATTTTTTTTGACAACACTTTGGCCTTTGGCCATCATACACTGTGTTAGGTGTGACTCACCACATGAGACTGCTGCCTTAGCATGTAATTTTAAATTGGTATTGGAGCTGTGCAGTTTTGAAACTTTAACTCGGTTACAGTTCCAGTTTCGGCTTTGTCAAAAAAACGATTTTTTTTTGTTTTATTTTTGTTTTTAATAAGCAACAATCAATTCAATAAATGTACATGTACAATCCTTTTGTGTTGTTTTCACCGAGATAAAATTAATAGGACATGTATTTTCTACTGATGTTGGAAGGACTTTAATTTAATTAAATATATCACCTGAGAGAAATACACAAATTGGTCAAATGACTCACTACTGAATGAAAATGTGATCAATGTAAATGTTACCACTGGATCTGGGAGGTTTTGATTTTTCAGGTTCAGTTTTGGTTTGGTTTCAGGAAAAAACCTTGGTTTTGGTTCGGTGTATCTATGTGTTAAGAACACTTCAGGCTCCCTAACTTGGAAAAAATCTGCAATAGTTTGTTTGACACCACTCACCACAAAAGCCCTGTCATTCAGTGGACAAGTCAATAAGGGAGAAAATGTGACAATTAGAACACGACATTTGCCTCTCTACCAGATAGACCCAGTGATGAGAATCCATAGCAGGGAGCAAAATGACCGGGATTGTCAGGACACCTGAGGCCCCGTAAGGCCTGGGCTGACGTGGGGTTATTTAGTCCCGCTGATGAAATTGCGGGAAAATTAGACCAACGTGGAGAGTCGGAATCCTAGTGCCGCGAACTCGGCGCTGGGAGCTGAGTTCGACCGGCACTGTGATTTTGTTTCTCCTCTGCCATATTGGCCTAAGATAAGTTCGATTTCCGTTAGGTGTGATTCCTAATCACTTCAGGCTGTGTAATCGAAAGAATGATTTAAAGTAACAACGATTCTTTTATTTACACATACAAATAAAGCCGTTTCAATATTTCAACAATCAACAATTCGATTCTTTTCACAGAAAATGGGTTGCTAGGGTTAAATAATTCTCAACAATTATATAGTCATTCTATAGCCCTGTACTGGCACTATAGTCTACACACTGGAAATGTTACTTCCGTGAGCTCGCCATAAGAGCTTCACAAATCTGAAATTATATTACGGAGAGCTCGCCATAAGAGCTTCACAAATCTGAAATGTTATTACTGTGAGCTCGCCATAAGAGCTTCACCCGCTTAGGCTCAAATGTCAACGTCTGCGCGTAACTGTACCTCTGGCTGTCGGAGGGTTCCGACCAGCAATGTTTGTCATCTATAAAGCCACCGTACTTCTGATTTGGGTCAGAATATTGTCTACTCATACCTTATGTGCCTTTTGAAAGTCCTCCGTGAAAGTCCTATTGAAATGTTCACTGTTCCTGGTTGAATTCACGATTCACAAATGCCCCTTTTTGTGCTAGGGCGAAATTGTCACTCACACGATCTCCAGTCAGTATTACGATGCTTCAACAGCAAAACCAACTACTCCCAACGCAATCAGTCTGATGCTTCAAAGGGTTAATACGCACAATACAATTAACCTACACTTCTGACTATTGCAGGCTGATACCTGCTACTCGACAATCTAAACTTTAACGTTTCACCTTGGGTTTTCCTTCTCAACGAATTTGGCACTGTAGCCGCCTATCAACCTTAAGCTAAATCAATCGTGGAATGCCCTGTCTGGCGATTCCAGCCGTTTCAGGGTCCTGTGATCGAAGGTACCCCTATGCCAGGAAACAGAGTCCGCCTGCCCTGGACTTCACCAACGTGTGTGTGACCCCAAGTGTGTGTCTAATGCTCTGCTCTTCAAGGTATATATACTTTTTACCCTAAACTGTCAGGTGAACAGACATTCATCTGTCCATCTGCCAAAACGGTGAGAGATGACGTATATCGAGACAGAATCAATACAAGTCATCTCGCGTATGACTTAACGGTGATTTCACTTGTCGAGAGAACCGATTCGTTCCTGCCACTCATTGCTATACTAATGATCAGGTGACAACATGACAGACATTTCTGTCTTTTAGAATCTCGTTTCTCAATTGGCTGTGACGATATCCTGCCACCAACCGATTACGTCTCGTAAGACTCGCGACTACTGTATAACTTAAATGAGATTAGACCTTATCTAACATACTGTTTCTCCCCTGGGTCCCTGCCCAGAAGCTGGATATACACCACGTGTGTTTTTGCCATGCCCAGCTTCACAGAGAAGTGAAATTCACGTAGGTTTTTCGCCTTGATGCGGAATATCTTTTGAACTTACAATATCTTTATATATGAGGCCCCTTGCCCCTATATTTAGGCTGGCTTTGCTCTGACAACTCCCTTCCCAAGAGAAACACCCTGTGTATCTCTTAAAACACATGGGGCAAAGCCACGCACGCTCGCCTCTCACACCTTTTTACAATCTACCCATCATGTTCAAGACTACAAAACTGTACCCTAGTGGTCGTGGGGCTCATGACCGGGCTCATGCGTCGACCATGTCGATTCCCAAGACACACACGCCACCACATGCTCCCGTCTTGCGGGTTTACATATGGAGAGTAGCCTTATCCTTAGATTTGCAGCACTCTCTCTCTCTCTAATACTATATATTTACACTTAAACATACACATTTGCCCATTTTGCAAACAGTTCACTTGGCACTCACTCTGACGAGTAACACCGTCTGTGCCTTTGCGTCAGATGGGTTAATTCCAACGGAGTGTAACTTCACCTCCCATTCCCCTATGTCTTGTGAAGGGGCAAATGACCCCTGCAAAGCTCAACCAGGGGATTAAAATTGTGCCTCACACATTCACACATTCAGCACACAGATTTCCCGACCGCGCCTTTGCGACAGACGGGGTTAGTGTGCCTCACACACTCACACGTTCAACACACAGATTTCCCGACCATGCCCTTGCGACAGACGAGGTCAATGTGCCTCACATTCCCAACAAATTTTCGTCAATAAAAACAAGCGCGGTTTCCCTGGGCCTTAACACCGGGTTTGTGCATCCCACACTTACAAAACTCAACACACAGGCTCCACGTCCACGCACACTCGCGACGGACGAGGCAGTGTATCTCACATTCGCACTCACAACCAACTCTAGTCAGCAGTCAGAGCAATAATAATACTAAAATAAAAAAAAGTTTCTTCCGGGCCTTAACTCCGGGTTTACGAAACTCATCACCTCATCCACAAAAATATTTGCGACTGGAGCCCCCGTCCCAGACACCAGGCCCACAGCCACCCAACTATTGCTTCTTCATAACCACCGACCATTGGTAGGGGCCGGTTCCCAGTATCCCCTTGGGTAACCCTTGACACACCCCTACTTCTCGCCCCGTTATTTCTACGGGTATTCCACCAGGGTCCACATACCCTGTCATTGTCGCATTCCCAAGAGCTTCCCTTGACGCTATATCCCCCAGGCTTACTCGTCACGTTCGAACGACACTGGCCGCCCTTGGCCCTTGTGCTGTCGACCCCCCAGTCCATTGCAATGACTTCTTGCGCACATTGGGCGCTGTGCGCCCCCGGCACTCACTGAGTGGTCTCCGCCACCTAGGATGCTTCTTTGATTTGTAGACCCTTTCCTTAGCCCCTGGGCGCCCATCTTAGCGGTCCCATCCACTTTAACACCCTCAACTTGTGTTGACCCGTGCCCTCTCAATTCTAGGGAAGTTTGCCCAGCCATTTGCGTGGGTCTGGCCTCCCCTCTCCACATGGGTGACACCGACTTCACAACTCAACTCCCCCACATAAATTTGCTTGAGGGTCTTTCCCCAATGACCCCATTGAGTTCCCTCGCTGTTTGGCATTTAGTCTGGTCTGCCTTCAGCCCCTTCTCCCTAATTGGACAGGAGTCGTCCCTCCTGAAACTTTCCAACATTTCGTCGTGTAGGGGCCATCCCCTGGACCATCGGATTGGTTCTCCCTGGGAACCTTCCCTTCCTTACACGGTATGTTACCGAGTACAACCTACCGGCTTGAACTTCCTTTGCCTTAGCTGGGCTCCCACTCGGCTCCCTATCCCTGGACCACAATTTATCAGGGTTTGCCCTCACCCCTGGGATATTTCCTATGACTAGGTCATAGACAGGCGATTCAATGCACATGGCTTCCACTTCGCCACAATAAAATGGGGTATCCACCGTTATCCTCACGATGGGGAACCTTCTAACGGTCCCATCTATCAAAATACACAAATGGTCGCGCCCCAACAATTGCTTGTCGTCAACCAGTTGCCTTCTAACCGCTGCAGAGGAGCACCCAGAATCCCGGAGCAGATGGATCTCCCTTTGTCCCACATACCCTGGGTACACTGGTATATTAACCATCTCCTGCGAAGTTGTGAGCCTCTCACACATGCCACTTATTATCGGGACAACCTCCTCGCCTTCCAGCCTTAATTCTCCCTCCTGTATACATTCCCGGAGGGGACTGTGTTCTGGACCGATAGTTTGACAGAACGATGCCGTCTATCTACTGGGCCCTGGATCTACGCGGTCACCTTGCTTCCAACCCATTGGTGCTGCGTTCCCGGCCCCCTGCTGAGGTCGTCTAATGTTCCCAGTGGTCCTAACTTGCTTCTGCCAGCAGTCTCTGGCAATATGTCCCCGCTTGTTGCAGATGAAACAAGTTGTGTCTTTGGGGGCGTTCCCATTCCGGCTGGCCTGCGACGCAGGCGGATTGGGGTGGTGTTGCCTTACGGGTGCCATTGCCAACCCCTAGCTGATTTGGGTGCGTTTACACTCCCACCGTGGGCCTCGATGTAGCATTCTGCCACAGTTGCCATCTCATCATAGGTGGGCGGACCCCTTTCCTTGATGAACAGGCCCAACTCCTTGGAGCATGTAGTTAAAAACTGCACCCGGAGAAATAGATCTCGCAGGGCTCCATATGACTCATTCACTTCTGCGAGATCAGTCCAGCGCTCAAAGTAACGCCTAGCTCGGGCAAAATACTGAGGTACTGTTTCTCCCTTCTCCTGCTTAATTTCTCGGAACTTGGTCTGGAATCCTTCTTCAGTGAGCTGGTATCTCCGAAGGATGGCATTCTTCAGCTCACTGTAGTCGTTAAGAAGTGCAGGAGGTATACTGGTATAAGCCTCGAGGGCTTTACCTGACAACAAAGGGCTCAAGCACATAGCCCATGTGTCTTCTGGCCACATTTGACTGGAGGCAAAACGCTCGAACCTCTCCAAGTACGAGTCCAAGTCATCTGTGTTTTCATTAAAATGAGCGAGGTGGGGGGCGTGGGGCATGAATTGCTACCCCTGCACTCCCATCCCCTGAGCGCCGACTTTCATTCTCCACATCGGCCCTTGCTCTGAGGAGCTCTAATTCTCTCTCGTGCCTCTGTTGTTCGAGCTCTCGTTCTGCCTCCCTTGCCTCCCTTGCCTCCCTTGATAATTGGGCTTCCCTCTCTCTCACCTCATTTGCTAATTGAATCTCTCTCTCTTTTGCCTCCCTATCTAATTGGGCTTCCTTTTCCCTCGCCTCTCTTGCGTCTTACTCACGCTCTCGCTCTAATTGGGCTTCTCTCTCCCTCGCCTCTCTTGCATCTTTCTCACGCTCTCGTACTAATTGGGCTTCTCTCTCCCTCGCCTCATTACGTAAGGCAATTTCCTTGGCTTCACATTTCTGCTCATCTTTAACAAACTTCTGAAGTTCAGCCGCCTCAAGGCCCATTTCCTTGCCTAACGATACCAGTTGGGCGAGGGGTGTAACAACATCCATTTTGATTTTTTCTTTCTATCTTCAACACTCGTTTTTTTCGCCTTGATGCGGAATATCTTTTGAACTTACAATATCTTTAAATATGAGGCTCCTTGTCCCTATATTTAGGCTGGCTTTGCTCTGACAGGGATCGCATCGCAAAATGCGATGCAATATCCACACATAGCGATACAACTTTTGGTCTATATGAATCGCAAAGCGCCAATGCAAATTACGAGGCCGGATTAATTTATTTCGAAAAATCTTTTTAACTTTGTACGCTGTTGCATTCACCAGCGGAGAACCCGGAAGAGTCTCCATGTCATTCATTTGTTCAGACCCCCTCTAAGAGACAATTGTGCTGTACACATGCGCAGTTGCACCTGTTACCAAATATTGACCAGGATTTTCCAAAACGCTCGCACGTTTTGGGAAATCTCTGTCAATATTTGGTAACAGACACAACGGCGCATGTGTACAGCTAAATCGATGGAGCAACTACTCTTTTGATTCATGGGATTATTTATCCAAAAATCGAGGTAATTTGAATGTTAAAATTTTAGAGAATAGTATCAACTTTGGAAGTTCCTAATTTGTGGCATCTCTGATGTGTTCGCATATGTGCTCATTGCAAATGAGTATCGAGGTGTGCATAAAATTGCTCGCCCCATTTTAAATGCAGGCACGTTTAGGGGCGCGAGCACAATGGCGTGCCTTTCCCACAAAGGCCTGAATCCCTAAGAAAGTTGATTCATTCCTCTCTCATCACATAACATTTTATGCTCTCAGAATCAACCAGAATGCGTCTCCTTCCCTCTGAAATTTCAAATTTTCCCAGGGGAAGCACCCTGGACTCCCCACCAATGAGCGGGGGACACCCCTCTCGTGCTCGCCCCCAGCAAAACGCTTCGTGGTTCCGACTTCGCGTCATCGGCTGTGACCATCAAGAAAAAACTGCAATGTAAAATTTTCAAAACAATTTGTTCCCTGCATAGTAGTCATTATTCCATTTCCCTCCCAGTAAGATAGTTTGATCAGTCTTTGAAGAAACACAGTAAAACTGTTAGTCCATTTTTTGCTGGGTCTTGCAGTTTGGTTTACTGGTTTGCTGCAAAAAAATGGAAATGAAACAAAAACATGTCCAGCCCACTGCAAATGTGATGAATATGGCAGTTTTCACTGCCATACTAGTCACATTTACATTCACAGAATGCAAAAGTGACAAATCTAGCAGGGAAGACAGGTTCATCTGTCAAAACTGTGATTTTCAGTTTTTGTAACACCATTGGATTCATTTTATATTTTTAAACATCTGTTGACTTTTTGGTATATGGTGTGAGTCTGACTGCAAACCCCAATGTCCAAAGCCTATTTCTAGGAAAAGGTTATGGAAGAACTAAACAGAATAAATCTGAGTACTTCACAATTTACATTCTTCCTGACTCAAGTTTACTTACTATTCCTTGATTCTGCAGTAAATCTATGTCTTGGAAAAAGGAATCCTGAAAAAAAATTCAGTCGTGATGAAGCTGTAATAATCTTTAAATTCTAAACATAAATAAAAGAGAAATAATTTTAGGTGCAACTTCCGAGCATGCCTATCCAAATGTCTGGAACACCTATCTCCTCATCTACAAAAAGTATATTTACACCTCCAGCCAAAGTAATACCATCCCCTCTTTCTCATGTCTAGCAAGTGCTATAAAATCCTACAAAAATATTGAAATGTATTCTCTATACATGTACTCAATCGGCAAGGCTGAGCGTATTAACGAAAAATGGAACTGCCTAATTGATGCATATTTTGAATAATTGGAGAACTGCTCTGTATGTTTTTACATTATGCTGTAAAAATTAAATTCTGTTGTAAAATTATATAATGTACTTTTTTCTAATGATACCAATAAAAAAAAAAATGACATGATGTTATCTCTCATCATGATCGATTTGAAATCGGCCCATCATTTGATAAATTACTAAAACAAGGCTCAAATGAAAGTGTCAATGACACTGTAGCTCAACTTGACAAACTTGAACTTGGTAAGTTATAAGTGAAATGGCAAAATTGAAGAACATTTGTACCAATGTTATTTGGTGAAATTTCAACGTAACAGCATTGTGTGTGCACAACATTGAGTAATTTGTGCATTTTTAAATGTAAACTGTAAGACTGGCTAAAGGAAGAATGTTGAAACACAAATGCAGTAAGTTCAGAGGTTATTGTAAATGGCAACTTTTTTCACAGAAATGAATGCTAATCAATAGCTCTTATCTAAAGGTTTCGCCTAATGAGCACAAGAAGTTCAAAAACAATCCCCGGATAAATGTGGCCTGTAGGCCATGTCAAAGAAGAATGTTGATGCACAAATGCAATAAATTCAAATATTGTTGCCAACAGCAACAGTTTTTGATGAAAATGAAAAGAAAATCGATAGCTCCTATCTTTGTCACTCTGCATAAGCACACAAATTTTCAAAACAACCTGATAATGAATGCTCTCTCTGAGGCCTGCCAAAGGAAGATGTTAATGCACAAATGCACTAAGTTTGAAGGTCATTGCTTGTGACAATGTTTTTTTCTCGCTTTTTTTTATAGAAATTCATAAATATACCCTGCAGAGAGTGCAAAAGGGATAAGTTGCTGCACAAATGCAGAAAGTTCAAAGGCTGGTCATAACGACAATAATTTTTTATGGAAATGAAAAATGAAAGTGTCAATGACACTGTAACTCAACTATGTACATGTATAGTATGTGACACAGCAATTACAAACATCTAGGTAATGACCTGATAACAAAGGTACATATAAAGTATTGTAACGGTCTGTACATAAATACTGACCGTAGCCTGTAACAAATGTATAGGTAAAGTATTGTAAAGGTGGGTGACAGTCAGATGCTAAACTAGAAAAGAAATCTTTGAGTCCCAGAGTGGGTCTGACTGAACCCCAAAATATTTGTTCTCATAGCACAGTGATAACAAAGGCACCCCAAAACATACTCGGTCCTGTCTCAAGGTGATAACAAAGGTACCCAAGAAGTTTTTGTGAAGATCAGTTCATAAATACGAGCCGTATAGAAGTTGTGACAAAAAACTGATTGGACCTAATTTCGGTACAAAATGGCCACTGGCAGCCATCTTGAATTTTTGACCTCATCCAGAAACACTCGTTCTCATCCCAAGGTGATAACAAAGGTACCCAAGACATTTCGTGAAGATTGGTTCATAAATACAGCCTCTAGCCCGAGCCGTATTGACATGTGCCCTTACTGTGTACAAGTAGCACTGAATAAATCAAAGTTCATCTAATTTGCATAATTTCTGCACGAGAAAAAAAGCTGTACTATATGTGATGTATTCCATGTTACTAAACATCCATACAAAAATTTATTCAAATCAGAACTTTCATACAGAAGTTCTGTACAAAAACTGATTGCACTAATTTTGGTACAAAATGGCTGCTGGTGGCCATCTTGAATTTTGGACCACACCCAAAATGACTCGTTCTCGTCCCACGGTGATAACAAAGGTACCCAAGAAGTTTCGTAAAGATTGGTTCATAAATACGGCCTCTAGCCCGAGCCGTATTGGCATTTGCAGTTACAGTGCTGAAAGCAAAAATTTATGCACGAGAAAAAAACCCATATTTTTTGTGATGTATCCCATGGTACTAAACATTCACACAAAAAATTATTCAAATCAGTGCTTTCATACATGAAAGTTCTGCGCAAGAATCTGATTGCACCTAATTTTGTACAAAATGGCTGCCAGTGGCCATCTTGAATTTCAAACTGAACCCCAAAACACTCGTTCTCGTCCCACGGTGATAACAAAGGTACCCAAGAAGTTTTGTAAAGATCGGTTCATAAACACGGCCTATAGCCCGAGCCGTATTGGCATTTGCACTTACAGTGCTGGAAGTAACACTAAATAAATCAAAGTTAGTCTAATTTGCAAGATTTAAGCACGAGAAAAAAAAACGTACTATATGTGATGTATTCCATGGTACTAAACATTCATACAAAAATTATTCAAATCAGAGCTTTCATATGGAAGTTCTACGCAAAAATCTGATTGCACCTAATTTTGTACAAAATGGCTGCCAGCGGCCATCTTCAATTTAGGACCAGCCACAAAAATACTCGTTCTCGTCTCACGGCGATAACAAAGGTGCCCAAGAAGTTTTGTAAAAGATCGGTTCATAAATACGGCCTCTAGCCCGAGCCATGTGTACGGCGCGACAGACAGACAGACGGACGACGGGCCATGACAATACCTCAAATTTGGCTTCACCAAAGTTGAGCTAAAAATTAAATTTATCATAGACACCCCAAATGTGCTAATGTATATATGTACAAAATTGACAAAAGGCATTTTCCTTCCTTTTCACCACTTCACAGCCAACTTGATACACAGCTTTCTTTTTGGCCATGAAGTTCTGAAACCTTTCAATGATACAAGAATATAGTATGGACATTAGGAATATTTCTGGGAGAGATAATGTAACATATGCTCTTTCCAGAATATCCTAATTTAAAATAATCTGATCGGTCTACCTTTTACATCAGTATATATATGTTTGTTATAAAATTTTATGAAGATTTTCATGTGTGTATATTGTAAACAGTCCAAGTATTCTAACATTATTAAACCAGAGGCTCAAGTGAGCCTAAAACGCTCACCTGGCTCAAATTGTCAAAAGAGATGAGTGTATCAGTAAGTGATCAGCAGCAAGAGCAATGTTTTGATTTGCTATGACACAATCAAAGGCAACTTTTTTGGCTATTCATTTCTGCTGTTCCTAGGAAAGCTTCCTATCAAGCTCTGTTCTGTGAAGTATTAAAAAACAACAACCAAATGAAACTTTTGTTTTGCTTTCAACTACTGTGGTTCTCTCTAGCCCCCCCCCCCCCCCCCCTGCCCCCCCCACCAAAAATACCAAACAAAACAAACAAAACAAGAAAAAAAAAACACGACATCGACGCCGTAGCTGTGATGGGTGGTGCAATCTGCAAGTCCAAAAAATATTCTCAGGGGCAATTTACAGGTGATGGTGAAAAAAAAAACAAGAAAAATATTTGGAACAACATTTGCATCAGACATGGGCTAGACATGAATGAGATACACTTGGATACCAAATATGAAGTCATTCCACCAAGTAGTTTGAAAGTTATTCTTTTAGAAACGCGTTGGTCACAAAATTTTAAGTTCATCAAGGGCCATAACTCCAAGAAAAATATTTGGAACAACACATGCATTGAACAGTGGCTAGACATCAATAAGATACACTTACATGCCAAATATAAAGTCATTCCATCACGTATTTCAAAAGTTATTGAGTTTTGAAATTCGTTGGTCACAGACAGACCGACAGACCGACCGACCAACAGACTGACACACAGACCGACATTGCCACTTATAGAGCTGCTAGTCGCAGCTAAAAACAAGTGACTCGATTTGAACAAACTTGAATTTGACACCCCTAGAGATGATTTGAACAACCTTCAATCTAACTCCCCCAGAGATGTTGTACATCAAATATCAAAAGAATCTGACTGCTGGATCTGAAGGAGATGATTTTAAACGATAATTCCCCATATTGCACTAAGTAAATATTTGGGCTCCCTTGGGGAACCCGAATATTAACCCAAGAACTCTATTTGAACAAATTTGAACCTTACACCTCTAGAGATGTCACATACTAAAATATGAAAGGATTCTCACTAGTGGGTCTGAAAAAGATTATTCAAGAATTTTTCACATACTGCACTAAGTTAAAATTTGGGCTCCAATAAAGAGCCCAAATGTTATCCAGGGATCCCATTAGAACAAACTTGAATCTAACACCCCTAGAGATGCTGCATACCAAATATCAAAAGAATCTGACTGGTGGATCTAAAGAAGAAGATTTTTAAAGATACATAGTAATTCCCCAAACTGCACCAAGTTAATATTCAGGCTCCCACAGGAAACCCAAATATTAATCCAGGGACTCAATTTGAACAAATTTGAATCTTACTCCTCTAGAGATGTCGCATACCAAATATGAAAGGATTCTCACTAGCTGGTCTGAAAAAGAAGATTTTTTAAGAAATTTTCTCATATTGCACTAAGTTAAAATTTGGGATCTAATATTAAGAGCCCATATATTCATCCAGGGATCCCATTTGAACAAACTTGAATCTAACCGCCCTAAAGATGTTGCGCACCATACGTCAAAAGAATCTAACTGGTGGATCTAAAGATGAAGATTCTTAAAGAATATCCCCCATATTGCACCAAGTTAATAATCGGGCTCCCATAGGAAGCCCAAATATTAACCCATGGACTTGATTCGAACAAATTCATATTTGGTATGTGACATCTCTAGAGGTGTAAGATTTGAACAAATTCAAATCTTACACCTCCAGATATGTCACATACCAAATATGAAAGGATTCTCACTGGTTGGTCAGAAAAAGAAGATATTTTAAGAACTTTTCTCATATTGCACTAAGCTAAAATTTGAGCTCCAATAAAGAGCCCAAATATTCATCCAGGGATCCCATTTGAACAAACTTGAATCTAACCCCACTAGAGATGCTGCATACCAAATATCAAAAGAATCTGACTGGTGGATTTGAAGAAGATTTTTAAAGATTCTTCCCCATATTGCACCAAGTTAATATTCGGGCTCCCATAGGAAGCCCAAATATTAACTTAGGGACTAAATTTGAACAAACTTCAATCTGACCCCTATAGAGATGTTGTATACCAAGTATCAAAAGAATCTGACTGTATGATATGAAGAAGATTTTTAAAGATTATTCCCCATAGTGCCCTAAGTTAATTATTTGGGCTCCTGTGTGTGTTGAGCCCAAATATGAACCGAGGGCTCAATTTGAACACACTTATATTTGATCATGCTATGGATGCTGTATACCAAATATCAGAAGATTCTGATCAGCGATTCTGAAGAAATTTTTTTTCAATTTTTGCAAATATGCTGACTCAGCATTTTTTTTCAAATGCCCCTACAGAACACCCTGACACAGCCGATGGCCTTTTTTTTTAAAAAATCCATTCTACTGGTCAAAAGGATGCTTCATACCAAATAACAGTTCTCTGTTCCGTGTAGTTTGAGAAATATGGGCATCTGAATTTTTTTTCTATTTTTAGAACCTGGGATATCCACGGGGTTAAAAAAAAAAAAAAAATTTCGGGCATCAATCAAGTACTTTGGACTCATTTATACTACATGCCAAATTTGGTTTAAATCAGCCCATCGGTTCTTGAAATAGAAATTTTGGGCAAAACCCAAATATTGATCTACCAACTTCCCTTGAACAAACTTTAATCTTCAACACCAAAGAGTGTTCCATACCATATATCAAGGCAATCTCTCTGGTGGTTCACGAGAAGATTTTTAAAGATTTTTAGGCTTTGGCATCAATGACCAGAGCCCGAAGAAGGCAGCCGCTTCATTTGAACAAAATAGAAAGGGTATACTCCAGGGATGGTTTGTGCAATATATGTTTGAATTTGGCTGAATGGCTGTGAAGAAGCGAAGTTTGCAAAAAAGTTTGCAAACTTTAACGGACGACGGACGCCAAGTGATGGCAATAGCTCACACTGACTTGCAGTCAGGTGAGCTAAAAAAAAGGTTTTCAGTACCTTCAAACTTTTTCTTTCAAGGAGGGGGGTGTTATGGCCCCTTATTATAATATCAGAATTGATATATCCTTAGTTAATAATTAAACACAATTAATATTTTTGTAAAAGTTTTTTTTTTTTTTATTTGGACTCTTGCTTGTGTGAGCACTTATTTACACTGAGTGACCTCTGAATGTACCTATCAACATGTTTACAGATACTGTTACAAATAATCTCCTTTTAGTTCACTGTACATATAGCTCACTGATTGTGTAAGTAGGCCATCCTTGTTTACTTGGAATTAGAATCATCTAGAAGCTTCATGAGGTGACTTTATTCAACCAATCAAAAATTAATAGAAAATAGAACATTGGAGAAATGTCTTATTCTGGAACTTTCTATCTGAAGACTATATAAATTACCTCTGTCAACAGAATTCAGACATTCTATTTATCTCTCAAGGCATTCTTTTCATGCAGACAGCATTGAGAAGTCATTTGTTTACATACACCATTAACTGAACATTGGATATTACTATTACAGGACAGTGAATTATTAGAGAAACAGTTGAGAATTTCTTATATATTCTTCAAAATAATTTTGAAATCTGTGCTTCTCTGTGTATTGGAAAAGTGTTTCCAAAAGAGAATTTTGAAGAGAATTTACTCTTCTTGTAAAAGAGAATTTACTTATGATTAAAACCAGGATGCTACTGGAGTATTTTAAAACTACCTGTGGGGGCGCAGTGGCTCAGTAGGTAGGGGTGCAGGCTGCAAGCCACAAGGTCCTTGGTTTGAATCCCACCTGCAGCAACCACCTTGTGTCCTTGGTCAAGACACTTCACCCCATTGCCCATGTGGGGGCATGGTGATGTTGTGTACTAAGGCGTACTGCACTTCGATGGTACTCCTGTTTTCAACCAATGCTATCCCTTCTTGTGTGGAGTTAGTATGTTGGGGAGCTGACAGTTGCTCGCCATTGCTCGGTGGTTCTCTCTGGGTACTCCAGCTTACTCCACCCACAAAACTGTCATGTCATGATTAGCCATTGTATAGAAGTATGCGACCTTAAACACCAATAAATAAATAAATAAATAAATAAATAAATAAATAAATAAATAAATAAATAAATAAATAAATAAATAAATAAATAAATAAATAAAACTAACTGTGGCACAGATACTTATTAGATATTATCCATTTGAGTTTTGCCGAGTGCTTTATTGGAATTCATTAGAGACTGCTGAATTTTTTAATGAACTTTTCATTACAACTCATTGGATGCTGTTTCTGCAGACACATTCATGGACATTATAATACCAGCTGGAAAGTTTCTTCATCATTGGATTACTGGATTCTACTTAACTCTATTTTGGACTAACTGGTAAGTATTTCTGTTTTTATTTTCTGTAATCCAAATAGTGTAAAAGATTTTTGTATCATTTTCTTTTCATATCATTGTTTTAAATTAAATTTCAGAATGGTTAAAGTCTAGTTATTGGTTGCTGATTCTCTGACTTCTTTCTGTTACCATCATTGTTATTTTTACACCGTAACACCAAGTAAAAAGGTGATTGTGTGGTTGAAACTGAAAACATCAATAGGAGTTAGACAGCAGTCAACTGTTCCTTCTAACCATTCTCAGTCCACATCCATTTCAGTTGTGGGTATCCTGTATATCAGGTTGAATGGCTTGTTTGTGGGTTACGGTGTATATGTGACTGTGCAGTGGTACATATTTGACTACATGATTTGGTCCCGGTGGATGAATGGATTGCGTATGTAGATATCCAATATGCTTGTTTATGTCTAGTGCAGACATGTTAACCTCCAGAATAATTTTTCAGGAAGCCCGAGGGTGATTTTCAGGGAAATGGGATGGATTTCAAGGAAAAGTTCACACGGGGCCAAAACAAAAGAAAAACCTTGCGAATTTTCAGCTCATGGACCACCATTAACACCAGGTTATATCCAGATCTAGTTGTCAATTATGCTGATGCATTTATGATATGTTAAATGAAAGTGTCAATGTCACTGTAGCTTAACTTGTGTGTTGTGTTTGATGAAATGGATAATGTTCAATGTTTATGAAAGGATTATGAAATAAGACAAGAATTGTGATAATTGGGAATATGTTCATTTCGGTTCCCTGTATGCTATGTTTTTGATAAAAAATAATATGAGGTGTACACTGTACTAAAGAGCTGAGGGGTGGGTTAATATGACCTCACAGTTAATGTATGTGGCCTACACAGTTAACGTATATCAATGAAAGTTACCAAGTTACAGTGAAATTATTCCAAAACGAGTCATCCTATCAAGTTACATTGAAATCCCTTCATAAATATGGCCTGTAGACTGTGCTAAAGGTTTTCGGGCTTCGGGCCCCTGCAGCCGTCAGTTTGTCAGTTTCCCAATTGCATCCAAAGGGGACATTCTCGTCTAGACATTATATGAAGTCAACCTACCAGGTTACAATGAAATCCCTTCATAAATATGACCTATAGACTGTGCTCAAGGTTTTCGGGCTTCGGGCCCCTGAAGCCATTACAGCTGACCAATCACGACTAAAAGGGGATGTCATCATCTAGGCATTATATGGAGTCAAACTAACAGGTTACAATGAAATCCTTCCATAAATATGACCTATACACTATGCTAAAGGTTTTTGGGCTCGGGCAGCCATCAAGGCTGAATGATCACGACCAAAAGGGGACGTGCTCATCTAAACATTATTTGGAGTCATCCTACCAAGGTACAATGAAATCCCTTCATAAATATCACCTGTAGACTGTGCTAAAGGTTTTCGGGCTTCAGGCCCCTGTAGCCGTCACAGTTGCCTAATGGTGTCCAAAAGGGGCTGTTCTCATCTAGACATTATATGAAGTCAACCTACCAAGTTACAATGAAATCCCTTCATAAATATGAACTGAAGACTGTGCTAAAGGTTTTTGGGCTGTGGGCTCGGGCAGCCATCATGGTTGAATGATCGCAATCAAAAGGGGACATTCTCATCTGGGCATCATCTGGAGTGATCCTACGAAGTTACACTGAAATCCCTTCATAAATATGACCTGTAGACTGTGCTCAAGATTTTCAGGCTTCGGGCACCTGTAGCCATCACAGCTGACCAATAACGACCAAAAGGGGATGTCATCATCTAAGCATTATATGGAGTCAACCTAACAAGTTACAATGAAATCCTTCCATAAATACGACCTATAGACTATGCTAAAGGTTTTTGGGCTCGGGCAGCCATCAAGGCTGAATGATCGCGACCAAATGGGGATGTTCTCATCTAAACATTATTTGGAGTCATCCTACCAAGTTACAATGAAATCCCTTCATAAATATGACCTGTAGACTGTGCTAAAGGTTTTCGGGCTTCGGGCTCCTGTAGCCGTTACAGTTGCTCAATCAGGACCAAAAAGGGACTTTCTCATCTAGACAATGTATGAAGTTAACCCACCAAGTTACAATGAAATTCCTCAATAAATATGACCTGTAGACTGTGCTAAAGGTTTTCAGGTTTTGGGCTCGGGCAGTCGTCACGGTTGGCAGATCATGTCCAAATGTGGAAATTCTCATCTAGACATCATAAAAAGTCATCCTACCAAGTTACAATGAAATCCCTCCATATTAAACATGACCTGCAGACTGTGCTAAAAGTTTTTGGGTTTCGGGCTTGGGCAGCCATCACGGTTGATAGATCATGCCCAAAAGAAGATGTTCTCATCTAGGCATTATACAGAGGCATCCTACCCAGTTACAATGAAATCCCTTCATAAATACAACCTGTAGACTGTGCTAATGGTTTTCGGGTTTTGGGCTCAGGCAGCCATACTGGTTGCCCGTTCGCGACCAAAAGGGGACGTTCTCATCTAGACATGACCCCAAACCTGCATATGAAATTTCGTGATGATCAGACAAGAACTGCGGGGTGTGGCCTGTGCTAAAGAAAAATGTGAACTAACAGACTTCTGCACGCGTGATGGCAATAGCTTATCTTGACTGTGTCAAGTTAAGCTAAAAATGAAAGTGTCAATGACACTGTAGCTCAACTTGTCAAGACAAAGACATGTACATGTATAGTATTTGACACAGCAATGACAAACATCTAGGTAATGACCTGATAACAAAGGTACATATAAAGTATTGTAACGGTTTGTACATAAATACTGACCGTTGCCTGTAACAAATGTATAGGTAACGTATTGTAAAGGTGGGTGACAGTAAGATGCTAAACTAGAAAAAAATCTTTGAGTCCCAGAGTGGGTCTGACTGAACCCCAAAATATTTGTTCTCACAGCACAGTGATAACAAAGGCACCCCAAAACACACTCATTCCTGTCCCAAGGTGAAAACAAAGGTACCCAAGAAGTTTCGTGAAGATCAGTTCACAAATATGAGCTGTGTAGAAGTTGTGACAAAAAACTGACTGGACCTAATTTCGGTACAAAATAGCCACTGGCAGCCATCTTGAATTTTGGACCGAACTCCGAAACACTCGTTCTCGCCCCAATGTGATAACAAAGGTACCCAAGAAGTTTTGTGAAGATCGGTTGATAAATACAGCCTCTAGCCCGAGACGTATTGACATGTGCACTTACAGTGTGTAAGTAGCACTGAATAAATCAAAGTTCATCTAATTTGCATAATTTCTGCACGAGAAAAAACCTGTACTATATGTGATGTATTCCATGTTACTAAACATTCATACAAAAATTTATTCAAATCAGAACTTTCATACAGAAGTTCTGCACAAAAGACTGATTGCACTAATTTTGGTACAAAATGGCTGCTGGTGGCCATCTTGAATTTTGGACCACACCCAAAAACACTCGTTCTGATCCCACCGTGATAACAAAGATACCCAAGAAGTTTCGTAAAGATCGGTTCATGAATACGGCCTCTAGCCTGAGTCGTATAGAAGTTGTGTACAAAAAACTGATTAGACCTAATTTCGGTACAAAATGGCCACTGGCAGCCATCTTGAATTTTGGACCGCACCCAGAAACACTCGTTCTTGTCCCAAGGTGATAACAAAGGTACCCAAGACGTTTCGTGAAGATCGGTTCATAAATACAGACTCCAGCCCGAGCTGTATTGACATGTGTACTTACTGTGTGTAAGTAGCACTGAAAAAATCAAAGTTCATCTAATTTGCATAATTTTTGCACGAGAAAAAAAACCGTATTATATGTGATGTATCCCATGGTACTAAACATTCACACACAAAATTATTCAAATCAGCGCTTTCATATGGAAGTTCTGTGCAAAAATCTGATTGCACCAAATTTTGTACAAAATGGATGCCATCGGCCATCTTGAATTTCGGACCGGACCCAAAAACACTCGCTCTCGTCCCACGGTGATAACAAAGGTACCCAAGGAGTTTCGGAAAGATCGGTTCATAAATACGGCCTCTAGCCCGAGCCGTATTGGCATTTGCACTTACAGCGCTGAAAGTAACACCAAAAAAACATCAAAGTTACTCTAATTTGCATAATTTCTGCACGAGAAAAAAACCCGTATTATATGTGATGTATCCCATGGTACCAAACATTCATACAAAAAATTATTCAAATCAGAGCTTTCATATGGAAGTTCTGTACAAAAAACAGATTTCTGCATCATAGGTACAAAATGGCCACTGGCAGCCATCTTGAATTTTGGACCACACCCAAAAACACTCGTTCTCGTCCCACGGTCATAACAAAGGTACCCAAGAGGTTTCGTAAAGATTGGTTCATAAATACACCCTCTAGCCCAAGCCATATTGACATGTGCACTTACAGTGTATAAGTAGCACTGAATAAATCAAAGTTCATCTAATTTGCATAATTTCTGCACGAGAAAAAAACCTGTACTATTATGTGATGTATTCCATGTTACAAAACATTCATACAAAAATTTATTCAAATCAGAACTTTCATACAGAAGTTCTGTACAAAAGACTGATTGCACTAATTTTGGTACAAAATGGCTGCTGGTGGCCATCTTGAATTTCAGACCACACCCAAAAACACTCGTTCTCATCCCACGGTGATAACAAAGGTATCCAAGAAGTTTCATAAAGATCGGTTCATAAATACGGCCTCTCGTCTGAGCCGCATAGAAGTTGTGTACAAAAAACTGTTTAGACCTAATTTCGGTACAAAATGGCCACTGGCAGCCATCTTGAATTTTGAATTGCACCCAGAAACACTCGTTCTAATCCCAAGGTGATAACATAGGTACCCAAGACGTTTCGTGAAGATTGGTTCATAAATACAGACTCTAGCCCGAGCCGTATTGACATGTGTACTTACTGTGTGTAAGTAGCACTGAAAAAATCAAAGTTCATCTGATTTGCATAATTTCTGCACGAGAAAAAAACCCGTATTATATGTGATGTATCCCATGGTACTAAACATTCATACAAAACATTATTCAAATCAGCGTTTTCAGATGGAAGTTCTGCGCAAAAATCTGAATGCACCTAATTTTGTACAAAATGGCTGCCAGCGGCCAACTTGAATTTCGGATCAGACCCCAAAACACTCGTTCTCGTCCCATGGTCATAACAAAGGTACCCAAGAAGTTTTGTAAAGTTCGGTTCATAAATACGGCCTCTAGCCCGAGCCATATTGAATTGTTGACGGACGATTGGCCATGGCATAAGCTCAAATTTGGCTTCGCCAAAGTTGAACTAAAAATGATGACTCAGCATTTTTTCAAAAGTCCTGGATAAGTACCCTATGAAAGAAAATGATGGCAATTTTTTTTTTGACCATTCCTTTCTGCTGTTCCTAAGGAAGCTTCACACAAAATAAAAATTCTCAGTGCTGTGTAGTTTTGAAGATATGGGGATTTTAATTTTTTTCTATTTTTAGCTCCTGCAGTTCCAATTAAGGCTTCTACGTTTACACGTGTAAACGTGAACGTTTCTTTTATGGGCATTAAACGTTTACAGTTCAGGTAAACGTGTACACGGAATGAAGTTTTAATAGAGTAATTTCCCTTGAGTCCCTTCACAACACGAATTTCATGTTTTCCATTTTTAATATGCCGTCTCAAGTAACCGACGATAAAAAGCTGAAAAGCGATGTGTGGAGGTTCTTCACTAACCACTTGCAAAATTTGCAGATTAATGCAGAATGTCAAAGAAACAAAAAAAATTTCCAACTTTGCAATGCAATATTTTGTTAATGCTTCAGAAAAACTGTGTACTGGTTCCAACTGGCGCCGCCGCCACAGTAACCGAATGAAATCATCTTCAAATCATGTGATATCATGTGTGACAGAGTCATGTGAGCCGCATGGCACGTGCTTATCTTTGGTGTTTCCTTCGAAACATGTGTGGGATGTTTTAGTTTATTCGGATTTACATGTATATTCCCAAAGTGATACACAATAGACCGAGCAACTTTGCCTTTGGCATCTGCATGCTGTGATCGTTCGTCTACATCGTTTTTGGACGAACTGTAAATCAGCTGTCTCAATAACATAAATTGTATGCCCTGTACGCAAAGATATGATGAACTTACTGTGTATTATTACACACTTCTATCAAATATTGACTACTTGCATTGTTAGTACATGTAAACGTTTCCGTTTTGTTTACAGACAGTCGTTTAAACGTTTACAATTTTGTCTAAACGTGGAAGCCTTAGTTCCAATGGGGTGACAGGAAAACTGTTTTTGGCATAAATTAGGTACTTATGACCCAATAAGCCCTCATATCAAATTTGGTTCAAATTGGCCTCTGAGTTTGGAAAATAGAAATTTTGGTACCATTCAGACTCCAACAGGAAGCCCAAATATGAACCCAGGGACTTGGCTTTAACAAACTTATATCTCACCTCTCTAAGGATACTGTATACCAAAAGATTCTGGCTGGTGGAAATGAAGAAGAAGAGTTTTGAAGAATATTCCTCATATTGAATTAAGTTAAAATTCGGGCTCCCACAGGGAGCCCAAATATGAACCCAGGGACTTGGATTGAACAATCTTGAATCTCACCGCCCTAAGGATGCTGCATACCAAATATAAAAAAAGTCTGACTGCTGAATCTGAAGAAGAAGATTTTTAAAGAAAATTCCTCATATTGAACCAAGTTATAATTCAGGCTCCCACAGTGAGCCCAAATATGAACCCAGGAACTTGGCTTGAACAAACTTGAATCTCACCCCCCTAAGGATGCTGCATACCAAATATCAAAAGATACTGATTGGTGGATCTGAAGAAGAAGATTTTTAAAGAATATTCCTCATATTGCACTAATTTGAACATTTTTGCTCCCATAGAGAGCCCAAATATGGACCCTAGGAATTATTTCAACAAATATGTGAATCAATCTTCCAATGATGTTATGTGCGAAATATGAAAGCCTTTGGACCAGTGGTTTGGGAGAAGAAGATTCTTTAATGTTTTCCCCATTAGCCACAGTGTTAAAAAATACTGACTCAGTACTTTTTCAAAGTCCCCAAAAAGTACCCTATGATAAAACCGATAGCAATATTCTTTTACCATTCCATTCTGTTGGTCCTAAGGAAGCTTCACACCAAATAAAAATTCTCAGTGCTGTGCAGTTTTGGAGATATGGGCGTTTTAAATTTTTTCTATTTTTAGCTCCTGTGGTTCCCATGGGCGAGAGGAAAATTTTTTTGGCATAAATTAACTACTTATGTCCCAATAAAACCTCATGTCAAATTTGGTTCAAATCAGCCTCTCGGTTTGGAAAATAGAAATTTTTGGGCAGGGCAAAAATTCTTGCCCCTCCCATAACGATGGCAAATAGAGCCCCTAGAACTTCTCTTGAACAAATTTGAGTCTTCACCTCAAAAGGAAGCAGCACACCTAATATCAAGTCTCTGCTACTGCTGGTTCATGAGAAGAAGATTTTTTAAGATTTAGGCTCACTTTTTGGGCGTGGCCCTACCAAGGGGTGGGTCAACTTGATATGAACTTGAATTGACATATGATAGGGAACATGTACAGCAAATTTTGTTGAATTTGGTCCAGCAGTTCATGAGAAGAAGTCTATAATGTAAAGTTAACGACGGACGGAAAGTGATCAGTAAAACTCCCCTTGAAATTCACGCAGGTGAGCTAAAAATAATCCAGGGCCAAACAAAAATTTTGCCCCCCAATCCCCCAAATTTGCATGCAAAACCGAAAAAATAATGTCCTATCTGGTCCTCCATACTTTTCAGATCTATGCATGCGCAGTATCCAGGAAGACACTGAAATTGGCGCAAACCTTCATTCTTTGTTTGGCCCTGAAGTCAGCAACAATGAACTGACATCTGTGCTTCTAAATCTCATTTTTGAGGATGCCAGACACAAATCAATAGGAAAATTGGTGGATCCAAGGACATAATTGGATGATGGAAGTGAACAATGGTGGTGTGGAATGTTTAGGGCTGTAACTTTATACTTTTTATCAAAATTATTTCATGTTTCCCAATTTCTGGACATGGTCCTGATGTCATCATTCTTGCTAATGATTTTTCCACTGTTTGTTAAGTGTTCCTTCCCTATCCTTCCTTGAAGCCCTCCTGTTAAACTCCCAAGCTTTCTGGCTTATTTTTATTGAAATTTTTTATTAAATTTCTTGGGAGTTTAATGTGTATTACAGAATGTTTATTCTGTATATCCCCATGGTTACATCCTCACCCTAGGGGTGTTGGAGCATTTGGGTCATGCATCTTCTATCCGATGTATCATTTTTTCTTCATCTAAAGATCTTGCTTCACATAGGGTAGCTTTAAAATCTGTTACTGACTTCAGGTCTTTTTGATTCACCCTCTGGGAACCTCATTCTGCAAATGTCAGACTGCTTATTTTCAGGCTTGAGAGCAACGCAAAGTGTGGCATATGCCCCCGACGGTGTCATAAAAGGTTAGGTACGCCTCTCAGGAGCAGAACTAATTCAAAAGGAAGCTTCCACTAGACACCAATAATGCATCAAAACAAAAAATTGATTTGAGTCAGCATTCCTTACTTATTGGATGGAAGCCAAATTCATGATGGCCACCATGGAAGCCATAATGAATTGGCAACTGGCTGCCATCTTGGTTCAGCTGACTGGTCCAAAATTGAAAGGAAGCTTCCTCTAATGCATCCAAAAAAAATTGATTTGAGTCCACATTCATTAGTAATTGGACAGAAACCAAATTCAATATGGCCACCATGGCAGTCATATTCAATTGGCTAGCTGGACTAAAATCGAAAGGAAGCTTCATCTAGACACTGATAATGCATAACCAAAAACCGAAATTGATTCGAGTCAGTATGCATTAGTTATTTGATGGAAACCAAATTCAAAATGGCCACCGTAATGAACTGGTCAATGGCAGCCATCTTGGATTGGCTACGTGGTCCAAAATTGAAAGGAAGCTTCCTCTAGACACCAACAATGCATAATTGAAAAATAGAAATAATTCAAGTCAGGCTTCACTAGTTATTGGATGGAAACCAAATTTAATATGGCTTCCATGGCGGCCTTGCTAGCTGGTCCAAAATCGAAAGGAAGCATTGTCTGCTCATAGGCAGTTCTTTCGTTATTTGTTGTAAATCAAAGGCTAATGCCAGACGATGGACAATGGACAGACAGACGGACATGGTGAAATCATAATGCTCCTGAGATTCTCGCGGGGGCATAAACAAGAGGCCCCAGGGGGCCTGAGGGTGCTCACCTGACATGGTAGCCTAAATATCAACCCAGAGAATTGATTTCAACAAGTTGCATCTGCTCCTCCTAAGAAAAGCTTATACCAAATATCCAAAGATTCTGACCAGTGGATCTAAAAAAAAAGATTTTTAAAAAATATTCCTCATATTGAACTAAGTTATAATTCGGGCTCCCACAGGGAACCCATATATGAACCCAGGGACTTGGCTTTAACAAACCTGAATCTCACACCCCTAAGGATTCTGCACACCAAATATCAAAACATTCTGACTGCTGGATCTGAAGAAGAAGATTTTTAAAGAAAATTCCTCATTTTGAACCAAGTTACAATTCGAGTTCCCACAATCAGCCCAAATATGGACCTAGGGAGATGGCTTGAACAAACTTGAATCTTACCCCCCTTAGGATGCTGCATAAAAAATATCAAAAGCATTCATCTGCTGGATCTGAAGATTTTTAAAGAAGATTCCTCATTTTGAACTAAGTTGTCATTCAGGCTCCCATAGTGAGCCCAAATATGAACCAAGGGACTTGGCTTGAACAAACTTGAATCTCAGCCCCCTAAGGTTGCTCCATGCCAAATATTAAAACATTCCAACTGCTGAATCTGAAGAAGAAGATTTTTAAAGAAAAATTCCTCATATTGACTAAGTTATAATTTGGGCTCCCACAGGGAGCCCTAATATGGACCCATGGACTTGGCTTTAATAAACTTGAATCCCCCCTCCCCCCCCACAGGGAGCCCAAATATGGACCCAGGGTCATGGCTTTAACAAACTTGAATCTCACCCCCTAAGGATGCTACATACCACATACCAAAACATTCCGACTGCTGGATCTGAAGAAGATTTTTTAAGAAAATTCCTCATTTCGAACAAAGTTACAATTCAAGCTCCCACAGTGAGCCCAAATATGGACCTAGGGACATGGCTTGAACAAACTCGTATCTCACCCCCCTAAGGATGCTGCATACCAAATATCACAAGATTCTGCCTGCTGGATCTTGAGAAAAAGATTTTCAAAGAAATTTGCCTGAAATGCACTAAGTTCAAATTTGGGCTCCTATACTGAGCCCAAATATAAACCCAAGGGGCCAATTTGAACAAACTTGAATCAGATCCACCCCACAATGTTGCATACCAAATATCAAAAGATTCTGCCTGCTGGATCTGGAGAAGAAGATTTTCAAAGAAATTTGCCTGAAATGCACTAAGTTCAAATTTGGGCTCCTATACTGAGACCAAATATAAACCCAGGGGGCCGATTTGAACAAACTTGAATCAGATCTACCCCACAATGTTGCATATCAAATATCAAAAGATTCTGCCTGCTGGATCTGGAGAAGAAGATTTTTTAAGAAATTTGCCTGAAATGCATTAAGTTCGAAATCGGGCTCCTATACTGAGCCCAAATGTGAACCCAGGGGGCCGATTTGAACAAACTTGAGTCAGATCCACCCTACAATGTTGCATACCAATTATCAAAAGATTCTGCCTGCTGGATCTGGAGAAGAAAATTTTTTAATGTTTTTCCCATTGCCTGCAGTGTTAAAAAGTGCTGACTCAGAACTTTTTCAAAGTCCCGAAACTGTACGCTATGATAAAACCGATGGCATTTTTTTTTTACCAATTCTTTCTGTTGGTCCTAAGGAAGCTTCACACCAAATAAAAATTCTCGGTGCCGTGCAGTTTTGGAGATATGGGCACTTTAATTTTTTTCTATTTTTAGCTCCTGCGGTTCCCATGGGGCTACGGGAAAAAAAAAAAATTAGGTACTTATGACCCAATAAGCCCTCACATAAAATTTGGTTCAAATCAGCCTCTCGGTTTGGAAAATAGAAATTTTGGGCGGGGCCAAAAATTTTGCCCCTCCCATAACGACGCCAAGTATAGCCCCACAAACTTCTCTTGAACAAATCTGAGTCCACACCTCAAAAAGAAGCTGCACACCAAATATCAAGTGTCTGCTACTCCTGGTTTATGGGAAGAAGATTTTCAAAGATTTTGGTGCCCCTTGGGGGCGTGGCCCCACCCAGGAGGAGGGGCAACTTCATTTGAACAAATCTGAATTGGCATTAGGTAGTAAATATTTAGCCAACATTTGAATAAAATTGGGCTAGTGATTTAGGAGGAGAAGTCAATAATGTAAAGTTAACGCCGGACGGACGACGGACGATGGACGACGGACGGATCACGATCAGTAAAGCTCCTGCTGAGCTTTGCTCAGGTGAGCTAAAAACATAAAAATATCAAAAGCATTCATCTGCTGGATCTGAAGAAGATTTTTAAAGAAAATTCCTCATTTTGAACTAAGTTGTCATTCAGGCTCCCATAGTGAGCCCAAATATGAACCAAGGGACTTGGCTTGAACAAACTTGAATCTCAGCCCCCCTAAGGTTGCTGCATACCAAATATCAAAACATTCCGACTGCTGAATCTGAAGAAGAAGATTTTTAACCCTTTACCCAACGTAACGGCCAAAACCGGCCAGCGCTATACTAAGAAATCTCCAATTAATTTTCATTATTTTTTCATTTTTTGTCTCAAAAACATAGGTTATGACCCCTCGTTGGAACGAGCTCATCGAGCTTGTTCCAACGAGGGGTCATAACCTATGTTTTTGAGACAAAAAATGAAAAAAATTAGTTATTTATTTATTGGTGTTTAAGGTCACATACTTATGCACAATGGCTAATCGTGACCGTGACAGTTTTACGGGTGGAGGAAGCCGGAGTACCCGGAGAGAACCACCGAGCAACGACGAGCAGCTGTCAGCTCCCCAACATCGTAACTCTGAACTCTGCACCGCAGCACAGGCAGGGTTAGATTGGTTGAAGACATGCGCACCATCGACGTGCAGTACGCCTCAGTACACAGCGTCATCGTGCCCCCATGTAGGCAATCGGGGTGAAGTGTCTTGCCCAAGGACACAACGCGGTTGCCGCAGGTGGGATTCGAACCAAGGACCTCTCGGCTTGCAGCCTGCACCTCTACCAACTGAGCCACCGCGCCCCAAAAAAAAAAAAAAAAAAAAAAAATTAGTTATTCAAGAATTTTGTTTGCCAGTGTCGCCTTCTTTTCATGTTAGGTAAAGGGTTAAAGAAAAATTCCCCATATTGACTAAGTTATAATTCGGGCTCCCACAGGGAGCCCAAATATGGACCCAGGGCCTTGGCTTGAACAAACTTGAATCTCCCCCCCCCCCCCCCCCCCCCCCCCCCCACCTAAGGATGCTACACACCACATATCAAAACATTCCGACTGCTGGATCTGAAGAAGAAGATTTTTTAAGAAAATTCCTCATTTCAAACTAAGTTACAATTCAAGTTCCCACAGTGAGCCCAAATATGGACCTAGGGACATGGCTTGAACAAACTTGAATCTCACCCCCTTAAGGATGCTGCATACCAAATATCAAAACATTCCGATTGCTGGATCTGAAGAAGAAGATTTTTAAAGAAAATTCCTCATTTTGAACTAAGTTATCATTCGGGCTCCCACAGTGAGCCCAAATATAGACCTAGGGACATGGCTTGAACAAACTTAAATCTCCCCCCCCCCCCCCCACCCCCCAAGGATGCTGCATACCAAATATCAAAACATTCCAACTGCTGGATCTGAAGAAGATTTTTAAAGAAAATTCCTCATTTTGAACTAAGTTATAATCTGGGCTCCCACAGTGATCCCAAATATGAACCCAGGGACTTGGCTTGAACAAAATTGAATCTCACCCCCCTAAGCATGGTGCATACCCAATATCACAAGATTCTGCCTGCTGGATCTTGAGAAGAAGATTTTCAAAGAAATTTGCCTGAAATGCACTAAGTTCAAATTTGGGCTCCTATACTGAGCCCAAATATAAACCCAGGGGGCCGATTTGAACAAACTTGAATCAGATCCACCCCACAATGTTGCATACCAAATATCAAAAGATTCTGCCTGCTGGATCTGGAGAAGAAGATTTTTTAAGAAATTTGCCTGAAATGCACTAAGTTCGAAATCAGGCTCCTATACTGAACCCAAATATGAACCCAGGGGGCCAAGTTGAACAAACTTGAATCAGATTCACCCTACAATGTTGCAAACCAAATATCAAAAGATTCTGCCTGCTGGATCTGGAGAAGAAGATTTTTTAAGAAATTTGCCTGAAATGCACTAAGTTCGAAATCAGGCTCCTATACTGAACCCAAATATGAACCCAGGGGACCAATTTGAACAAACTTGAATCAGATTCACCCTACAATGTTGCAAACCAAATATCAAAAGATTCTGCCTGCTGGATTTGGAGAAGATTTTTTAATGTTTTTCCCATTGTCTGCAGTGTTAAAAAGTGCTGACTCGGCACTTTTTTATTTAAAGTCCCGAAACTGTACCTTTTGATAAAACCGATGGCAATTTTTTACCAATCCTTTCTGTTGGTCCTAAGGAAGCTTCACACCAAATAAAAATTCTCCGTGCCGTGCAGTTTTGGAGATATTGGCGTTTTAATTTTTTTCTATTTTTAGCTCCTGCGGTTCCCACGGGGCTGCAGGAAAACTAAAATTTTTTTGGCATAAATCAAGTACTTATAACCCAATAATACCTCATATTAAATTTGGTTCAAATCAGCCTCTGGGTTCAGAAAATAGAAATTTTGGGCGGGGCTAAAATTCTTGCCCCTCTCAGAACAAAGGTAAATATTGCCCGTCAAACTTCTCTTGAACAAACTTGAGTCTACACCTCAAATGGAAGCTGCATACCAAATATCAAGTCTCTGCAATGGCTGGTTCATGAGAAGAAGATTTTTTTAAATTTTGTGCATTTTGGCCCCACCCCACTCCACAATATGAGCAGAAATCCAATTTGAAGGAAAACCCAAATGCCCCTATATAACCACTACTTACATGAAATTTAATTAAAATGTGGCCAGTGATTTAGGAGAAAGAGGCTCAAACACCACCTTCACGCAGTACGACGGACGACGGATGACAGACAATGGATAACAGACGATGGAAGACGGACGAAGAGTGATAAGAAAACCTCACCCTGACTTTCAGTCAGGTGAGCTAAAAAGGGAATCGTAGGATATACATTGCCTTTTTTATTGAGGACAAAGCATGAAACTAAAATCAAGACTAAACTGGTTGCACTTCAATATGAGCTGTAACCCTAAAACAAATAACTGCAGCAATATCCATGTATGAATAACTTGAAAACTCTTTTTTTTATCTTAAAAAATAAAATTTAAGTCATACCCTCTCCCCACCTTCATTACAAAAAACTCTCTGGACAGAGGGATTCAAAATCTAAGTTGGCAACACTTAAGAAATAAAAATTCAATAAGTTTCCATGATAACAGTACTAACAGGATTTTGTTGTTAAGTAAATGCCAATGATTAGTATCCTACGGAAGCGTATTGATGTCACACTAAAAAAAAAATTGAAGTTTCGTAACTATGAAAACATTTTCGTAAGTACGAAAACTTTTTTGTAACTACGAAAACTTTTTCGTAACTACAAAAACGCTTTCGTAAGTACGAAAACACTTTCGTAAGTACGAAAACGTTTTCGTAGGTACGAAAACACTTTCGTAAGTACGAAAACTTTTTCGTAATTACGAAACCTCTTTCGTAAGTACGAAACCACCTTCGTAAGTACGAAAACTTTTTCGTAAGTACGAAACCACTTTCGTAAGTACGAAAACTTTTTCGTAACTACAAAAACTCTTTGGTAAGTACGAAACCACTTTCGTAAGTACGAAAACTTTTTCGTAAGTATGAAACCACTTTCGTAAGTACGAAAACTGTTTCGTAACTACGAAAACACTTTCATAAGTACGAAAACTAAGTACGAAAACTTTTTCATAAGTACGAAAACTTTTTCGTAACTATGAAAACACTTTCGTAAGTACGAAAACACTTTCGTAAATACGAAAACACTTTAAGTACGAAAACTGTTTCGTATATACGAAAACTCTATTGTATATTCAAAAACTCTAGTTTTCACTGTCTAAAAGAATCAATCTTAGGGAACATGAAGTGGAGCCGGGGACGGAAGTTACATTCCCGGTCCTTACATCCATAAATTGTTTATAATGTGAAATCTGGATGATGCTTCTCCAATTTGTCTATTTCCATCTCTAAATCTTTAAATCGACAAAATTTTCTCAATATTGTATATAAAAAACCAACAATTGATCATATTTATTAACTCATTTCTCAAATCCTTGTGAGAACCACTGCTTTCCTGTTTTCCCATCCATGATGGAATCTTCGCCGTGATTCAATGGTTAACACGTTGGGCGTCAGAGCAAATTAAAACAGTCGTGACGCAACTGGAACATTTGTCCATAGGAAACACACATTTTGCGAACCCATCATTCCCCCCCCCCCCCCCCCCCCCCCGCACATTATACGGTGGTTGTATTAACATTCCCCCTTTACTTGATGGTCACAACTGGCTGGCGCTTCGCTATTAAGACAAATCGCGTTTCCAACATAATATATTATTTTTTCCATCCATTCTTCGTTTCAATTTTTTTGCCAGCAAAACAAATGAAGCGAATGATCTCTGTGACAAAAATGAAAATTTGTAGAGAGAAACTGGCCCTCACCTGCCCTCCCCTAGACCGAAAAGAAGCAATTTTAACTAACCGCTCCACCCCCCACTGCAGTGGAGAAACTGGCCCTCACCTGTCCTCCCACAAACCGAACACCCCGCTACAATGGGGGAACTAGCCCCCTCATCTGTCCTCCCATAAGCCGAAAAGAAGTAATTTAAACCCTTTACCTAACCTCAAAATAACTAATTTTCTTCATTTTTTGCCTCCAAAACATAAATTGTGAGCCCTCATTGGAACAGGCTCGTCGAGCTAGTTCCAATGAGGGGTCATAACCTATGTTTTGGAGACAAAATAATAAAAATTAATTGGCGATTTTTGAGAGTAGCGTTGGTCGGTTTTGGCCGTTACGTTGGGTAAAGGGTTAACTAACTGTCCCAATCCCCTGCCACAGTGGAGAAACTGGCCCTTACCTGTACTGCTATAGGACGAAAACAATACTAGGCCCTATGGCCTCCAGTATTTTTTTTCTATTTTGTCATTGGCCAGTGATTTAATCCCAACTGCAGGCGGTGGCGCAGTATTCGAAGGCTCACATCAAGTTTATGGTACACGTGCCCACAATGAACGCCAGAACTGTTTGTGCGCGTAGTAGATGGTTACTGCGATTAATCTTCACCAATTGGCATCTCTCGGATGGCAAAATATATCAATGTCAATACCATGAAAACCATGAAAAGCAGATGCCCATATGAAACTAACATTCCAAAAATGGGATAGGGCAACACCAATAAGGGACAGTTAATGCTTGCGCGACACTGTATTTGACCTGTTGAAAAAGTATCATTCCACTTGAAAATTACAAATAAATAAACATCTTAATTGATACTCCAAGTAGCAACGGTAATCATTTATCAGGGTTCGTACACCTACACAAGGATAAAATTCCATGACTTTTCCATACCATTTCCAGGACTTTCAAACTTTTTTCCAAGACCCCGAGACAATAAAATTCCATGACTTTTCCAGACTTGTTTAGGGTGAACATTAATCTTGGGTACTAAATTATTTTGGGATATCAGAATTAGTCCATAATTTTTATTCTACAACAAATAACTGAAGAGTGCCAATTGACACTCTTCAGTGATTTGAAGTAAAATATTGTTTTCTCATAGCTAAATATGAAGCATAAGCAACTTATGTAAAGACATTTAGCATGGTCCCCTGCCCTTTCTTTAGAGCCCTGATAGTACTGTCTTCCGACACTCCTCCAGTAAATATACTGTACTCAATCTGGATACATTAAAGCATTTTCTTGAGCAGTAAAAAAATGGCAAACACTTTTGTTATGGTAAATAAAATTGACAACTTAATGTCTTGTACTAATTTCTGTACAGTAAAATAAAATTGAAAATAAAACTCAAAAAATGTATGTTTCATTTGTCTACTGGGGAACTCTGACCATGTTAGTTCACTGTTTAAGTTCTTGCAGTTTATCTTCTAACTCATTCTTTACAGAGGCTAGCATTTCTGCCTTTTCTTTAGCCCTACGACGATAACTGTTTGACTGAGTAATTAATGTTAAACTCCCACTGGCCTCAGCTTTTTCTGCAAGCTTGTCAGCATCTACAGTTAACTTTTCTATGTCACTTTCAATTCTTGTGCGTTTCACCTTAAGTTCTTCGATTACGTCCACACATTTTCTTTTGTTTGTTATTTCATTTCGTGCTTTCTTTTTCTTTTCTTCATCCAAGTAGGTGATATATTTGCTTCTAGCACTAGCCATGTAAGTTAAAAGTTCAGGTGTAATGATTACTTTATGTACACCACCAACACTTGTAACATAATCATCGATCAAGCGTTGAGCTATTATAGAATGTTCCTTAAGGTTCTCAACCTCAACCTGTTTGTTAACTGAGAAGCCTCGCTCAACGTCTGCTTGTCCGTGAGATAGGGTTAAGAGCATTTTAACTGTTGGCCACAACTTATCATAGACGTCATCTTTCAAATAACTTTGAAGAAAGGTGTCCAGTCGATCTTTATTTTTGTTGAATTTTGAGAAATATTCCGACCCAATGTCAGGAATCTTGTCAAGAAATAAAGCAAACTGACTTGCAATGACTTCACTGTCACTTTCTGCAATGTATTCTGCATTCACTAAAACATTTATAACTTTATTAAACTTGTGGCGGCATGCATTCAAGTCATTCATCATCTTAAGTGGGTTTAAACATGAAATGTTACGTACAAGTGTGTACTTCAATGGACTTTTTTTAGCAACTTGAGAAGAATTCCAACAATAAAGTCTTTACATTTATTTTTAAAAGTGATCAAATCTAGTTCATTACTTTTAGCTGAAGCAGAGGGCTTAATTTGAGATAGAACACGTTCTGTGGAAATTCCAAGTTCAATTTTATTATAAGTCAACTGCAGTTTCTTATCTTCCACTTTAATATCACACAACTGATCAAATGAGGATGCAGATGTCAGCACATCACTTTTCAAGTTTTTGCGCATGAGAGCTCTTATTATTTCACTTAGGTCATCTGCCATAAAGGGTAATAATGGACTTTCCCTCTGATAGGTGGTCAGAAATGTTTGAAGAATTGATGCAATACTTTTGAAGAAAGTGAGTTTTGCAACAAAAAGCTGGTCATTTGTTGCTTCTACAATTGATGCATAGGACTTGCATGTTGGTTTAGAAAATGTTCCCTTCTTAACATTTGCAACATACGTCTGAATATCATCCCAAATATCAATAGCTCTTTGTGCAACAGGCACATTTTCTAACCATCTGTGCTTGACGTATTTCAGTGGTAATTTTCCAGTGCTGCTTACTTTCATATAGTCTTCTCTTCGGGCAGGTGAATCCTTAAAAAGGTAGTAAGCACTAGAGAGAACATCGGCAACATTCCACTCTGAACACTCTACTCCAGTTTTAAAACAATTATGTAAAGTATGCAGTCCACACGAGCCTACATTTATTAGGCATGGTCTACCAAAGTCATTTTTTAGAATACTCGTGATTTTTTCATAGAAAGCCCAGTTAACACTAGGCCCATCCATACTGATTTGTAGCAAGTTTTTAACATTCAA